>CM056945.1:21413034-21899179 GCA_029856935.1 Cyclocarya paliurus | reverse complement strand
CCCATGGCCAGGTTGGAGACTTTATTCTTTCTGAGCTGGACCTTTGGTCTTAATTCCCTCAATTTTTATTCACAAACCCATAAGGTCTAAGGGGGAAAATCCCCTTACACTATTAATTTTGTGTTGAGTTCTTATCAAATTTTGTGTTGAGATCTTATCAAGTTTATAGGCTTTGAGAAAAATGGTTAGCTACGCAAATTGCCTCAATTTATTGTTGTTATTAAAGTTGAGGTGTCCTGTTTGGATATAAAAATACTCTAAACACATCTTATCTTACCTCATTTTATTATTACAACTTTTTTTAAATTTTCATATAAAATATAATAAACAATTCAATTTTTTTAAATTTTAAAATAATAATAATATTAAAAATATATTTTAACAATATTTTATTCAACTCATCTAAAATTATCTCATATCATTTCATTATCTAAACCAGTCCTAATTTTGTAGCCCCTTTTAATGTCATGGTGGAGCATTGTAGTTGACAACGAAATATCTCACAGCGTGTTATTAGCCTCGTTGTCTTGTCAAATTAATTGTATGCTACATAATTAGATAAGGCTTTTTGTGCTTCTTTTTCCTTCATACTTCACCGAAAAGATGTAAAAGAAATTAACAAAGAAGATATATGTTTCTATAAAAACCAAAAAAAAAAAAAAAAAATGGATGTTCTAAATTATCTAACAAGGTTTCTGGACAATTATGCATGTTTTTACATCAGAATATCAAATGCCTTTTTCTTAAGCCTCCCTTTTAGAGACCATCCTTGTCATAATCAATAGACAGTGAAACATGAGTTAATGTATAATACGGTTGTTGACACAAAAATCAAACAAAAGTAAGCTGTAAGTATTAGTTGCTTCGGTCAATAACAAAATTATTTTCTTTTATTTTATTTTCATTTTTTTCTTCCAATCATTTTTTGCAAACATCAATAAAAAGTCATTTTCATCTAAGGGCATCCACATTGGCTTGGCCAAATGGAAGATTAGCTAAATTTAGATGATTGATGTCAAAAACACTCAACATTGAATGGTCAAATCTAAAATAAAATGTATTTTTACTATAGTGATTGACAAAGATGAAAAATTACTTTGATTCACCAAATATTAAAATATTATTTTCTCCTTCAAGAAAATATTAAAATATTAGTTTCTCACTCAATAAAAATACTATTTGGTTTGTAATTAAGAAATTTAGATAGAATTTAGATGAGTTTAATCAATATTTTTTATTATTAACATTAAATGACTTTTAAAAATATAAATTTATAATATAAAATTTAATTATAATATAATTTATTTTAATATTCAATTGGTAGAATTATAAATGTGATACAAATAAATTAAATAAAAAAAATTATTAATTTAATAATATTTTATTATTATATAGAGAGTAAATGGCTAATCCAATGTGGGAATTGAATATAAATAGAATAAGCAAAATGTAAAAAGGTGTGATATTGACTAAAGTTTAGAGATGCATTTGGCTAAGCCAATACTAGTATTCTAAATAAAATATAAAAAATTTGAAAAAAAAAAATGTTAATAGTAATTGCCAAAAAGGGTTGTCAAATGCGATGCCAAGTAATATTTATATATATATATATTATAATTTGTTTAAAAGTTTAGATGGAGTTAAGTTGTAGTTGTATATTTTTATAAATAATCCTAATTAAATATTCAATTAAAATGGATATATATATATTATCTACACACATATACACACACGCACACTAGCATTACCATGCATTTTGATACCAGCACCAATGTTTATGCCACCTAGCTACCCTTACAGTAATGCCACCATAATGGTCGCAACAACCACTACTACTAGCTAACATCTTTACCGCTACCGCCATAAACAGAGTTGAAACCACTCGTACTGCCATTGCCATAAACTTCATGCATGGTACTGGAAAAACTGCATTAATTTTCACCCACATTTGATTACATATATTTTGCTATCCATAAAAAGACTGCCAAAAAATTTATCTTACACCGACCCCATCGTTAAAAATGGATGAAAATTTTATTTCATGTTAGCTTTTACGCACGCTTATAAGGTAATATATAAATATATATATATATATATATATATATATATATATATATATTAGTGTATAAATTATATATATATATATATATATAATTTAGTATGCAAATTGAGATCTTTAGTAGTTTGAAATGCAAAGTAAAAAAATATATGGTAGTTTATGAAGGAAAAACGTAATTGCCCATTAATGATATAAACGATAAATATGAGTCCACGATGAATATTGCATGAGGGGGATTCTGCAGGTACCAGAAGTCGAAAATCTTAACATAATATAATATGTAGAAAAATTCTATTTATCATTTTCATATACACCACACATTATTATTATTTTTTCTCTTATTAAATATATAGTATTTGGATAATGAGTAGAAGAATTCAGTAATTTAAGAAGAAAAAAATAAAAATAAAAATAATTTAAAAAATAAAAAAATAATAATAAAGTGTGGTGTACTATGGTTCTTTACACAATCGTGTTTTAAATTACGAGTATTTTTGTAAAATATCTTATAAAATTAACGCCATTTTATAAAAATATCCTAATTTTAAAACAAGGTTGTACGGGTAGACCAGTATCATTACTCATATATTCGAAAATGGTTGTGTAAATTAAGATATGAAATGATTGTGAATATATTTTTATATATATATAATTGTGTAAAGGGTCTTGAAATTTGAAAATGATCGTGTGGATATCATTTTAAAACTTGATTAGCCTTTTTGAACAAGTTTGGAAGATAATTAATTTAGTCCATGATCTAGGCTAATAATGTATAACCATATATAATTCCTTCCGTATAACTAGTAGGTGGCTAGTACTTATGATTCTCACTTATAGCTAATAATAAATAATTATTAAACTAATTAAATAAGACTTGTATATGAAACTTGGGTCCTGTTTTATGTCTCTTGAGGAAGATTTTTGTCTCTTAAAATTAACATAATAATGAAACCTTGGACTTATCTTAGACAGCAAGCTTGACTTAAAGCTGTTTGTTCCAATATATATCTTTGAGACATCCATCCAAATTAATTTGACTTAAAGCTGTTTGTGCAAATAATCATTTTTCTTATAATGTGCAAGGTAGAGGTACACATGATGTGCATGAGTATCATTTATATATGAAACCGATACACCGATATATGATCTTGATGATCAATAAGGGTTATATTAGCAATTCAATTAGAAAAGTTCAAACATATAAAGTCATACAGAAATGCCATTACTAGACACTCATGTGCTTCACATGATCGGTTCGATCAAATTGGCACATAATAGGACCTACACATCATTCATCATGCGGTGGCATATATGCATAAATTAATATATAGCTCATGCATGTGGGGTTTTTTTCTCTAAAAAAATAGGTTAATTTTCTAAGGAGGGCCCTCTCTCTCGCTCTGATCTCTCTCTCTCCCTCTCTATACATATATATATATATATATATATATATATATGTGTATAGCTAGAGGTGTGGATGAGGAAAACAATAAGCATATTTTGGTGTACCGTTAGTATTCGGAGCTAGTTAGCTGTTGCTACATCAAATCTTCCTTTTAATTCCTTTGATGCTTCGCAAGTACTGTGCAATATCGATCATGCAATATATATATATATATATATATAAAAACGGTGGGTGACCGCATGCATCTAACCAAACCATCCAAAGCTATTTCTAAATCCCCAACAGTACTACTACTGCTTTATGGGGTTTAACTTTGATCAAAGTTAATAGTTTTTACCCCAATTATCACTTTTCTTTTCAGTTTACATCTCCTATATAATATATATATATATATATATATATATTATATATATTTATACTGCTGAAACCACCCCAAAGTTTCGAGTAAATTTGTCTAAATTCCGTTCAGTACTATAGATCATGTAAAGATTATGTAGCTATATATCCTTTAGCTAAAATAATAAATATTAAATAACAAAAATAAAGGAAGTATGAAAAAATAAAAATAAATATAATTACAAATTTTTTTTTTTTTTAAGTGAGGAAATCTTAGGAAGTGTTAGTGAGTAAATCGAAATACAAATATAAATACAAATGCATGCTGCCTTGCACGAGTAATTTCAAGGAGTTATAGCCATTTATTTCTATGTGTATTAATCTTTTTAATAGCTTCGGTTAGGAATTCATAACTTTGTTAGGTAGGTGGGCTAGGCTTCCATTGAGAAATAAGCAATTACGTACCATATCATCATATTTATCCTCACTGTTGATCTTTTGGTGGATAATGCATCTGTTCTGACCCTGCATTTATAATGTGTTTTCATTTTAATAAAAACGAGGAATTCTATATATATATAAACAAGAGTAGTTGGCATATATTGTTCTTGTGACAAATTTGCAGTGTGTGGTTTCGTATCATAATTGCCAAGGTGTGTACGTGCGTATAATAATTTGACAACGTCGGCTTCCCATAATTTTGGAACAGGAAAGAAGGTCATGCATGTTTGGACTGCTCACCCATTTGCTTGCCATACAAGTTATTTTATTCTCGAGTCAGGGATGAATAGGAGTTGACCGAATCGACCCTATTGGATTTATTGCTAAATTTTGGAAGCAGAATGGAGAATCAATCGGCCGGCAATTCAGATGTATAAAAATCAACGTCCATTCCAATTTGAACCGTATTAAAATTAGTGAACTATTTTCAAACGGGTAAACCGACCAATATATTATATAATTTTATTATTATTTAATTCTTACATATAACAACGATATTTAACTTAAATGGTATCATTTTATAACAATCTCTTACAAAAAATAATATTTGAAACAATGTCGTTTGGCTTAATACACCAAATGGTGTTGTTTTGGATTAGGACTCTCGAGCCCCTCCTTTATTTCTCCAGTGTTCCCAGACTCTCATTTGTCAAACGTCTCTCCATTCTCCCTTTGGCTAGTGGTCAGGGGCAATTGTCCGGCTATCTCTCTCACTTCTCACTCTTATTTCTCGATTCCCTCTCTCTCTTGCATCTCTCTTTTATCTCTTGGTTCTCCCTCTCTCTCTCTCAAATCATCAGCCCTGTTTTCGTCTCGATGTTATCGCTTTCTCCCTCCAATCGAAAAAGAGAAATGCTACACAACCTCCTACTATTCACTCACACTCCACACTCCATACTTTTTAATATTTTTTAATATTTTTTTAAAATTTTTTTTTTGAATTTATTTTTTTTTTTAAATATTTCAAATTTTTTATTCACTATTCATATAAAAAATATTTGATAAAAAAAAATTAAAAAAAAAAGGTGGAGTGTGGAGTGTGGTGAATAGTAGGAGGTTGGGAAGATTATTTCATCGAAAAAGCCCAAATTCTCTCTCCTTCTCTCTCTCTCTCTCTCTCTCTCATTCTTTCTTTATTTGTTTTTTATTCTTTTTAAATGATACATGACTCTTAGTCATTGCTACTAGTGCTCTATAGCAATCGATGGAACCGGCCGTCATCGACGTGAACCGGCTGTCGGAGTTTAGAATCGGCTGAAACCGACAAAGAGCCAGTCTGTCGACGGTTGGAAATTGATGAAACCAACATCGGCTGATTCGGTCCCTGTTTGAACCAAGTTCAAACCGGCCGATATAATATATATTTTTATATATCTATGTAAAATAATGTTGTTTTACACATACCGTTTGTAAAAATAAATTTGAATGAAACGTTTAGAGTTAGGGTTTAATACCCTCCTCTCTTTTTTTTCTCCCAATTCTCATCTCTCAAACTCTCTCTCCTCTTTCACGCAGTGGCGCAATGCTCCGTTGTCTGCCGCGCATCTCTCCTCTCCTTCTCTCTCTCTCTCTCTCTCTCATTGTGATACTGATGTAGACGTGGCACCATTCTATCTCTCTCTTTCTGAATTTTCATCTCATCACGATGCCGACGACCAACCAGAATCATGTCAAAATTGACATCGCCGGTTTTCTCCCTCTTAACCGGCCAATTTTAAACATGTATAAAAATAGTCAATTTGTCCAAACCGCATCTATTGATTTTCACCCCTAATTGGTGTTGATGTAACATTACTAATAGTGTGACAATGAATGAGAGATTTTGATTAAAGTCGAAAGCTCATGATGTAAAAAGTTCAGATTTTAGGCAAACTATAAAGATTATTTTCATATTTAATCTATTAAAATTTTTTAATGTCTCTTCTAAGGTTCCAATTGTCCACCAAAAGAAAAGAAAAAAAAAACCTAGGTGCCTTAGACCCCCCTCTCTCTCTTCTAAAAAATTAAGGGCTCCAAATCTAATTTTCACTTGAGGCGGGGTGGAGGCCTTGACTTTCTTCTCCTCCTCCTCCTTCTCATTCCCTCATTTTTTCATTTACCCATTTTCTCTACTAATATTTTTTTTACTTAATTTTATTTTACTTTATTCAAGGCCAAATAGACAGATTTATAACTTTCTAGTAACTCCTGAGAGACATGTGTGGCGCAAGTAGATTCACAAGTTGAGAATCGTTCAGAGGAAAGTGGTGGTTTTGCAAAAATCATTGCCATGCACCGCCCACATCTGCACGTGATCCTCATGTGTCACCCTTTCCAAAAGCTCTTCTCAACACATGCACCAGATCACCCGACTCACCACCACCAGACATTTTTGATCTGATTTTTGTGGTTGAAAAGAGACATGTATATTGTCTTCATGGGCCCTCATAGATTTCAAAATCTATTGGAGTTGGTCCAAATTGTAATCCATTATTTTTCACATTTATCTTACTACTTTATTTTTTGGTTTCTTTATTGTTAATTAAAATAAAAAAAAGAGTTTGTCTTTAGGATGTTTATCTGTAGAGGTTGAGTCTCTGTTTAGGCAGATAGTGCTATCTCTTGGACGTTTGTCTATAGAGAGTATTAATAATAGTGAAGACCAAACCAATCACAAAAGGAAATAGTATACTGGTGGAGCTCCAAATACATTATTTTGGTTTATGATGTCATGTTTGATATGAGAACATTCTAAAATGTATCCGATCATAAATATAAGTTTCTAATGAATGAATGATGACAATCTCCCTTAAAAAAAAATTGTCCACCAAAAGAAGAAATTAAATAAATACTATTACATTCTTTGCTCTAACCAATTAATATTTAAAAAATTGACTTTGTCTATCCATTATTAGATTTCAAAAAATTAAAAAGAGCTATTGTATTCTCAAGCCGATGTGTAAAGCACACCATCTGCATAATTTAAATTGTAATATTCAAATTTTAAAATTTATTTTCTAATTCAAATTATATCATTCAAGCAATATAAACCTTAAAAAAACAGTACTCATAAAGTATAAAAATGAAATTACTCTTACTAGAAATATAAAAGATTATAAGATGTACCGCGAAAAACTCATGATACACAAGGCTTAATTATTTTGGGAATCAATAACTTGGGCAGGTTATCAGTCTCTACCTTTTGTTATTGGACCCGTCTTCCTTTTTCTTTTTAACTTGATTTTGAGCCGTTGGAAAAAGATGCATCAACAAATTACGGCTTTCTGCCTACTTTCTCCAATTGGTCGATATATCACAGCATTTTAAAGCATCACAAATTTTAACTTTTAACGGCACTAGTCGAGTATTAAATTACCTTCTTTTAATTTGTATTTGAATTTAATTCTAACTCGGACTTACCTATGAATTACATTTTGAGAAAGTGTTAGATTTATAAAAGATTTTAGAAAAATAAATTTATAAATTTATGTGTCATGATGTCATATATAATTGCGTTTAGATGTTGAGATGATCTTAGATGATTTGAGTTGATATGTGAATAGAAGTATTTTGTAGATTCTATTGAAATGCGTTTGAATGTAAATAAGTTCAAATATGTGTTTGAATATATGGAGCAGGTTACGATGAGTTTAATTTTTTTATGTGAAATTAAAAAAGTAATGAGTCCTATCAATAATTAGTTTGATATGGGCTGAACTCACCTTGACAACCAAACAAAGCTTTTATTTGTAGATCTAGCAGTTTTCTTATATTTTATATTTATAAATAGCTTATTAATTTCTTGAATGAGTTTGAACTTGTTCAAAGGCTACTTAATTTTACAAAATATAATTAGTAATATATATATATATATATATATATATATATATATATCTTATGACTCATCTACAAGTTTTAACTTTTTATAAATCTCCACATATAGTTTTTATATACATACATGTATGTATGTATGTATGTATTTCATATCTTATGACTTATTCACAAATTAAATCATGAGATTGAATTGATATGATCAACAATTTCATTTTCACTTCAATTGATTACAAATTATTTACAAAGTTTATTATGCTTTTAATAATATAAGTTTTCAGCTAATAAGTTGAGAAGTGCTAGATCTATACAAATCTTTTTACAAAAGCAAACTTATAAATAATGTGATTTGCTTTGTTTGAATATAAAAACGGTTTCATCTCATCTCATTTCATTATTATAATTTTTTTAAATTCTAATACAAAATATAATAAACAATTCAACTTTTTTAAATTTTAAAACAATAATAATCTTAAAAAAATAATATTATAACAATATTTTATTCAACTTTAAACTTTCATCTAAAACCATCTCATCGTATTTCACTATCCAAACAGAGTCTTAATGTCATATGTCAAGCCATGTTAGTTTCTTTCATGATATGTCAAACCATGTAGTTTAAGGTATTTTTTTAATCTGATATACCATATCAAATTATATTAATTTATTTTTATAAGCTCTCAATATAAACCAAATATTTCTCAAATAAATATTTTAAAAACACTATATAAACAAGTTTTCAATTAAATTTTTTTATATAAACTAATGGCCTGTGGGCCAATTGCATTTTACTTTCCTCTCTCATACGTCAACCAAGAAAAAAGAAAAAAAGAAAAGAAAAATTAAATTAACTAATGTAGTTTGATTGTAGAAGCTAAAATAAAATATAAATTTAATTTCTTTAATTAATTAATATGAACTTGTTGTCTGCATTACAACCGTTTTGAAGTTAAATGTGGTGCTAAATTCTTTACCTACCACAGATGCAACATTAAGGGTGCGTTTGGATGTTGAGATGAGTTAGGTTGAGTTGAGTTGAGATGATAAAATATTACTAGAATATTATTTTTAAATAATAAAGTTGTTTTAGAATTTGAAAAAATTGAATTATTTATTATATTTTATATTAAAATTTGAAAAAATTATAATGATGAATTGAGATTAATTGAGATGAGTTGGGATGAGTTTGACAACCAAACAAACCCTAAATATTTTTTCTGATTTATGGAGAGTCGGGGTACCGTAATTATTGCTTCAACCTAGACAGCGCACTTCTGATTGGCAGGTGTAAGGTGGGGAATGATGAGACCCAAACATCTGATTGTAACCTCACTGATATGACAGGCGGAGAGAGACAGATGGGTGTATTACACCTTACGCAGCCAGCCAGCCAGGGCTTTTTTTCCAACGGCGTGGCGTAATCGCATGCTCTCGCTCCACGTGTTCCTCTTCTGCGGTGGGCCAATGACCATCCACCAGTGCTTTGATTTTTTTCAAACTTGTACTCCCTCCAAAGCCTTTTTATATTTGGCTACGTTGCCTCGCTCACTTTCTCCAATTTCGTCAACCCCAATCGTTAACTTGATTATCATTCAAACTAAGGATTATTTTCAATGGCGATGAAAAATTTTGATGTCTAAAAATGATAATTTCAAATTAAGGCAATTCCTTGTTTGAGACAAGATGAGATGTGTTAATATGAAAGTTGAATAAAATATCATTAAAATATATATTTTTAATGTTATTTTTATTTTAAGATTTGAAAAAATTAAATTATTTATTTTATTTTATATGAAAATTTGAAAAAATTGTTATGAATAGATGAAATAAAATAAATTGTGAAAATAAACGAGATCTAAAACTTAAAGGACAAAATATATTTGAAACGTGACGATTTGTTTAGTTTTTAAGCTAAAGCAAAATTATATAAAAAAAAGAACATATAGATTTAGGTTATTAGACATTCAATCTTGATTTTAATATAATATGTATGAAACAGAAGAAAATTTTTATTCATGAAAAGATACTATAAATGGATATAATTTGATTTGATACGTTAAATTTATTTTATAATAAAATAATATTTTATAATATGACGTATTATATTAATTTAGATAAGTTATAAGTTAAATTTATGAATTTTTTTTCATACATGTAAAATAATATGCCAACAAGGAGGATAATATCGTCAACAAGGCCAAGTTCCCACGTTTAGAATTTTAAAATAATTTTGTTTTAATATAAATTCGGTTGGTCGTGGGGACTCAAAAAATTTGAATGGCGCACAAATTAAAATGAGATATATATATAAAAAAAAGAAGTTAAAAATCAATAAGTTTGTAATTTCTGTATGTATATGCATGTATGTGTAAAGCAGAGAGAAAAATAGAGCAAACCAGAAAGGAAAGCTGCTTCCTCTCCATACCCACACAACCACGCACCTGGGATTTTCTCTCTGTTTCCTTCCCGCATCTTTTCGGAATCCAACCGTCCCCACGTTGGAGTAACGTGACCCATCTTGATTGTTCTTCGTAATCCTCTGTACACTTTCAAGATTTCGCCTTGAGAACTTGTTTCGTTCCCACGTTCTTTGTCGAACTTCTTTAGAAGTTCACATTTTTTTGTGAACTTGTTTGCTTGAGTTCTGAGAAGTTCTTTCTGGGTTTCTTTTTGGCTGTCGTTCGGAGTTCTAGTCGGCTCTTGACTGAAAATCTGAAGTGGCTTCACTTCTTTTCTGAGGTAAGTAAAAGATCTGTGTAAGTTTTAGCAGAATTTCTGTTTCTTTTAGGCTCTTTTCTGCTGTAGAGAAATGACGAAAAAGAAATGAACCTCATTATCGGGGCTTTGTGGCTAGTGTCCTTGTTTGTTGTGCTAGTTCTAATTATAACTCCCAGTTTGGCTGCTGAGGAAAATGAAGGAAAAGATGAGTAATTAAGAGCCCGGACTTTGCGGGTTTCTTCTTTAGTTTGACGAGCTTGTTTTCTTGGAGAGGCTTTTCTTTTGGTTCCTCGAAAATGAAAACTTTGCAACTCGAATTCTCTAGTTTTTCTTTAACTCTAAAGTTATTTTCTTTGATTTACCCACTTGTTCACAGGGAAAAAAAATTGCCAAACTGAAAAGATCTGTTTGTATAAAAGGGCATTGCCAAATAAATTGAAGTTTGATTATCAGTTCAGTTGGCTAAGTAGTTCCTAGATTAGGGTCAGAATCCGATCGAGGATTCTGGGTTTTGTTCTTTTTCATTTTCTTTATCTTTTCTGATTGCATAGCCATTTCAAAGTGTGTGGTATCCAGTATTTGACCGAATCCTATCGCCGGCAATTGGTATCCGTTTGAGGTAACTGATATTTTAGCATCTTTTGGGATTTAGAAAATGTCAATGGTGACTATTAAGTAAGGAGCACTAGAGGTAGAGTCTGTATCTTAAATGATGGTCCCCGCCATCATGTTCATCAGATAAGTCACTTAGTGGGACCTTATTAAAGTTTGATTGACCTTTCTGGTTTGAAAGTAAGCATTATGATCTCTTTTTTTATCCCACTTCTGCCAATACTCTACAAAATCTGAGTTCCTTTGGGTTGGAAAACATTTCAGGAAGATGTCACAGCATTCTCGGGTCCCTCCTTCTTTCCTGTCAATCAAATCATTGCCTGGGGAGTTTCGGTTCTCAGGTTCTCCATCTTCTGAACGCCTTGAAAAACCTGATGATGGGAATTTGGGAAACATTCATGTAATCTCATCTATGATTTCTGAGAATGGTGATCCACGGGATGGGGCTGTTCAGGGAGTTGAGGGTTCTATTGGTGAGATGGATCAGGTTATTGAGGATTCACCATACGGTGGGAATGCAGTATCAGTTGAATACAGGCCCTCGATGGGTGATGAAGATTTGGATTCAGTGGCTTCGCATTTGCCTTCAATATCTGCATCTCATAGTGATCGTAGGTGGGGTGACACCACCTCCTATGCTGCAAAGAAGGTACTTTCTGGCTATATACATGGTATAATTATGTCTTGCTTGCTTGATCATTTGAACTGAACTTTTGATTTCTCTAAACATATGTCAGAGAAATCCTTGTCATTTTTCGTCTGTCTTCATGGGAAACTGTTTAGTATTGTATTTACTGTAGCTTGCTTATAATGCTATACAATACATTTTTCATCACTATGTATTTCTGGATTAAATGCGTGCCAAACAATAACGAGTTTTCCATGCTAACATAGCTCACTACTGAAATATAAAAGAGAACAATATGCATTTGTGGCTCAAGATTGTAATGTTTTTACTGCATTATTTTTCATTGGTTTGAGAATAGAAGCTTTAGGGGAAATAAGTCTTCTGCGTTTAAAGGTAAGATTTCTAGATTTTTTCCTCGAGCATAGAAGGCAGAATGTGAATATTCTCACCTCTTGAATGAAGAACAATGGTTACTTACCCATTAGTGCGGAAGGAACTAAGCAGCAGTTGGGTTGTTGGAAAATTTGAAGAAATCTTATATATATATACATAAGTTCCTATATTTGTATAAACCACGGTAGAAATTGTAGTTGGCACATCTTGGTTATGTATACTATTGCATTTGATCAAATATATTATGATGTACTGCAAGGACATTAGGTCCGTATACAAATGTGCATTTCGCTTCTGTCATCCTACCTTAGATTTGTCTCGAGAGTCTCATTCATTTTGTTAGGGAGATAAAGATCTCTGGGATTTTTCCATTGAGACTATAACATATTGGGCGCTACTGAATCTAAAAGCTTAAGGGGTCGTTTGGATTCAGAGATAAGTTGAGATGATTTGTGAATAGTAAAAAATAATATTTTTAGAATAATATTTTTTAATCTTTTTATTGTTTTGAGATTTGAAAAAGTTGAATTGTTTATTATATTTTGTGTGGGAATTTGGGAAAGTTGTTTTGAGATTTGAGAAAGTTAAAATGTTTATTATATTTTGTGTGAAAATTTGGGAAAGTTGTTTTGAGATTTGAAAAAAAAATGGATTATTATATTTTCTGTGGAAATTTGGAAAAGATGTAATGATGAAGATGAGATGAGTTGAGGTGGTTTGTGAATCCAAACCACCCCAGTAATCCTTTACACTTGTGACACCTTTTCAATGTGGGTCTTAACCTTTTTACTGCCATACCTGCTTGCTCAACAGGTTTCTTTGTTTCGTGTTTTCATTTTTATCATCGACACATGATTGAATTTGGGCAAAAGCACTTATGTCAAGTGTTAGATACATAACATTTAGATACAATGGAACTTTCTTTGTCTATAAAACAAGTTGGGAACAACACTCGTTTATATGTTTTTTTTGCAGGAACAGTGGACTGTTAGGTAAACAGTTCTGTATTGCATTTTTAAGATAAACAAGGAATGCACTGTGTAGAGCCTGGTTGCTACAGCTAATTAATTGGCTGCTCTTTTTCTTTTCTTTTTTTTTTTTAATAATTTTATGTATTCTTTGATTTTGCAATTTTGCGACTTTGTGCTTTTTTGGGTCACCTGGTTGAATTGGTATCATTTTGTGTGTTATTTGGTGCCCATGAGTTACTATTGAGTCAGAAAAAAATGCTAGCTGTTACATAATTTGTGAAAAATACAACTTCTATATGTGTATGCCTCTCTAATATAAAAGTTCCATGGTCTACACAAGTTCTTGTAGTTGCTTCATTAGTCCTTGTTTCTCTTGTATATCGCTTGGGTTGTCCAAAGAATTGTTTTTTTTTATTAGTAGGAATCAAATTTTACTAAATCATAGAAAGTGGTGTTGTCCGAGCACACAGGAAGTATACAAGAGAACATCTAATTAGGAGAAGTGATGAATACAAGGAACTCATGAAAACTAACTCCATTAAAATCAATAGCTAAAGCCCAAAGAAACAATGTTTTAGAAAAGAAATTTCTGAGTTCGTCTAATGAGCGTTCCCAACTTTGAAGCTCTTGTAATTCCTTTTTTTTTTTTGGATTGAAACTAGGTGTCTGGAATAAAGTCCTGACTAATCCTGGGGGTGCATAGGTTCTTGCCATTTCTCTCCCACCAAAGGCACCACATATAAAGCATATAGGCACCATCTTCCACACTGCTGCAATTTGGGGACTTCCATAAATACCTCTCCAGCTAGCTAGAAGATCAACCACCCTCCTGGGCATTTCCCAAGCATGACCAACTCTATTGAAGAAGTCACCCCATTAAAGCCCTAGCAACCTTGCTATTACGTGGCAAATGATCCACCGATTCACCTAGACCAATCAACTACAATAATCCGACTTTTTCTCAAGTTTTTCAGTGGTCAAGATCTTTTCGAGGGATGCTGTCCAAACAAATAAAGCAGCTTTCAGAGGTTCCTTACTCTTCCAAATAAACCTCGACGGAAAAGAGTTATTGTTCCTATTAGTCATGAATTATGTTGGACAGATTTATGGGAACTGTCTGTATGTGCTTGTGGTGGGCTTAGGGTAGGAGAATTTGGGGATCAAAGCTTTAGAAATTTAGAAGGAAGGGTTAGGGCCAAAAGATTCAGTTGTGTTTTGAAACAATGGGGAAGAAAGCCAAGAAACAGTAAGAGCATTGTTTCTTGGAGTAAACAGGTCCCTGGAGAATTCTGGACAGCGAATGAGTTTGGGTACTTATGGCTAATTTTGCAGGTTTTTTGGTACCAAAATATGTGGGACTTAGGGTGCTGATGGGTTAGAAGAGGGGCTTGATTTGGGGTTGGGTAATAGAAAAGAAAAGAAACGAGCATGTGACTGTCCAGGGTAGCACTTATGAACAGTACTCGTATTCAGTAAAAGATGACCTCACTAGGCAACCTATTAGAAAAACACTCAAAACTCTATATTCTATGATCAAAGTCCGACATTTTGAATCGAACGAAGCCAAAATATATAGGTCATGGTCTCTTACATATTCTACTATAACTAGGATTCCTAATTTGACCAATAAACTAAAGGTCTGACTAAAGACTCCAATACTAGTAGAAAGGAATCTAGAGAAAATATGGTTGAAGACAGTCCTAAAAATAGAATTACGTGCAGGGATTGTATGAAATTCCGATCTGTCCTTGCACAAAAAGATACCCATTACCCATAAACTGATGACTCAATTTAAAAACTATTTTGGCCTTAAGACGCTTAAATTATTATCTTTGAAAGCATATAGGTCTTGCTTCAAATGGATATCACATTATGACTCAATGCATGGAAAATTCTAAGTTGTCAAAACTGAAAATCACTCTAAAGGCAGCAACTTGACCTTTATTCCATGGCTTTATCGTTCTTCCTCGGTTAGAGAAAATCTTGCCCTCAAGTTTTGAGATGTTGGATTATAATGCTTCTTGAACTTGAAACTTAGGCCTCGTTTGTTTTCAGAGATGAGATGAGATGAAAACTTTTGAGATGAGATGAATTGTTTATTTTATTTTGTATTGAAATTTGAAAAAGTTGTAATTATTAGGTGAGAGAAGATGAGATGAATTTGAAAAAGTTGAATTGTTTATTTTATTTTGTATTGGAATTGGGAAAAGTGTAATAATGAAATTGAGATGAGATGAGATGAGATGAGATGAAATGTTTTCAAAAAACAAACGAGGCCTTAGAGCAAAAAGTGGTGATTTATTTATACTTTTTTATATGTTGAAGAATTTTATAGATCCTTATTTTTATTCTGACTTGAATAGAGGTTAATATGGCTCGTATATCTCACATGCAACAATGTTTCAAAACAGAGAATTCTATATAAGTAGGTTCTTCACTGATGCCTATTCCTTGTGCATTTCTCAGTGTCGCTTGAATGCATATGTAGTTTTGTTCTGTTGGTAAGTTATCTTGCAGTTTTTATGATTATTTAAAAATACTGCATCTGTAGAAATTAAATTGAAAAAATCTGCAATAGGAGATGCATAATGGTTCCAAATTATGCTCATTTTGTGTTGACATTTTTATATGTCCTATTTGCTATATATCACCTGATTTTTGAAGTTTTCCGTTTCAGAAGCTTCAATCTTGGATTCAACTTCCAAATGGGAATTGGGAGCTTGGGAAGATTTTATCAACTTCTGCACTTGAGTCAGTTGTATCAATGTCTGATGGGAGAGTAAGAGCACTGTTGGGAATTTTGAGTTATAGCATTTATGTATTGCAATCAGTTGTTGAATTCATATTTTATTTTGTAGGTTTTAAATATAAAAAATGAAAGCTTGGTACAAGCAAATCCTGATATACTTGATGGTGTAGATGATCTCATGCAGCTAAGTTATTTAAATGAACCGTCAGTGTTATACAATCTTCAGTATAGATACAATCGAGATATTATATATGTAAGTATCTAGATATTTATGTTTTGAATGTGTTTATATTTGCTTTTGTGCTTCTAATTTTCAACTTATACCGGATGGAATCTGGTTATATTTCTGTGCTTTCAGACGAAAGCAGGTCCTGTTTTGGTTGCTATAAATCCCTTCAAGAAAGTTCCTCTATATGGAAATGATTACATTGAAGCATATAAGTGCAAATCTATTGAGAGCCCACATGTGTATGCCATTACGGACACAGCTATGCGGGAAATGATACGGGGTAATTTCTCTTATGAATTTACAAAATTTTGTTTTCAGCAGTTAGAGACCTCTGCAAGTTGTCATTAGCGTTTGATATTCTTACTCTTTTTTTTTTTTTTCCTTTCGATTTCTTCCAGATGAAGTAAATCAATCTATCATTATAAGGTCAGTAAATTTTGACTAACTTTTTCATTTTCTCTTAGTCATTCCTTTGTGTAGATGAACTGGTCTTTCAGTTCCTGCTTTAAACAGGAAATCGCTACTTTGATTGCAATGCATATGTTTGCTCAATGCTGAAAATCTTATAGGTGTAGGCTTTTGTTTGTGACTTGTATAGTTGGGCCATGCCTAATGTAACTATCAATAAAACTTACTATTACTTATCAGAAAAAAGGTATACGTATCACTATTTACTTTATACTATTGTGTGTGTTCTAATTTTCTACTGTATGGAACCTACCTCTCATGCTTATCTCCCATTAGGTTGTTGTTGCCAATTACTTAGAAGAAGTTGAAGGAAGAAGCTCTAAATAAGAATTTCATGGATTTGTTGTATCAAGGAATATTACAAGTTTAAACATCAGTTCTACTTTTGGTAAACCGTTTTTCCTTTATTTTATTATTGGGTTTACGTAAGGGGTGGTGATTCCCTAAGGAGGGCTGTCCAAGCAAAACAAACTGTTCTCAGAGGTGCCTGAGTCCATCAAATTCTCTTTTGAGGGAAGGAGTTACTTGTCTTGAGGTATAAGGAACTTATAGAAGGATCAAACAGTAAACTTTATTTCCTTGGAAGAGGCCCAAAGAATCTTATCCGCACCTCCAAGACATAATCTAATAGAGTACAAGAGATTGAAGAACTTTGTGAAGGCATCAACCTCCCAATCATGATCCACACAGACGTTAATAACATTCCACTGAGGGTAAGGACTGGATAACTCCAAAAATTAGCCATTGAAGCCTCCTGCACTTATAATATTATCCACCTCTAGAAAAGCTTCCGTGAGGGCCTTGTCAACTGACAGTAATTTATGCCATAATCTATTCATAGAGCCATTACCCATCACAAGTTTGGTATGAATAGAGAAAAACTCCATCATCTCCGGGTACTTTTACACAACTTCAGCTCATGTGGCCCACCTCAAGCACAACCAAATTTAGAATCCATTATGGCTTTCCATAATTCCTCTGTCATGTTGGTAGTGCCATAGCCACTTTCGTAGAAGGCCACAATTGAGCAAGAGCAAATTTTGAACTCCCAAACCTCCCTCAGAAATCAGAGACCACACCCTGAACCAGTTTACTTGGTGAGATTTGAGTTATTCACCTATTTGGTTTCCCACCCCATAAAAATTCTCATTGTAAGTAATCTATTTGATTGGCCTCGCCGGTGGGAAGGGAAAACATGGACAAGAAATATGTGGGCAAAATTAGAGAAGGGGATCTTACCACCTTTAGGCAAATATATCATCCTCTAACTAGCGAATGAACACTTAGTCTTCTTAACCATACCATCCCAAATTGACTTGGCTTTGAAATAGGCTCCTAGGGCTTCGTTTGGTTGCTAAACCTATCTCAACTCATCTCAACTCATCTCAATTCATCATTATAATTTTTTCAAATTCTAATAAAAAATATAATAAACAATTCAATTTTTTCAAATCCCAAAATAATAATAATAATAATATTATAAAATAATATTCTAACAATATTTTATCATCTCAACTCAACTCAACTCACTTCAACATCCAAACACAACCCTCCTAAGAGCACTAGCATTGGACTAATCAAATTCATCTTCAAATTTTGATGAAAAGTACATGTTTTCCATATATCTAAAACCCCCCTATCCATAACCCCACATTGGATTAGCCATTGGATTTATCAAAATAATATTATAATATTATTTATTAATAATAAGATTTTTAATTTTTTCTTTCATGTTTTGCAATCCCTTTTTATTGTTCATTATTTAAGATTTCCTTTTTGAAAATCTATTTCTTCCCTGTGTAGTTTGATTCACGTCTATTTTCACTATTGTTGGGATCCACATCAAATATTCTGCTTGTATATATGTTGATTTACCTATGGGTGTCCTTGCTCTCTCTTGTTTTTATTTTATGGCCTTAATTACAATCTAACACTGATATAGTGAACAGATTGTTAATTTAACTGCCAAATACCTCTAAGGATTATTCCTGCCTTGCAGTCATTGGCCAATGCATAAAATTGGAACTTTGTCTCTATATCCCGTATAATTTAGCCATCCTACCATATAATTTTAGTGAAAATAATGACAGATACCAATACAGAAGCAAACTTGGTGAAGTTAACAAGAATGGAGATTCTATCCATAAACTAAGGTGGATGTGCTCTAATTAGATATTGAAGCCTCCTTTGATCTTCACTGGTGTTTGAAAGATGAGCACCAAGGAGCCTAGACAACAATGTGTTTCTATGGACATAGTTAACTTTGGCAGACCGTACTCATGTGCATGGACCTCTCTGTCTCAATGTTTTTTGTTGATGCAGTTTGGGGGATCTTGCTTCTTTCCTGGGACTGCTCTAGTCCCAGCATTGAATTGAATAAAAAACAGCAACAAAGAAAATGTCCAAAATGCCAGATAGTTTTGGCAGATCAAAATGCATATTATTAATCAAAAGGGAGGGTGGGAGAGTAGTGGAGAGCAAGAGAGGGACAAAGCAACTGCATGACAGCAACAAGATCTTTCACAACAAGCTCAAGATTTAGTTGGACCACACGCACAATTCATCGGACCTCCTGGGCATACGCACTAGTCTAGAGACACAATCTCCTTCAAATCTGAAGCATTACCCATAAAATACAGATTTCGCCCAATCCAAATCAGACACTTAAACTTCAGCACCAAATTTCGAGTATGAAAAACACAATCAAACCCCAAATAACCAATTTAGAAATTTAACAAGAAGAACGGAGATTTAGACCCAAAATACATATAATATACTTTATTGGAATGTAAAGGATGATCTTATGGTGGAGAGTTGACGGAGGAGAGGAAGAAGCTGAATTAGAGGGAGCTGGGAGCTCCTTCATCTCTATGTCTTGGGTCATGTTCGACGAAAATGGACCTTGAACTGGGCTGGAGATAGGGTTTCGCCTACTTGTTCAACACTCCAAGTCGAGAAGAGATGGGAGATAGAAATGGGGAAGGAAAGGAATGAGATTAAAAGAAAAAGGAAAAATGTAAAATGGATTCATGGGCTGTTGGGAGAGGGAATAAAGGGAGAAGAAAAGAAAGGGTCTGGGAGAAGAAACTGAATCACGGGCGAAAAGGGGGAAGGCAGTTGGAGGAAGGATTTTGTAATAAAATAATAGGATAGACTGTGAACAGTGGGTCTTTAAATATGAAGATGAAAGTAAATATACTGTAGCTAAAAGTTAGAGCTTTATGGTTTTCCGAATCCAATGCCAGCGTTTTAACCCCAAACCTCTTCAAATTTTGAAGATCCATTCATTTTGAAGAGACTGATGCCAGTGCTCTAAAGGGAGAGCAAGATATTTTATAGGGTTAAGAGAATACCTTGCCCCACTATATTTTAGCTTAGACTATTCATGTTAGAAACATTACCCTCAAGAACAAACATTGACTCTAACCAAGCTTACTTTTAAACGAAAAACAGCAGGGTTCTCAAAGAGTGGAGCTGGTCTAGGCTTGTCCCCCAAGAAGTTAAGAAATCATTTGCAAACAAAAGATAGAAATGTTAATCACACTAAGATTTCTAGCTCCCATAGAAAAGCCAGAGAGAACCTCTATCAATAGTTACTGATAACACTATACTGAGAGTCAAAGTAACAGAGATAATGGATGCCCCAGTCTTAAATCACATGAACTGTTTAGGAAGCTCGTGGGAGTGCCGTTCACAACATAGAAAAGCACACTGTGGAGATATAATGTTAATTTGGAGTTTCTTTATTATTTGCTTGATGCAGTTTTGGGCAGAATGGCCATCTTGGATGGCACTTTCTTTCTAGTCTTTATAGAAAAATTATCATGTTTTGTTCCCTTGAGGGATGGATCCATAATAATTCACCCATCCCAATATTTAATTTGTGAAACACCCCTTGCTCACCTGAGCTGAGCCTACTATCCAGGCATGTTCATTAGCAATTGGCACAAAACCTAAAATTGGTTTACATCTGACAAACACGTTTGTTGCCTTCAAAATAATTTTCTTGACAAGCCTAGTCAATGATTTAGCAATGGCATTTGCAATTACGTTGACTATCCATTCACTGTCTCAAATGTTTTAGAAATGAGGGTTATTAAGCCTTAAGATTTATTTTTCAAATTTACTATTTATATGAAAATCTTGAAATACCCTAAATAATGTCTTCTTAAATTACATCCCAACAAGCTTGAAAGAAAGTCACAGTAAAACTTTCCAAACCTGGTGCTTTATCACTGAACATACTTTTTACCACTTTGAGATTCAAATGGCCTCTCAAGCTATGTGACCATCTTTTCCTCTATGGACTGAGTACTGATCCCTTTGACTGGACTGAGTATGATTCCTAAGCAATGTTTGATCAAAAGAGACAAGTCATCAATGAAAAGATCAAAAGAGACTAGGTTGTGTTTGGATGTTGAGGTGATCTTAGATGATCTGAGTTGATCTATGAATAGTAATATTTTGTGGGTCCCATTGAGATTTGTTTGAATGTAAATAAGTTGATTTATGTGTTTGAATATATATAATGGGTTGAGATGGGTTTTAACTTTTTATGAGAAGTTGTAAAAGTAGTGAGTCCCATCAATGATTGGTTTATGATGGGTTGAAGTGATTTCATCTTCCAAACACAGCCAAGTCATCAATGTAAAGTATCTCATTAGCTCGAAAGTGTTTTTGATCAGTGAATTTTGTTGTTATTGTTCTGAATCCCTGATGAAAAACTTAGCAATTTCGGTAGTGTTTCTATTTGTCATGATAAAAAATTAGAAATCGAATATACAATTGGCATACGATGAGTTTTAATCAACTACCATATTTAGATAGTATTCTTTTGTTATAATTGCTTATTTCATTGTCCAGTGGTGAAAGTGGAGCTGGGAAAACTGAGACGGCAAAGATTGCGATGCAATATTTGGCTGCCCTTGGTGGTGGAAGTGGAATAGAACACGAAATACTTAAGACTAATCCGATTTTAGAAGCTTTTGGTAATGCGAAAACATCGAGAAATGACAACTCAAGTCGCTTTGTAAGTCTGTTGTTCTTCCCTTGGATTACTTTAAGGTGTACAATTAGGGTTCGCTCTCAGTACTCGGGCCATACCCTTCTAAGTTCTTTAATAAAATTTTCGATTACTTCAAAAAAAGTGCAATTAGGGTTAGAATAGTCATGAATAGCAGAAGTGAAATTGTTAAAATCATGGCCTTTTATACTGCAACTGCTGATAACCTTGGTGAAAATGTCACAGGGAAAGCTGATTGAAATTCACTTCAGTGAAACTGGAAAAATATCTGGTGCCAATATTCAAACTTGTAAGTTCACATGTATTGCTGATGTTCCTCGATGAACTTTTATCCAATTCATTGGTTTTTACCTCCCTAAAGTGTGAAACTGACCTTAGTTTAAATCTATATTGTGCTTCTTTCTATCGTGCTCAGTTTTGCTGGAAAAGGTAATTCTTTATTCCACTGGTCTGTTGTTCCAGCCCACTTGATTTATTTAACTCACGTATTCACACTACCATATAAACAGTCTCGAGTGGTCCAATGCACTGAAGGAGAGAGATCGTACCATATCTTTTATCAGCTTTGTGCTGGGGCTCCTGCTGCGCTACGGGGTAATCGTCACCAATTATTTCATTATATCATTTTCAAGATACTTCGTCCATAGTATTTTATGAAAAATAATATATGTTCACTTTCTCCTGACCTCAAATCAATACAATTTTTTTTAAAAAGGCATATCACTAAATCATTAATATTAGATAAGTCATGGTCAATACTTATCTCCGAATTAAAAAAAAAATCCAATGTCCCAATTAAAACTACATACTGTCAAAAATCTCCTAAAATTGGTTTGCTCATTTTTCATAGAAGGCCTTCAGAAACTTTATAAATGTAAATTTTCCTTGACTGGCATTCTGCTTGGATTAGTTTAAACACCTATAGCTATACTTGATATATGTTCTCTTGCCTTATCTGTTTCTTTGTTCATTTTGTTTTTGAAACAGAGAAAATAAACTTGAAGAGTGCAGACGAGTATAAATATCTGAGGCAAAGCGATTGTTATTCAATTACCGGTGTTAATGATACTGAACAATTTCACATTGTTGTGGTACTTTTTCTCTTATCATGAAATAAAAGCACATTTCACATTTATATAGTTTCATTATATGAAAAAAATTTCAAACTCAGCTCTTTTACTTATAAAAAAAAATTGGAAAAACTTATAGTCCTTTGAAGTCTTCGATTGGTGTGAAACTGAAATTATAGTCCTTTGAAGTCTACGATTGGTGTGAAACTGAAGTTTATATGGTTGTTACCATTTTCCAGGAAGCTCTAGATGTTGTCCATGTTAAAAAAGAAGATCAACAGAGTGTATTTGCAATGCTTGCTGCTGTCTTGTGGCTAGGAAACATCTCATTTACTGTGATTGATAATGAAAACCATGTTGAAGCTGTGGCAGATGAAGGTAAGATCTTCTAGAATTTCAGATTGTGATCTATTGCGATGAGGATGTTACATGACACAGATATTGGAAAGAGATACGTTTTTTTTTTTATGATAAAATTTATTAACACAAAAAAGGTGTTATTCTTATGCACAAGTATACAAGAGATCCTCCTAACTAGGAAAAGGTAATAGTGTTAACAAATCCTGAAAAGAAGAAACAGAAAAGCTATACGGTTTTTTACCACTATCCAATAAAAGGTGTTAAGAAAAGATGACTTAAGATGGTTATCACACATTGATGGTTATCAAATTGTCATTTCCAACATGCTAGAAGATCCACCACTCAAGCAGGCATAACCCAATCATTCCTGAGCAGGATGAAAACCTTATTCCATAGGTGCGAGCAACCTCGAAATGCAATAGAAGGGGATCTACAATTCCTCGTTTTTCTTACCCATAATTGGTTCATCATAATGACTCCCTGCATTCTAATGTTCTCTAGGGTAAGAATCTTCCCTAAAGCAGTAAAGCCGCTGTCCAAGTGAAAAACTTTTCTCTAAGAGGGGCCTTGTTTCAAATGAACTTCCATGGAAAGGGTCCCTAGGCTGGGCATGCAACACACTGTAAAATTACTATATTTTGAACACTCTTCATGAGTGGCCGCCAAACCATTTTATCATCATAGTTACATTTTACCGGCCTAGAATACAATAGGTCAAGGAATGATAAAAAGAGATCCACCTTCTGTATTAGCCTCCCTGACAAAATCGATGCACCATTGAAAGGAGTTGGAAGATAGTTGGTAGTTCTCCACCATATAAGCCTCCTTGGAGCAAGTGAATAATTCAGGCAAAGCATCTTTCAGAGTTTGGTCATCACACCACACATCCTGCCAAAAGTGGATCTTTGATGAATATTTAGTTTTTACTAGACCAAAATAGCTTGGTTTTAGAAATTAATTTTTTAACGGTTTGGTTTCTTGTGGTTCTAATTTTCTGAAAAGATTTTTAGAATTGGGCTTGGAAGGCAGGAAAACTCCTACTCATTTTGGGAGGATCTAAACCTCATTCGTCAGAGATGCTCTTTCCGATAAGTAAGATAAGTTTTGTTGATGATCGATAAAGTAAACAAAGGTAATATCAAAGTACCCATAGTATACATCAAATACATCCAATAGAGATAGAAAAGAGATCAGAAAAATTTTGGAATCTAAAGTTGGAGAGATTATGCTTGTGGCCTTCCAAGGGTAAGGAGAACTGAAAAGAAAGCCTTGAGGTCTGCGGTCCTTGTGCTTTATTCAAAACTCTGTGGTCATGCATTTTACTCCACATGCATCACATTAAAAAAAATTAGGAATGGACTTCATTCTCCAGATGATGTCACAGTAGTAATTATCAAATGCTTCTTTCCAATGTGCTATAAAATCAATCACCGGTCTAGCTAGGCATGCCACATCATCCATATTTGCCCATAAAGACTAAAACTAGCTTTCCATAATGTGCTAGCTATCTCACAATGTAGTAAAGATTACCCTCGAATTTCTCACAGCAGCAAGCTTCCTTTATATGGCGTAGCAGAAGGAAAGCTATGGTGTTTCCCTCTTGCATATATGGCACTGCTATATCATCATACAGCACCACTATATCACATTGCATCTCCCCCTAGTGCAGCCACTTAAATGAAGAAAGCTCCTCTCAAGGGAGCCCTGATCCTTCAAGTGATCTTCTGTGGAGAAGAATTGCTGTCGTGGGGGCTAATGAAGATGGTTCTTTATGCTGTCATCATCTTAGCAAGCAATCAAGCATAGTGATTTGACTTGGCACTTCCTTGATTCTATTTTGTAGCTATCACATACTAGCTGAGTTATTGCATCAAGATTCATAGGAGTTTGTGTTGGTTGTCTGAGGCATGACTTGTGTTGGCATTTTTCAATTTTTTGGGGAGTATGATAGGACAATAAAAGACTTTCAAAGCTTCATTTAATTTCATTTTTCCGAAGTTTCTTGTTGATTCTGCTACATTTCGGCATCCTATAGTGCTTGGAACTAGTTTTCTAAGTCAGACAAGTATTTAATGGTCTTTGGGTCCTTTCTTTCTTGTTCTATAATACCAGTAATTGCATCTTCAAACATTAAATTCTAGGGAAATTACACCTTGCAGTCTGAAGTTTGCCAAGTAAGCCCTGAACCACGAGAAGTTGCAATGTGCACCTTAAACTCCCTCTTTTTTTTTTTGTTTTTTTTTTTTCCTTCTATTGCTTGTACTTATATGTTGTCATTGTGAGGTTCACTTGTTTTTCAGGTCTATATAATGCTGCTAAATTAATTGGATGTGACATTGGGGAGCTTAAGTTAGCTTTGTCAACTCGCAAAATGAGGGTTGGGAGTGATAGTATTGTCCAAAAGCTAACACTATCACAGGTAAGAAGACTTTCATTGTGAATATAAATTTAAATCTTAGATTGTTAAATCTTTCACGCTGTGTATTTGGTATAAAATATAGGAAGGGATGAGTGGGAGTCTGGATCGTTAAACATACTTCACATCTATTTAATGCTTTTAAGTAGCTGTATCTTCATTAAATTTTATTCCTCTTTCAATGGATTTTGGACATTACTTCGCAGTTCTCTCTCATTATGAAAAGACTGATCGAGCTGAATATTGAATTGAAAGATTAGTTGTCAAGTTAAATTCTTGCCTGTTTATAGATGAGAATAATTCTTGGGTGGGACCTTGGTTCGAAATGTGTATGAAGTGTGAATCTCTCTCTCTCTCTCACACACGTGTGCGCGCGCGCGCGCGCACACACACTCACACTCACACACAGACACAAACACACGCACTCTCTTATTTTGAAGACAAAAATTCCCGTTGTGAAAATATCATATGCTGGGGGAGATTGGTGTTCCAGTGTTATGCCCTTCCGGTGGGTTGTTCTCTTATGTTCCTTTTCCCATCAATAAAGCGAGGGCTTTCCGGACCTTTCCCAAGGACAAGGGTTCAGGCCAATATGCATTTTCTTGTTTCTTAAGTTGGGCCACACTTGTCAATCTAGAAGTTTTATTTATATGTTAATACTGTTTTCGAGTCTGGCTGATCCTAGTGAATTCTCTCCTTCCCGATGATTGAAAAATTATGTTGTATTTTTCAGGCCATTGACACAAGAGATGCTTTAGCAAAGTCAATTTATGCTTGTTTGTTTGAGTGGCTGGTTGAACAAATCAACAAATCTCTTGCTGTAGGCAAAAGGCGTACTGGCAGATCCATTGGCATTCTTGATATCTATGGCTTTGAATCATTTGATGTACGTTTTAGCTATGTTTCTCTCTCTCTCTCTCCCCTCCGTTCGTAGTAATTATTTATGCTATATAAATTGTTTCTGCAGAGGAATAGCTTTGAACAGTTCTGCATAAATTATGCAAACGAGAGATTGCAGCAACACTTTAATCGTCATCTGTTCAAGTTGGAACAAGAGGTATTGTCTTGCATATTCTTTGTAAAACTACAGAAAGGATGGAGCATAAAACCAAACAGATTTGTTCAATCCTTGATTCTGCTGGTTTTCATGGAACACGGATAAGCTCTTTCACTTGTCACAACACACGCACACGCACATATATGGTATGAGCTCTTTCAAATATTTTCACGAGCAAACTTGAGTATGTAGTGTTAAACCCAAGTCTAAAACCAAATAGCCATCACGATTTTTATATTTTTTCACTACAAGAGGAATTTTTTTTTTTTGTTTCACAATCTTTTGTACTGACATGTAAAAATAACCATTCAGAAAGGCAAGAGGAAAGGAAACAAAGAATAAGAAGTATCTGAGCTCTATAATCTGAAGCATGCAACTATACAAGCTTTGTTAATATATCAAGAAAATGAAATATCACTAAAAAAATCAAACATCAAGCTATTGTGAACAGAAAACTCGTTTGCTTCTAGTGACCGTCCATGTTCTTTTTCAGGAATATATCCAAGATGGCATTGACTGGACAAAAGTAGATTTTGAAGACAATCAAGATTGTCTTAGTCTTTTTGAAAAGGTACAGAACTTGATGCTTTAGGTTTAGTATATGCATTACTTCAAGATTTTTAGTACTGAAGATAATTAATACATTTGTCTAATTATCTTCTACTACTGTTCTCTTGATGTTATTTTCCTTATGAAAGTCAAGGTGTCCATGCTTTAAAAAATCCTATGCAACGTGTAGGTGGATAGTGAGTTGGTCCTCATATCATACATTGTCATGCGAACACAGAAAAAGAAAATTAAGTTTATCATATGTTTGCTTCATACAACATATGAAGTTGACAGATCCGCATATTGTCTTCTGCTCAAAAGTGTTTTTAATTGGTTTCTATGAGGGATGAAGTGAAGATATTTTCCCTAATGGAGATTGAATACTTGTTTTTTGATAAGTAAAATATTATATATATATTTTGATTGGTAATTAAAGTATTTTATTCATAAAAGTAGGCAAAGCCTAAGTATACAGGGAGTATACATGAGAAAAACCTAACTAGAGTTTACAATTGATAGTAAAAAGTCATGGACACTTAGTCCGTTACAAACAATGGCCCCCACCCATAAGAACAACGTTTTAAAGAAAAAGACTTTCAGCTCCTCTATTGTCTTCTCGCAGTTTTCGAAGCTTCTATCATTTTGTTCCCGTCATATACACCAACACATACAAATAGGGACCATTTTCCAGATTGCTACAACTTGTGAATTCCCCTAGAGACCTCTCCAGCTAGCTAGAAAATCCACCAATCGAAATGGCATGATCCATGATACGCCAAGTCCTGTAAAAAAAATAGTCCCACAAGGTCTTCGCCGCCTCGCTGTGTAGAAATAGATGGTCTATTGATTCACCCTCTTTCTTACATATGTAACACCAGTCCAACACCATTATCCGACGTTTCCTTAAGTTATCTATGGTGAGAATATGCTGCTGTCCAAACGAAAAATGCGGCTTTGTAAGGAGCTTTCGTCTGCCAAATGCTCTTCCATGGAAATGTGTGCATGCTTGGACTCGTTAAAACTCGGTGGAGTGATCTGACCGTGAATTTACCTTTCGTGGAAGGGCTCCAAATCATCCGACCCATGGTACCCTCGGTCATAGGTACGGAATACAGTGCTACATAGAACTCTGTGATCTCCTCCATTCCCAATCTTGAGCTGCCCTAAAGAAATCAACATTCCATTGAGGGGGGAGCCACTAGAAAAAAGCAAGTGGTCCGCTTTCGTTGCATCCTTCACTCGTGCAAGCCCAAATGTGGTAGGGAGAGTGTCTTGAAGACTTCGCTCACCACCGCCAGTTGTCATACCAAAATTTGACACAAGAGCCGTCATCCACTACAATATGTGTATGTCTCCGGAAGAACTCCCAACTTTTCCTTATGTATTTCCATTGACCCACCCCATATGGGCCACGTACCTCATTCGAACACCAACCACCCCATGCCTTCCCAACCTGTGCATCTATAATAGTCTTCCACAAGGCCCTGCTTTCGTGTTGATACCGCCGCAACCATTTACCCAATAGAGCTTGGTTGAACTTCATCAAGTTTCGAATCCCCAGTCCACCCCCAGAAATTGGAGTTCAAACCATTGACCAGTTAACCAAATGGATAAGTAAAAATATTATATATATATATCAAAAGGAGTAACCAAGTACACTAAATGTATACAAGAGAATACCTTGCCCATAATAGAAAATCCCGAATAACCCAAAAAGCTTGTGAAAAACAACCAAAAATACACTAAACCCGACCCCAACCCCTTGCTTCCTGTAGAACTAAAACTCTACCCAAAAATCCCACCCCAACCCCTAGTTTTCCCGTCTTCACAATGCCCTCTCTTTAGACTTCCCTCTAGATGAGCTACCACCCTTAGCGTCGTAGTTGATTCCCGAAAAAAGATGTTGTAACTCCTTGCCTTTCTTGAAACTTGATTGGGTTTCAAGCGCATGGCGTGCCTCGATTGCAGTAATTAGTTCTTTAAATTGGTCTTTACATCCTCTATGTGAAATTCTCACGAACTGTTGAATTTCGTTAACTTTAGGCAGAATCCAATATGCTATTGGAGGAAGAGAGACCAAAGGATCTACAAGGCACCAATGCCAAATCCATATTCAAATCTCATACCTCCTCAGCAACTCCATTGGTTCTCTCCAATGGTATGACATCAAATCCCTTCACCTTTGGCGACTCTTTATGTGCAACTTCAGTGGGTCCCTCACCAATGGTCTAACACCATTTTCCTTCAACTTCGACGAGGGAGCCACAGTTTCTTCGAGTACAGAAGTCACCTGAGGTGAATGACATTCCATTGTAGATGTCTCTACGCTGATGCCCGATGTAGAACCCACTTCAAATAACCAGACTTCCTTTTGACCGGCCATATTCTTCTGAATCTAGGTATAGGAACAGGACCGAATCTGATTTTTCGTTTTCCTTTATTTGAGTTTAAAGGATTCTGGCCTATCTTAGCTTTATTCCTTACAACCGTGTTGCCTCCAACTGAAAGCAGGCCTATTTTCGTAGACAAAAAATCTATCGTTGCCTTCAATTCGACAAGTTGGGTTTCCATCTCCTTGAAGGAATTATGTAGTGCAACAAGCTGGTTCTGATCATCAACCCCCTCACTATGAACCCCCGAAGCATGACCGGTCTTTGGAGCTGCCACATATGATCGCCTCGCCACCGTGGATGTACTTGGGTCTTTATGATTCACCTCCAAGTTGATGTTCTCATTCTTCTTTTGGATTTCCTTCTTTGACCCATCAGCAAAAAGCATATCCGCAGCTTTGCATAATTCTGCAGCAAATTTCTCCCAACCCAGACCTTCATACCCTTTGGGAATGATTACAACACTCTGCCGGCCTCCTCCACCATATTCGATGACCTTTAGAAACCGACCATGCTCGTTTGAGCATCGTTGAGCCATGAATATTCTGTTTCCTTCATGCAAGTGTTTTGTGAAATCCAAATTTCTCCCTGCCTGTAATACTGCTTCCACCGTAGCCATCAGCCATTCTATACCACTACGACCCGTCACTACAAATTTTCAAACCCTTCTACTTCTCTCCACGATTTTTAAGGATGACCTCCATATTTTTGGCAAAAGCTTGAAAGCCTTCGATTCCACCCAAAAGCGCACCATCTAACCCATACTAACATCAAACCTACAACTTTAGTTGCATAGGCATCTCAAGTTGCATGTCTTCATTCTGTCGAGAATGCATGAAAGAGGAACAAAAGCCCTAACTTGAGTAAACGGAGAAAACAGAGTCGTCGAATGATGACCGACGTTGGAGGCCCTCAATGTGGTCGCCTTGTCTGTCAAAACAGAAGAAAAGCAAAAAACTCCTAGTTGTCGGAGAAGGACCGATGTCGGAGGCCCCACAATTGAGTGGCTTGGGTTTGTCGTTTAGGTCTTTGGCGGTGTTGAAGAGCACGGCGACAGTTTGATACCTCTGACAAAAAAGAAAAGCTAAATAGCCAGATTGCCGGAGGGGACTGATGCCAAACAGCGCATAGTGAGGATGTCGGGGCCCGTCGGCCTCATTTGTGATGTCGGTGTGGTGTCACTCTTCGGTCGATGGTGGGTGGGGGGTGGCGGTGGGATAGGTGGGTTAGGGTTTCTCTCGGCTCACTATTCACTCACAGGTCTCTCGGCTCAGTTACTAGTTATGTTAACCAAATGGAACTTAAACTCATCCCCCAAATCACTCCACAAAAAATCGTGTTGTAGCTTCTCAACACGATTGACAACCTTTTCTGGTAGTGAGAGTAAGGACAAAAAATAGATGGGTAAGTTGGAAAGAGTACTTTTAATTAAGGTGAGCCTAACACCTTTAGACAAATACAACTTCTTCCAAGATGCTAGTCTGCGTTCCACTTTCTCAATCACTACATTTCGTATTTGCTTTGATTTAAAGGGAGCACCCAAAGGTAAGCCAAGATACTTCAGGGGTAGAGAAGATACCTTACATCCCAGGAGGGAGGCTAGAGCTTCTGCTTCGGGAACAATCCCCACCGGTACAAGTTCAGACTTTGAGGGGTTAACTTTCAAACTTGAGACAACTTCGAAGTAGAGAAGTAGAGTCCTCATATATTGGATATGCCTTAGATTTGCTTAGTAGAAGATGAGAGTATCATCTGTAAACAATAGATGAGAAACATCAATAGAGCCATAATTACCATTCCCCACTGAAAAACCATAAAGAAACCTACCTCCCACAAGGCCCACAATCATCTGACTTAGAGCTTCCATGACAAATAAAAAGAGTAAGGGAAAGAGAGGATACCCCTGTCTCAAGCGACACGAAGAGTTAAAAAAACCCGCTGGTGAACCATTCACCAATATAGAAAAGTGAACTGTTGAGATGCAAAATTCTACCCAGTTCAGCCATTTCTCACCAAAACTACGTCTTGTAAGTAGATAAAGTAAGAACTTCCATACTAGAAGTAAACAAGTGCACTGGGTGTATACAAGAAACAGCTAGCCCATACTAGAGAGCCCCTAATGACCAATAAGCCCGTGAAAATTAGAAATCTATCCAAAATAGACCAAGTCCAAATGGGAACAAAATACACCTCCCCAACCCCAACCCCAACCCGAAACTCCCTTTATGAGAATGGCTTCATAATGCCGTCTCTTTAGTCTTCTCTCGACAGGAACTACCTTCTTGAGCGTCGTAGTTGATTGCCAAGAAAGACGTTTTAACTCCCTACTTTTTTAAAATTTGATTTGGTTTCAAGCGAATGACCTACCTCAATCGTAGTGAGTAGTGCTGCAAATTGGTTGTCGCATCCCTCATATGAAAGCTCCACACACTGTTGAATCTCGTTAACCTTATGTAGAATCCAATCCGACGATTAACCCGCTATATTGTTTATCAAAGGAAGAGATACCGGGGGAACAATATTTTCCCCAGACACAACTCCCAATTGCACTCCTGACCCTAAACATTCATCCTCACAAAGCACCAACGACAAACCCATAATTTCCTCCCTACCATCTCCTGAATTCAAATCCCAAATCTCCTCAGCAGCTACATTGTTGATGTCCATTGTTGTTGTCACCATTGAAGGTTCTTCACCTCTGGTGTAGGTGTCGTCTTTCCATTGACGAGAACATTGCTTGTTGGTGGCCACCCCCTAACGACCCTATCTATGCCAATTCGTTGGACCCTACTGCTATTTCAAGAGGCATAGAACATATAGGAGTAGGCTCATCCCTGCCTCCCGAAACAAGTGGTGAAGCACTACCTTTTGTTACACCCTTTTCATCTTTTGAGAGAGACTCGTCCACTTCAGCCAAAGTAACCCTGGAAAAAGTACCAACCCCATTTGCATCTGGTGTCTGAGTGCAGTCAGATGGCAACGTGCTGATGACTTGAGTGACATCGGCTTAAACAGTGATGTTGGTGTCCGACAACCCTATCTGTGACAGTGTCGAGGTGCCCTATGCTGGCGAACTTGAGGCCTTCAAACCCCCCTCGTCCGTTTTAGCACACCACCCAAACCCATGACCAGTTCTAGCCCTTATCCACTTTAATCATCAGATCTTTCACATACTCCATAACTCCAATCAATTGAGCTCAGCAGCCCATAAGACCCTCTCCACTTCTCCCACCCTAAAACATTCAGTAGAGGCATCCATTTCACCAAGCAACACAAGAGGAGCGTGCTTACCCTCCACTTCTCCCAATGTCACCTGACAACCTTTGTCTCCAACAAGTGCCTTACCCTTTCCTTCTGCCGCGGGGCTACTCTCGGTTGGAATACACACCGATGACCTCAACATCGAGGTGTACAAGACACTTTTGACCAAGAAAGGCCTTCCCACTGTCTTTCCATCAACGAACACCCCTCTATTTGCATCAGGGACTTTGGACCCAGTGACGCTTCAAATAGAATGCACAAAATCTTTCCCGTCCGATGCCATTTGCGCCTTTAGGGATCACTAACAAACCTTTCCTCCTTCTATTTCAGAATTTTGAGAGTAGTAGAAACCCGCCCCTTGCGTTAATATGGTGTTGAATGATGAGAACTCCATTATCCTTCCTTAGCTCCCTGAAGAACCCATGCAATCCTCCATCCCCTTAGCAATCCAAGAAGCTGACGACCCACATAGATACATGAACTTAGCCATCCTTTTGCTATGTTCAGAGATGTGAAAAGTATTTCCTCTCTTTCGTAAAAATGAAAGTTTTTTATTCCACCTTCAACCACCTTTCACTTTCCATCTGAGAAGATTCCGTGTCTTACGTTGTCATCCTTTGATCCCAAATCACAACATCATCTCCCAGGATCATTTTGCGTCGTTATATGGGAATAAATTGTAGAGCTGCTGTTTTTTAGGCTTACACTAGATCTGCGCCAACAAACCAAAAGAAAGGTTTCGTAAGAAAGTCCCAGTCGTCGGAGGGAGGATCGACGCCGGAGTGCCCTCAGAGGAGTTGCTGGAGCCCATCGGTCTTGTCTGTGGTGGTGGCAGGGGTCACAATGAAAGGGAGATACTAGATCTGCGCCGACGAAACCAAATGAAGGTTTCTTGAGAAAATCCCAATTGCCGGAGGGAGGACCGATGCTAGAGTGCCCTTAGAGGAGTCGCGGGAACCTGTTGGTCTTGTCTGTGCCGATGGCAGGGGTACTAGTGTAAGGAAAGTCCCAGATTTGCGCCGACGAAACCAAAAAAAGGTTTCCTGAGAGAATCCAAGTCGCTGGCAAGAGGATCGACGCTAGAGTGCCCTCAGAGGAGTCGCTGGAGCCCGTCAGCCTTTTCTATGGCGTTGGTGGGAGGTCTCCTCAAAACCCTAAAGTTTCCTTCTGGTGTCAACTTTTGAGGGAAATCTATTCTATGAAGGTCATAGTTTTCCTCCAATCCATTTATAATTATGGCAAGCGTTCACTAAGCATGTGACAAGCACATGCTTTTTTAAAAGAATTTCCTCCAACCTAGTATGGAGGAAAACTCTATCCTTCTCTGAAGTAGTAATGATGTAGTTTATTATACTAGTAAGTCCCATCGATCTCGGTGGTCTTTCTTGTTTTGACACATGATTGCTTAATTTTTGTTACATATGATGGTTTTACTAAATTTAAAATTTGTAAAGGCTGAACTCCTAGGGGTTGGCTCAAGTGGTAAGGTCATGATGGTATGCTCCCTCTAAGTCTAAGGTTCAAACGTGCAAACAATTTCTAGAGACCACATCCCATTGGTGAAAAGTTGATGATTTACCTGATGTGTGATGGAGATGTGTTACACAGGTCTGGGGTTTAACTGGATTAGCAACATGTTGTGTTTGCACAATTTTCAAGATTCCTTGTCATAAAAAAATTGTTAAAGACTTATAGAAATAAGTCAACTTGAAGGACCTGTACAGTAATTTTCCCTGTAATTTAGTTGTTGCTAGAATGTTCTTTGCTATAATAAGGTATTGGCAAGAAAATGGGCAAAAAGACTTCTATGTCTTTTATCAGTTATGCCGAAGTAAATACTCTATTAATCACATTCATTAATAACAAGCCTTGATCAAGCATAATCCAAGTGCTTTTGTCAAACCCTGTTGAAAGTCTTGCTCACAGAGAGATCTTCTTGAACTGTCATATTGGAACAACTGTATTTTCCTTTGGTGATTCGCAATACATCGGTTAGATTAAGAAAACATTATGAACAGTGCTGGTTGGATTTTTTATTCTGAGATGCTAAAAGAATAAATATAAAAACCTATGTAAATTAAGAGATCAAGATCATTGTTGTCTTATTTTTTCTATAAGAAAAAGAATTTATGAACTGAGAAAAAAAGCCAGTTCCCTAGTGCATTGGGAATCTTGAAGAGAGGCTGCAATTGAACTGAGCCAACAGAACTTGTTCTAAGGAGCTCGAGTTTTTCCTTCTTTCCCTGTCTGTTTTGAGATAATGTTATGGTGAGAAGAGAATCCGATCCAATAATGATAACAGATATGCTAATTTTGCTCTCGTTTCTAATGCCTTTAATTATTGGCAAATTGGATTTACAAATGGCAATTTCATGAACCTTGTTCTAACTTATATGCAGAAACCATTGGGGTTATTATCCCTGTTAGATGAGGAGTCAACTTTCCCAAATGGCACTGATCTGACCTTTGCCAATAAGCTTAAGCAGCATCTGAATTCTAATTCTTGTTTCAGAGGAGAACGAGGAAAAGCCTTTTCTGTCTGTCACTATGCGGGGGAGGTATTATTTTATCTTTGATTGGTACTTAATTTTTTTGATAAGAAGATTGGTACTTCATTTTACTCATTCAGTCATGTCCCAAGTGCTTGGTACCTGCTTATCCTTGGATGATCCCGCAATCGAGATTTATACATTTAATGAGCTGTAGATCACTTGCCTAGTGTTTTACATTCAACCCAACTTCCATTGCATAGGTGCTGTCTTGAGATTGCCGTTATAAAAATATCAAGATCCAAATATTTTCTGTGGACTGGAAGGCCAATTATAAATTGGATAAAAAAACCTTTGGTTTTTTTGGTTCATTTTTTCTCTTGCTAGCTGACTATTAGATGGCTAAACTTGCTTCCCTCCTCAGGTAATGTATGACACAACTGGATTTCTGGAGAAGAACAGGGATTTATTGCATCTAGATTCAATCCAACTCTTGTCATCATGCTCTTGCCAACTTGCTCAGACATTTGCTTCCAGTATGCTTACACAATCTGAGAAACCTGCAGCTGGTCCTTTATATAAATCAGGTGGAGCAGATTCCCAAAAGCTAAGTGTTGCGACAAAATTTAAGGTACACTACTTTCTAGAAGTGTATCTAGCTAATCTTATTTTGAATTGGAATTTCAACAAACTCAGGTGAAATTGTTTAGATATTTATTTTTTGTGGCGAAGGCTAAACTCAATTATATCGACATTGATGAGTTCATAAAATTAAGAACTATGAATTCTTGAGTTTGTATAATTTTACTTCACAATGTTCAGTTTCAATCCAGTTTGTTCAATGATACTGGAACAGTTTTATGGTGACTTCTAGATAAGCTCATAGTGCAATAACTTCTAACCATCAACAAATTAAGCGGTGAACAAAATAAAATTTTCTACTGTCATGGTCCATTATTTCCCAAGCGAAGGCATAGTATGTTGGTTTCTTTCTAAGAAGTCCTTCGAACTGTCCATCATAAATGTTAAGATTTCATGTATGATTGTGTACTCACTTCTGAAATATCCTCCCTTTATAAAAATCTGGTGGAAAGATTGGGATTTTTAGGCTTTGAAAACGCAATTTCCAATGCCTCATGGATGAAGCTTTCGTCCATTAATTTTAATCCCACTCATTTTCCTGTATATTAGCAAATGGCTCGTTGTCAAATTTAGAGTCTTCAACTGTGTCCAAATTACCCTACAAGTGGCATGGCCATGTTGATGTTTATGGAAGTATATGAATTATAAAAGCCCGAACAGGAAGAATTGGCATTAGGATGTAAACTTCTTGTATTTGACCTTCACCTCTCCCAGAGGTTGTCGCAGAGAGATAAAATACAAAAAGTTTTGTGATGCTGAAGTTCCCACAATTGAACCATAATGCCTATTCTCAATGTCTTTGTATTTTGGATGATTACTTTTGGCAGTATTTTTCTTTCCTTTTTTCTTAAGGATATTTAACTTTAGTTTGTCTTTAGGAGATACTTTTGTGCACACCCTATTTGCAAGTATGATTTTCCTTTTTCTTGTAAAGTTTTCTATGACATGTTAAGAAAAAAACCTTGTCACCTTGATGTGGAATTATTCTGTAGGAGTTCACACTGCTGTTTTTATGGGTTTTGCCGGAGTCATTCTATTTGTATGTCGACGTGTCTGACTCAATTGAACAGAATAGCAGTTTCTGGGACTTGGCTAGGGTGGTAAGGGGTAGGGGTGAAAACCGACCCCTTCGGCGCAGTTTTAGGGCAAAACCGACGCCGACCGATGAGAGAAAATTGGGTGGAGCAACCGATGGTAACCGGTCAATGGGGAGGAGGAAACCGATCAAGGCGGTTCTTTGGTGATTCTCGGTTAGAGTTCAGTTCTCCTAGCGGCGAGATTCTTCTGAGAGAATAGAGAGAGAGAGAGTTGCAGAGGAGAGAAAGAGAGAGTTGCAGAAAGGAGAGAGAGAGAGTTGCAGAGATGTAAAACGCGGGGGAGAAGGTGACTGGGGAAGAAGACGACCCCATCTCGAAACAATGCCATTCAGTTTAAGTGGAACGGTGTCGTTTCATACATACTTTTTTTTTTCATACGTGTTAAATAAAACAACGCCGTTTGTTTTAGTACCAAACGACGTCGTTTCTATTATGTTTTATATACTTATAGGTGCAAAACGACGCTGTTCCACTTAAACTTAAGTGGAACGGCGTTGTTTTGATGAGGGTATATTAAAAAAATATAAAGTTTTATTTTATCGGTCGGTTCAACGGTCCGGTCCAGCTTCAAACTGAGACCAAACCGCTGAATGTCGGTTCCTTGAATTTTCCACCGCACGCCAGTCAGTTCTCCACCGGTTCCTGACGCAGCCGGTCAATTCCCATTGGTGGCGGCCGGTTGCGTCGGTTTTTGTTCAGCCCTAGTAAGGGGTGCAGTAGTCTTAGGTTTGGAAGCATTTGATAAGAATACTACATGAGAAAATTATGGTGCTGTTTGGATAGTGAGTTGAGATGAGATGAGTTGAGATAGAAGTTGAAATCTGAAAGAAATATTGTTAGAATATTATTTTTTAATATTATTATTGTTTTGGGATTTGAAAAAGTCGAATTGTTTATTATATTTTGTGTGGGAATTTGAAAAAATTGTAATGATGAGATGAGATGAGATGAAACACTTTCACTATCCAAATGAGGCTATTTGCAAGCCGGTGTGAAAGACACACCATCCACACTACTGATATGGTAGGATATGATTTGCAATATCCAACACACTGGCTTGCAAGAAGAAATCTATGAGATTTTGAAGCTAACTGTGTTCCCTTTATTTACTTGTTTTTTTCGTATTTAGGGTCAATTATTCAAACTGATGCAACGCCTAGAGAGCACCACACCTCATTTCATACGTTGTATCAAGCCCAATAACCTCCAGTCTCCTGGCTTGTATGAACAAGGTCTCGTTCTGCAGCAATTAAGATGTTGTGGAGTCCTAGAAGTAGTTCGAATATCAAGATCTGGCTTTCCCACCAGAATGTCCCACCAGAAGTTTGCCAGAAGGTAAAGAACAATCTTTTTATTTTCAGTTGCAGATTAGAAATTTTTATATATTTCATGATTGGTTCCTTAATTTATTCTCTGGTTGTGGGGGGTGTTTGAATCTTGCATCAGATATGGTTTTCTTCTGCTGGATTATGCTGCATTCCAGGATCCGCTAAGTGTTTCGGTTGCAATTCTTCATCAGTTCAATATCTTGCCTGAAATGTATCAAGTGGGCTACACAAAATTGTTTTTTCGAACTGGACAGGTACCTTGAATGTTTTATTTGGGTTTTCAACTAAATTATTTTCATCTTTTTTAGAGTTTTTTTATTTTCCTTGAATGTTTTATTTGGGTTTTCAGCTAAATTATTTTCATCTTTTTTAGAGTTTTTTTATTTTTATTTTTTGGGGGGGGGGGGGGGAGATGTTGGTGCATGGCATTGTCGATGTGGTAATTCATGGATGATTCAGTTATATAGGTTGTTAATGCTATGGAAATCCTGTTTTCCATTGGTAAGAAGTTATACATGTACAATAAGTGCATATAAGCTATCAATTTGTTCCATTCTGCAATCAATTGATATTAAAACTCAAAATGATTCATGTAGCCAACCGCAATCAATTGAAAATCATTATCTTGTATCGAAGGCTGATTTCAAAGTTGGCTGAAAATGCAACCAATTATCTATTTCTCACTAGTACTATAATGCTGAGAATGATGCTGCAGATTGGGGTCCTGGAGGATACAAGAAACCGTACCCTCCATGGCATTTTACGGGTTCAAAGCTGCTTCAGAGGGTATCAAGCACGCCGTTACCTCAAGGAACTCAGGAGAGGAATTGCCACCCTTCAGTCATGTATTGCCCTTTCCATAGTCTTGCATCACTGAAATATGTCATATTCCATTAAGCAGAAGCTTAAAAGCGCTTTTGAGAATTAATATTGCAACATCTATTCATGCAGTCGTTCGAGGAGACAAAACCAGAAGCGAATATGCAGTGTTGCTACAGAAACACAGAGCTGCTATTATAATACAAAAGCAGATTAAAGGCAGGATTGCAATGAGAAAACTGAAGAGCATACATGATGCATCACTTCTGATACAATCGGGTAAGAATCTTTAAATTCTAACTTTGTCAAAACAAATTCTTAGATGTATGGTATTGAGATTTAGGGTTTACCAAATGAGAGGAACAGTTACCTTTCTAACTCTTATGGTTGAATTGTATAGATTGCGAAAATAAAGTAAATAATACACTAGAGTAGTATCCTTTAAACCTGCCCATGGGTAGCCCAAGTGGTAAGGGCGAACTTGTGTGCACGAGCCCCATGTCACAAGTTCGATTCCCCCTATGATCAAATTGCGATTTAAGTGGGAGGCCATGGCGGTGGTTGCTGTGTTAGTCTTCCTGGGGTATAGGTTTCATGGGTGAGTAAGGGCTCTGACGTGGGGTGGTTCCCCGTCATTAAAAAAAATATCCTCTAAGGTGTGCTTTATTACAATAAGGTCATCCATCTTACATTCTCACACTCACTCACAAGTTGGAGCACACATGTATATATATATATATATATATCATACAAGTACAACTTGAAACAAATAAAATCTAACGAACTATGACCCAAAAACTTGTGAACATATGTACAAGTTAATATTTATACTTCACAAATAGTGTAGAAATATCTTTAGTAAATACTAAATATCCTATGTTTAATGAAGAGTGATAATCAGCCACAATATCCCTGGTCCTCTCATAAAATAAAAAGATTGTAGGAGATATGAATAGTGGATTGATTAGCAAAAAATAATCATATAGGAGTTGAAGCCAAGAATTACTTTACTACCCTAATTGCATGTTGGATTTCCGATCTGATGGTAAGATCTTCCTAAATAGTTTGACAATATCTATTAGGATTCCCAAATTACTCCCTCATCTTCGTGGGTTCTTTATTTGGGTCCATAGGACATCAATGGGTCAAGCCTATCAGCAACCTTGATTCTTCTCACAATCTAATGCATAGTTCTCCAAGATAAACTAGTATAATTGTTAAGACCTAATGACTTCAATACCAAGAAAGTATCAAACTTTTATTCAAGCCCTTGTTTTTTCAATCTGGTGATACCCCCAGAATTGTTGCCAATAATAACAATATTATCCACGTATACTAGGAGAAGAATGTAGTCTTCATTGTCATAAGTGGAATACTAAATGGATTGTTTGGCATGCTTGGAGACTAAACTTAAAAAGACTAGAAAGATGAGATGATATGGGTGAAAAAAAAACCCTGAGGGCCAACGTGTTGTATGGGGTAAAGTAGTGAATTTGAAACACATTGATATAAGGGGTGTTTTGATTGTCTTGGTGAACTGGGCCTCTCAAACAGAGGACCTTAACAATCCCACTTGGTTTTGAGTAGAAACCGACTGATGCCCGACCAGTTTCATGGAGAACCGGTTGGTCCATCTGTTCTCTACTACATCCCTAGTGGGATCCAAGAGCGGGACGGTTCCACCCCCCCCAATGAAGGTTGCTGGTCACATTAAAGCTGGGCTTGGGACTACTTAATTATATATCAAGTTGTTACTAACTGGAGCTAGCTATACTGGTTTTGTCGACTCTAGTAAAACCTGCTAAACCTACTTATAAGAAAAAGAAAAACTAAAACCTGTTAAACCTGAGCTGGCTCGAGTTTGATGTGTGTAGCTCTAAATTCAACTGTCAATCATCTACAATATTACTTAACCAAAAAAAGAATAATCTACAATATTTTCATACATTCTTCATGATTCTGTTTGTGCTATGTGGCAGTTGTTCGTGGCTTTCTGGTCAGAAGATTCTCAGGAGATATAGGACTGCAAAAATCTGTGGGCATGAAGGTACTCCATACTCCGTAACTCTATTATTTTTCTGAATTATACTACTTTAGCGGATTGGTTTGCTTCTAATCACTTTGGCAGTATCAAACTATGCACAGCTTCCATGCATTCTTAAATTAATGTACGTACCTTATCATTGCCAAACTATCTACTCTTTTTTTACCTGCAAAAAACATGATTTCTGGACAACTTATTTACCACTATTTTTTCCCTTTTATGCTACAATGCTAATCCCCTAATGAAGTGCTTAATATTAAGATCCCATTACACGTGTCAATTGGTGACCAAAAAGAAACAAAATCATATGGAATTACTAGTGTCCACATAAAGATCTTTGCTAATCTTGTATGGATAGTTTGTCTTTTGATGTTGTTCCAATTTAGTACAAGATATTTTGCATGCAATGCTTTTTGGGTTCCCCCTTGTTCTCTTAATTGGAGATAGTTCACAAGTGTGAATTCAAACAGGCTAAAGAGTCAGATGAGGTGGTGGTGAAGTCTTCTTTCCTTGCTGAATTACAACGTCGAGTTCTCAAGGCTGAGGCTGCCCTAAGAGAAAAAGAAGAGGAGAATGACATCCTCCACCAACGTCTCCAGCAGTATGAGAGTCGTTGGTCTGAATATGAGCTGAAAATGAAATCCATGGAAGAGGTGTGGCAAAAACAAATGAGGTCCCTACAATCTAGCCTCTCCATTGCAAAGAAGAGCCTAGCCATTGATGATTCTGAAAGAAACTCTGATGCATCAGTAAATGCAAGCGATGACAGAGACTACAGCTCGGATATGGGAAGTAATAATAAGCAAGCTGAGAGCAATGGTTTGAGGCCAATGAGTACAGGTTTGAGTGTAATAAGCCGGCTGGCCGAAGAATTTGAGCAGAGGAGTCAAGTATTTGGTGATGACGCCAAGTTCTTGGTGGAGGTAAAATCTGGTCAAGTCGATGCAAGTTTGAATCCAGACCGTGAGCTTAGGAGGTTGAGGCAGATGTTTGAGGCTTGGAAAAAGGATTATGGAGCAAGACTGCGAGAGACGAAGGTAATTTTACATAAGCTTGGAAATGAAGATGGTACTGTTGTGAAAAGAAAATGGTGGGGAAGGAGAAACAGCTCGAGGATGAGTTAGATGGATTACAGTCGTGTCAATATTTTCCCCTTTTGGTTTTCCATCTTTGGAAATCGCAAATGTGAGGAAGTTGTGTGGGAGGAACGACTGCTCAACGATAATCTCAGTTACTCTGTAGCGGTTTTATTGTCCCGTCATTTGTTGGTAGCTCTTTTATGTTTATGATCACGAGTTGTAATTGTGAAGAGTATTGGTGTTACCAGCGATTTGGTACAATACAAAGCCTACTAATTCAATTATGTATATCAATTTGAATATAGTTCGAAGTATGCTAATGAAATCAAGTTGTCTACCATAGTCATAGAGTTTGTGGTGTTTTACATTATAGTTGGTCAATTCCACTTTTGTAAGCATTTCCCGGGGAGATCACTTAACTTGGTCACAGTTGGCAATGGTGAATGAACTGTAGTAATCGTTTAAAAAGAAAAACCAAGTCTTAACCATGATGAATGTTAGACACAAGTTCTAAATGGACAAATTTCGTGTAAGCTTTTTATAAAAAAGTAGGTCTCATTAATAAAATATAGATTTTTTTACAATTATAAGGTATGGTCTTTTTTTTAAAAGAGATACTATGCATCATCTACGATTCATTTACACATTCCATTCTTATAGGTTTTTTTATAGAGTGTGGAGGTGTTTTTTATAAGGTGTGAAATGTAGGATGGTGAATAGTGGCTGATGATAAGAATTGAAGATTTGCAAGAAATTTGTTTATTTGGGATTATCATATTTGAATAGTGGATGGTAGAAGCAAACTGTAACCAAGTGAGGTGGAAGCATATCTGCCATTTTCGCCAACTCTTCTTTAAAAAAAAAAAAAAAAAAATTCCGTATGTTTTAATTGGTGTATTGCACATACAGGCATCCTAAAAATCTATGTCGACATTTTTTGAAGTCCACCAATATTGTTTAATTTTACTAAAATATATTCGCGGTGTTACTAAAAAAAAATTGTAATATTTTGGTAGTCTTTCAACTTTTGTAATTTTTTTTTTTCTAAGCAAGCATTTTATAAATATATTTCATTGTTATAGGATACGATAGTAAATAGGGTGTAAGGCCCTAACATTTATCCCAAACCACCAAATATAACAAGAAATAAAAAAAGAGGGATCTAGGGTCATTGACTTGACCTACTTATTTTCCACAAGGGGAAGTCGCTTGAAACGGTTTTGGTATAGTCTGAAAATAGACTATAATTAGGTGTGTAACTGGTTCGGTCTGATTTAAATTTAGACAAAATTTAAGACCGAATCGATATATACCGGTTTTATATTTTTAAAAATCGATTACGCACCGGCTATTCCCTTAAACTGATACATCCGATTTTACTAGTTCCGGTTATGTTCGGTCCAGACTGGTTATCGTGTTTTTAGCATGAAACAATGCTCGTTCGTTTTCTGTCTAAGCAATTTTATAGATTTGTTTTCTTCAAATATCTACTTTGTGATAATTTTCTATAAATTCACATGCAGTTAGACCAATCAATACAAAAGGAGGGTTAGTACTTAAAGACCGAAATGTTTAAATTGGGATAAATAATACTTCCAGCTTATTTATATTAATTAAGGAAAATAAAGTAGAGAAAGATGCAGAACTTTATTTCTGTACAACTTGAAAATTGGCCATATGCATATATATCGCTTAGAACTTAGAGATTATATAACCTTTTGAAAAAAAAAATGATATGTTTAGTAAAACATATGATGAATTAAATTTTCATGTTTAATATTAAACTTTTATTTTATAAATTATAATAACATTATTTTATATATAATTATAATTTATATTATTATATATAAAAACTATATATAATATAAAAAATCTTATATATATAATATTAAAAAAATAATTTAAAATATATATTATATGGAATCGGTTCAGTCTGGGCCTAAAATGCCTAGAATGGGAACCAGACCGGTTTCGGCCGAGTTTGCCATTGCGGAAATCGGTTCCAAACCGAACCAGTTCCACCGGTTCGGGCTAGTCCGGACCTGAATTTTCAATCTTTTTTACACCCCTAACTGTAATACTATGATTGGAAGACACAGTGAAGTGTTTTGTGCTGCATTTCGCTGGTCTAGACTGGTTGCATGAGACTTCCACTACTTATTTCCCACGATCATTGGTTAGGAGAAGCGAAAACATAGGAAGATAACAAATAAGATATGAGCCGAATCTCTAGTGGAAGACCATTAGGGACTGTGGCAGCGTGTGGAGGCCACACGCCACTCTAGGAGAGTGGAAATTGGTCGGATTTGAAGGATCCAAGGTCGCTGGCTCCGAAAGTGCCACACATGGTGGCAACAACCACTCCTTGGTGTGACTTCGCATGGATCTCACCCATGGTTTGTTTGTGCTGCACATGCGTCGCTTCGTTTGACATTTTGTTTCGGCTATCTAAAGGATCGACGATTGTGGAGTTCTGCGGTGGGGTGTGTGGCAGTCGTGGGGAGTTGGAAAATAGTATATCGGTGCGGGATTTATTATGTATAAGCCACTATTCACTCTCACACCCCACACCTATAGCTTTTTCATAGGGTGTATGGGTGTTTTTCATAGGGTATGAGTGTGAATAGTGGTTGATGAGAATAATTTTTCTATCAGCGCTTCATTGCTATGGACGGAAAACAAAATAAAAACCAGAAAAAAGGGACTGGATAGTTTCTAGACTAGCTAGACGGGAGGAGGGAGGGAGGATCTGAAGCTCCATCCGCCCTCTATGTGGAGAAGGTGTGATGTTTGGATTTTTTGTTGAGAGGAAAATCGTGTGGAGAGAGAGAATAAAAATCGCCTTCAACTTTTGTAATTTAAATTTACGTTACAAATTCGGTATTAGTTTGAAGATAGAAGAATACTATTATATGGATTTTCTCCCAACATTTATTTTATCTCGATTTTATTATATGGATTGCCTAAGTAGATTTTACTTAGGTTTAACATCAAAATACTATTTCCTAACTAGTTAGATTACGACATTTCTCTATTTTTGGAAAACTATAGTTGTAATATTCAATTCTTTACGTGTTAGCACGTCTTTTTTATTTTGTTTTCATGAATTTAAGTAGGACAGTTTGTAATATCTTAAAAGTCACTGGTTAGGTAGATAAATTATGAAATGAACAATGAAGGTATTGCATATATATCAAAACTCACGTGAAATGTTTACTAAGTTGAACTAGGGCTACTCCCATCCTATGCGGATGGGCAGTTGCCCAAATCACTCCCCGCTCCCGCTTGGGCAAGGAACACTTACTAGTCTTGCTCACTGGCATCGTCCCGCACATGAGGGTTTCCCCATTTGATCATAGGGTGTGAAGCTCCAAGTTATTTTGTGTATGTACTTTTTTCTTTAAGAGAAAATCTTAGCCCATGTGGTTATATAAGTGGGTTTTTGTGTTGGTGTTATATAGGTACATTTGGAGGGCCGAACCCATGTGAATGAGAGCCCAAAATATGGAAACAAGCCCAACCCTTTTTTGTCCTAAACGGCGTCGTTTTGATTGGCTTAGAAGGTGAATTTTTTTTCCTCCCCTCCTATATAGTGTCGTTTTGGCCTAGGAAGAAAAACCCTAAGGTTTTCTTTTCCTCCCCTTCTTCTCCCTCAGCATCGCATGCCCTCTTCCCCTTCTTCTTTCTTTTTTCTTTTCTTCTTCTTCTTCCCTCCACTTTTCTCGCGGCTCGTGACTTGTAGCACCTCCTCCCTTTGCCACCCCGCCTTCACCACGTGGTTCCCACGTAGAAACCATCCTTCCCATCTCCCAACACCGTGAACCTTGCCCAATCCACATGCCTCCTTGTGAAGCCTCGACGATGGTAGCTACTTGCTGTCGTTGCCCACCACTCATCGCATGCCACAAGTGCGACGCTCCCGAATCCCCCACCATCCTACACCACCAATCGTAGCTATGGTTGCGTCCCTCGTGCCCCACTCCATGACCTATAAATAGGTCGAAACTCCCCCTTTTGAAAATCATCCCAAGCCTACTCACTCTCTCTCAAATCTTGTCTCATCTTCTTCCTCTCCCTCCGTTTTGCTTCCCGTAGGTTTAGGTAACTTTTTCCCCCGGCGTCGTGATGGGTCACCCCCTTCCAGTAGCTTCAAAGTGGTCATGCGATCCCTTCCCCTTTGCTAGGCCTTTTCCCCTCTTCAGATCCACGCCAACCCAAGTCCAGAATTCCCCTTTGGGATCTGCTCCACTGCCAACTGCCACACCCCACCACAAAAATCCCCTCCTCCACTACTAGCACGTCAGATCTACCACCCCTTTTTAAAAGAACCTCATTTTAGCCCCTCTGTTCTGCCCAATTTCACCTCTGCTGCCACGCGTCGCCACTGATGCCGCCCTTCTAGATGCCATGACAATAGGTCTTTCTGCCTCTTGCCTCGTGCTTTATGTTTTAGGGTGTTCAGATTAATCTAACCAACTCTTTCCATCCGGGAAGCAACACATACACACGCTCGATCGCAGGACACTTTAAGCCATCACGCTCGATCATACAAAATTTTGACTTCCGTGTAGTAAGTAAATCTCTAGATTGATCCTTAATTTTTCTAACGTGGAATCATCGCTAACTTTGTTGTAGTTTGGTTGTGATTAAGAAGTGGCTTAGGGCCTTGTGGAGTGTTGGGATATTAAAGCTGTAGTTGTTTTCAGAAATTTGGGCCAAGGGTCGGATGGAGAATTGGGAAACGCGGTGGTTGGGATTTGTAAATTGTTGTGATTGTGACTTTTGTGCTGTTGGTGGTTGGCTGTTTTGTGCTACGCCATGCCATCCAATAATTGCTTGTTACATAATTGCATTTTATTTAAAGCATGTCATTAAATTGCATGAATTATTCAACTGTGCTATGTGCCGTAATCTGGAACTTGGTTTTTTGTGTCATTGAAAATTAATTTTTGTGTGGGTGCGTGCGTATCACCACCCAAAGTCGAGATGGGGCATTATCTCAGTGGAGCTCCTCTGGTCACTCGAGAGCGTGTAAAATTGAGTGATGTTCCCCAGGCTGCCACCAGGTGACAGTAGTCTCGACCAAGACGGTAATGCTCTTGGTATGACTCCGTGGCCCCTCTACTAGCGGGGATTAGAGGATGCCTGGTTACGTATGCGCCGGGCGCGAAGCTATGCATTGCTCATTACAAAGTTATACACACGATTGTTACTTGTGGTATGACAAAGGGAGCCAGAGTGTGCGGATGGTCCCGATGGGAGTTCATGGTGCACACCATAATAAATGGTTTTAAATTGGGTATAAATGGAATTTTTGGAGTGAGTGGCTGTTATTGTAGGATTTATTCTTGTATTTCTTTGAATGGGTATTTTGGAAAAGTCACTTATGACTGCATCACATGTTTTGTTTGTATGCTTCCATATTTGAAATTCTTGGTTGCTGATTTGTAGATTTATTTGTTGAGATTGCGAAATCTCATTGTGGTATTCCCGCCAACGGTTCTATTTCATAGAATTGTAGATTTTGATGTAGAGGACGAATTTGAGCATGATGGACTAACCCCACCTGAGGAGTATCATTTTTGTTGTAGTGGATGGACTATTTATTTTCTTATTTTGACCAGTTGGATGACTGTAATAGCCTTATGGAAGATTTCTTATTTGGGTTGTATTTTAAATTTTCTGGTACTAGTTTTAGACTGCTTTATTATATTTTTCGTTGCGTTTATAAACTGTACACAATTTGCATGTCCACACACACTTACACTTGGTGATGGGATGAGTCACGATTGCTACTAAATCACACGTGGGGGTCGAGGGCGCCACATAGAGCTGGCGGATGGCTTGTAATTCATCAAATGAAACCCAAACCTATTCTCAACTACCATACGAATAGATCTAGCCTTCAACTATACAAATCAAATTACGACTCCTACCAAATCACACATGGCGGGTGAAAATCTGGGCTGGTAGAGTATTTATCCAGTCCCCCACCCTTGCATATAAAATGAAATAGGTGGTTTGCCTACTTGCTCACATGAAATATATGGATTTCTTGCCTGGCCCCAAGTGGGGAGGGCAAATGGGCTAGGGGATCAGATACGGGGCTGCCTAGTAGGCCGAAGTTGAACTAGGTATATGTCTTTCAAGTAGTTCTACTTATGATTTAGTTAATTCTTTTGTACTATAATGTTTGGTGGGAGAGATTATAATACTTCAAATGTGATAGGAGTGCTTATAAGCAAAAATGGGTTATGTGTCTATCTCTTCAAGTAGTTCTAAGTTTTAGAAAATTTTAGGGAACACAAATTCTAATAGTGAATGCATTGTACATGAATGGTGCAAATATGATTAACGCTTCCTTTATTTGTGAATATATTCTATGTAGGGGTGGCAATACGTGTTTGTGGGTCGTGTTAGTGTCGTGTCAAGTCACAGACATTCAATTATATAGGTCAACTAGAACACGACCCATTAAGCTAAACGAGTCAGACCTTCAAACCCTAACATGACCCATTTAAATAATGGGTCGTGCCGTTTCATCCATTTTGATCCATTCAATAATGAATTAGAAACGGGTCAACACGACACGACTCATTTAAACCTATTTTATTTATACGGGTTGAACTAACCCGCATAATCCATTTCACCTAGTTAACATAATCTCACATAAAAGTTAAAATCTATATTTATTTGTAGCCACGATATCTTAAAAAATAATAAAACTACCTACTAACAAAAAATATCAACATTTTAAAGATTTTTACTTATAATAAAACCAATATTACAAACTCAACAATAATAAATATGATGTAACGGAAGGGGTGGCGATATGTGACAGAACCCGTTAACTTAACACGAACACGACACGATAAAAATGGGTTTGGGTTTGACCACAATGGGTTCGGGTCAAAAATAGGTTGACCCGTTAAGACACGATTGCTTAACGATTCACTAATGGGTCAACTCGTTAAAAAAGTTGAATTATATCATATTTGAGATTGTAACATTAATATTTCACAATATATGTCTATCATATTTGGGATTGTAACTTTAATATTATTACAATATATGTTTATCATGTTTGTGTAATAGTTTGTTTATCATATTTGGTACTGTTAAGATTTTAATATCAGTATTTTTATTGTTTAGATTGTAATTCTGGATTTGTAGTTAGTTTTTATTTTTATTTTTTTTTATAGATATTATTTATATCTAATATTTATATAAAATCAATTAGGTCAAATGGATTGAAACGGGTCGGGTCGGGTCATGTCATATCGTGTCAATCTATTTCATAGTTAGTAACGGGTCAAAATGAATCGAGTCGTATCATGTCAACCAGTTCTCTTAATTGGTAGTCTTAGAGTTTGAGATTTTTACATGAAATCCTTAACGGGTCGTGTTCGGGTTGACCCATTAAGTATAATGTAAATGTCTTGACTTGATCCGTTAACACGATTTGACACCCCTTAGTAACGGTCCAATCCAATATTATTAGAGATTGAATAATGATAATTTTTTTGGTCCTAAATTACGTTTAATGGACCATATTGGATAAGCCTACGAACTATTAATTTATTGAGGTTGACTAGATATTTTTTTTTATTAAGCCATAGGCCTAAAATTTTATTTTAAGGCCTGTTTAAGGTTAAGTGAATGATTTTGGATAATATTTGCTAGGTCAAATATTCTCTCAAAGGAAATGGGCAAACCCCAAGTCACAAGGGCCCATGAACCCATAACCAAAAGCCTGCTCAGTAGAAACCAAGGCCACGACCGCCAAAACATGCTAATACGGATTTCGAATCCAAGCATTATTAATAGTGGTTTAACGACATAATAGGAAAGAAGTACTACTAATAATCTCCAGTGTGATACTCGCCCATGATATTCGCCAAGTATATCAATTCCTTTCAGCACGATAGCGGACTTGAAGCCCTAACAGTCTACAATCTAGCAAGGATTAGAGAGAGTCAAGCCATAAGACAAGCCATACTAATTGAACACTCGACCTATATAAATAGAGGTCAAAGCACATGCCATAGGTAACTTCTTAACGATCTCAGAATCAAAATACTTTGTATACTCTATTCTAACTTAGGCATCGGAGGTGTTTATCACCACACCGAGCCTCTCTTATCTTCTTGGTGCAAGTTGCTGGAGGCAATAACAAGAGTACGAAACATGTCCACAATAGTTGGTGTCGCCTATGAGATTATGAGAATTCAATGTGCTTTTCTGATGCCCGCAACAACACAATCTCAAGCAACGTGAGATCAAGAAGCCACTTAAACAAGCAAATGAACGAATGATAGCATGGAGGGAAGATTTGCATAAATGGAAAAACGGCTAAGCAAAATGGCTTTGGAGATGAAAAGCCTCCAACGAGAGAACGAGGCTCTAAAATGAAAAACATCAATTTCGGGGAAGACACTGCACCAAACCATATTGAACAGACTGAATTAAAGTCGCAAAGCGTAGGCAGACCAACCTTTGATGATGACAAAAAGAAGAAGATGCAATCTCATGGATAAATACGAGGAGATGGCTAAAAGGTTATGTGCATCCTCATCCGTTGATTAATTGCTTAATAGTACAGATCTACCTTATAGTGAGAAAATAATGGCGGGGAGACTCGTGCCAAAGTTCAAAGTTTCACAAGTCGAAATGTACAACAGATCTAAGGATCTAGTGGAGCATTTGGAGATATTCAAAGCTCACATGACACTCCATGGTTTTCTAGGGGAAGTTTCATGTCAAGTTTTGCCGTTAACCCTAAAAGGAGCGGCAAGAGAGTGGTTTAGAGTTCTATGACCAAGCTCCATAAACAGCTTTGAGGAATTTGGTAGACGATTCTTAACATAATTCATGGCCAACATTGCTTAAGTATGATTATTGTATTGCATTGGTCTCCTATGTAATGGTTGACCTAGGAGACCAAGGCAATCCAAAATACAACTTTAGTGAGTTTATATTTTTTTAAATGTATAAATTTTAATTTATAATTTAAATTATATTATAATTTAGGTCTAAAAATAAACTTAGATCCGATCTATCAGGGTGGAGCAGGGGATGGGGTGCGGTTTCAACCCCATCCCCTAGTATTGGGGAGGGGGGCCCCGCTCCTGCCTCTCAGGGGCGGGGTAGGAAACCCTCCCGCCCACATGGTGCGGGGTGGGGAGCGGGTGCCCCCGCCTCGCACCATGCGGGTAGCACCCCTAAGGTCAGTTATCAAGGTTCATGAAGTGGCTATTAAGCTACGTCATATTCCCTAGCCAAGGGAAGACTAAAGGGTGCCAACTATGGGCACCTTTTCACTACAATAATTTTATCTAAATATTTTGACAAAAAAAATTGAATTTTTGCTAATATTTTTATAAAGTTTTTATATACATTTATCAACAATTAGATTCATAAGAATTGAAGTGGCATGCTTTATATTAAGAATATGATTTGCTTTAATCTCTTTGGGCATTTTAAATATTCTCATTATACATATAGGAATAATAAACTATAAAAAAACAATAAATAAGAATTTATTTTGGTTTGTACGAGTAAAGCCAAGTTTTGTACGAGTTATATCGTTTAATAATTGATCATAATTTTTTGTTCACAAATAACTGGTCATTTAATTAATGAATCAAGTTGAACTCGAGTTTGATTGAGCCGATCTCAAGAGGTTTCTCGAATAATATTGTTTATTTACAGCCCTAAAGTTGAACTCAAAGATGCTTATACATCTCAAATGCATCAATCTTTGATTGGTTCAAACGTGGCATATTGATGCCAAGTGACAATCCTTTCGTTAATTTTCTAACAAGAGATTGACGGATGAGAAATTATATTTGCAATCCTAGAGTGTACAAGTCTCATGCCTTTGAAAAAACTAAATAATTGTGACTCATAAGAAAAACTTATTTTTACTAATAGACCCTACTTTTTTTCAAAGAGAGTGTACGTGAATTGCACATTTTGAATTTGTATTTAGTATTACTCTTGACGAGTTATTTAAATGCGAATTTCTTAAAATTTAAATATCAATTTTGCAAAAATCGAAAATCAAGCTCTCAAATTGCGAAACCAATACTTAAAAAAAAAAACTTCTACATATAGTCACCCCGTGTAAACGGGGTGTAAAGGGCTAACGTGGCATTATGCCACGTTAGCTGATATTTATTAAAAAAAAAATGGAAAACAGAACAGATTCCTGCTTTGGTTTGGCGGTTTGGTTTCTCAAAATAGTTTCTATCGAGCTTGCGTGGTGCTCTGGTCAAAAGCCTTCGCAGTGTTGTTCTCTCAGATTACTTGCGTTTTGTTGTCATCTTCGAGTGTTTCCTAGGTCATCTTCTGTATGGATCTTTGGCTTCACCATAGCAAGACGCCCAGCAAACGGTGCGTCGGCTCTCTCTGGAAAGCTCCTGGATTTATATATTGTTGTGGTCTTCAAGTGGATCTATGCTCACCTATTTGCGTGGCTCATCTTCTTCATGTGGGTCTTCGACTTTGTATCAGTGCAAAGTTCCATGAAAGGTCTTGAATAAGTGCGGCTATTTGTTCCCTAAGTTTGATTGTTGTCTTCAATTCATTTTCGTGGTCTTTAAATCTTCAAATGAAGTTGTGCGGGCTATAGTCTTCAAATCTTCGAGTGGAGTTGAATTGGTCTTCTCCTCCACGTGGGCTATAGTCGTGGGGTATTTTCTTCAAATACTCCCAGTAAAAAATTGAAGCTTGTGTACAATGGTAAAACACCTTTTTTTACTTGCTCCTGTTTCATATTTTTTGGGAGTTGTTGTTTGAGGAACAATGTTGACAAAATCTGTTGGTAGGAACAATATTGCACATTGGTTGAGTTTATTGCTCAGAAATGCATATGTTTTGTGTGTATTTGGAAATAGCTCCATGCCATGTGTTTATGCCGTAGAAATGTGTATTCATGTGTGAATGAAATTTATGTTTCTATGTCAAAACCTGGCACAGTTTCTGGAGGAGAAACTCCCATTGCAGACCATAATTATTTTTGTTTTGTAAGTTAGTTTAGAAGTTGTGCAACTTCTTCTTGCCTTTTTGGTTTATTGAGTATTTAATGTTACTCGAAAAATTCATTCGGATATTAATAAATGTTTTAGAGTGAAAGAATTATGTTTTTGGTTGATGCACTTTCGTATTTGTATTCAGTATACAAATGCACTTTCGCATTCGTATTCAGTAGACATTAATTTCATATTCTTAACTTGACATCCACATAAACTCAAATCCATAATTTTTTTTATCCATAACTTTAAAATTTACTTTCATGAAGCCTTGAACTATTTAAAAACTTGGTAGAAAGGAGTGTTAGGCACATAAATAATTAAATAAAGAGTAATACTAGATACAGATTTAGGGTGTGTAAGTTGCGCAGAAACAATTGTGGAGTAATATGAGGCTCAGAGACCAAACCATTTTGGATGAATGCAATTTTCACTGTTTCTAATATTATATTCTTCCCAAAGACTATTTTGGATATTGAACAACGTGTACAGGGAATTGGAAAAGGGGAAGAACACCCATCTTCACTAACACCATCTAGCTCAAATTGCCCAAACTCAGTATGCTATTTCATATTTCAAAAACTTATTGGAATGGGTATGCTCAATGTTTCTCAAATTGCCCAAATTATCATTATTATTTTTATATTAGGACATCCCTTAAATTGGTCTAGCAAACTTTTCAAATTATATGCACGGTTACTATGGATCAGTGTCTGCGTGGTCACTAGCTTTTCTGCCATATCCAGATGGCAGCCAATATCCCAACAACATTTAGGTGGTTTTCAACTTCATTCTTGTCTTTTATGTCTAGGTTTGGGGTTTTTTGGAGTTTAATTGCTCTCATTCTTTTTTGTTTTAAGCAGAATGCTGGTTACCCATTTCAATATGGGATGAGACCTCTGACTCCTCACATGACTACAAGCTCTGCAACGAGCGCAAGAGTTGGTACAGAGGATAAACCTGATTGTAGGGAAACTGAAGCGCCATGTACTTTCTCTAGTGTTGATGAAGAAAGTAAAGATGATACAGAGGATAGATCGACGATGGCACTACGGGGTCACCACACTTAGTGCAAACTAATGGTGATGATATAATTGAGGAGCCAAAGTCGAGGAAGGAGTTCAATTCTTTTGAAGATTTTCAGAGCTATTATAAGGATTATGTTCAGAAATGCGGGTTTGAGGTGATGACACAAAGACGTGAGAGGGGAGAGGATCAAAGTATCAGATATGTCACCTTTGGTTGTGCATGTGGAAGGAAGGCCTATAATAGGAGTTTCAATGTCACCAACCCACGTTTGACAAGAAAGACGGACTGTAAGGCCATTATTAATGCCTTACAAGTTGAGGGAAAGATGTGGTTGACAACAGTTCATAATACACATAATCACGGTCTCAGTTCAAAGAAATCTTGCTTCTTTCGATGTAACACATAAGTGAGTGAGACCGTAAAAAGAGTCCTAGATACAAACGACTTGGCTAACATCCGGATGAATAAGAGTTTCGGATCTCTTGTTGTTGGTGCTGGTGGCTTCGAGAACCTCCCATTTTCGGAAAAGGATTGTCGCAATTACATTGACAATGCATGACATCTACGACTTGGTGCAGGTGGTGCTGGAGCACTTTGAGATTATTTTTTGAGGATGCAATACAAGAATAATGGTTTCTTTGCATTGATGGACTTAGATTATGATGGGAGGCTAAATAATGTTTTTGGGCAGATCCACGTAGTAGGACAGCCTACCAATATTTTGGTGATGTGATTACATTCAACACCACATACCTTATAAATAGATATGGGATGCCGTTTGCACCATTTGTTGGTGTAATCTACCACGGACAATGCCTTCTTTTAGGAGCAGGGTTGATTTCAAGTGAAGATACATAGACTTTTACATGATTATTCCAGACCTGGTTGTAGTAGTATGGATGGTATAGCTCCAAAAACTATTATTACTAATCAAGATAGAGAAATGAAAATTGTAATTGCTATTGTCTTTCCAAAAAGTCGACATAGATTCTGCTTGTGGCATATATTGAAGAAAGTCCCCGAGAAGTTTGGGTCACATGCTGCCTACAAAAGTGGACTAAAAATTACTTGATGAAATATGTGTACGACACTCAAACTATTTAGGAGTTTGAGAAATGTTGGGATGAGTTACTTAACACATATGACTTACATGAAAATGTCTGATTGAAAAGTTTATATGTTGAGCGTCAGCATTGGGCATCGGTATTCTTGAAAGAGCACTTCTGGACTGAAATGAGTACAATCCAGCATAGTAAGAGTATGAGTGTTTTTTTTATGGTTATGCTCATGTGAGGACAAACTTGAAAGAGTTTGTCGACCAGTTTGACAGTGTGTTGAGGAAGAAAATTGAGAATGAAAATAGTGCAGACTTCCTCACATTTAGTGTCACCATTCCATGTATATCCAGATTTTCAATTGAAAAGAGATTTCAAGAGTTGTATACGAATGCTAAATTTAGGGAAATCCAGCAACAAGTAATGGGTGTGCTCGATATGGATCCATCTATACTTAAATTGGATGGGTAATGAAAACATATATGGTAGAAGATGAAGTTCGTGTTGGAGAGTTCACTAAGCCTGTTGCACATTCAGTGAACTTCAATGTGGAAGATTGCACTGCAAAGTGTTCGTATAGGTTATTTGAGATGAGAGAGATACTGTGTAAGCATATTTTAGCCATTTTCAAAGCTAACGATATAAAATTATTGTTAGACTGGTACATTTTAGATCAATGGAAGAAGGACATCAAGAGGAGATACATGTTAATCCACAGTAGCTATGATGCAGGGGATCAGAGGTCAGATTTTAATAGATATTCAAGTCTGTTGAATATATGTTATCAGATGATAACTTATGCAGCGGGTTCCAATAAGGAGTTTGAAGATGCCAAACAGAAGTTATATTCAATGATTGACTTATACTGTGAGAACCAACACCCCCCATCTTTAACGCAAACTGGTTTGAATGCGACAAATTTTAAAGTTATTTATTTTATGTGATAGAGTCTTTAAGCAGTTCTTTATATGGAACTTAAGAGTCTGCACCATTTTTATAATTATATTGTGTCGTATTTAGCAGTTATGTGCCTCTTACAGGTTCGAATGCTGGTTTTCCGACACTGGACACAATTGCACTTGGTAGTTCACAACAAGTATTCAGTCCAAATGTTGCGAGACGGAAAGGATGACTCTCATCTCTGAGAAGAGAATCCAGGATGAAAAAAGACATGCATAAAGTTAAAGCCAAGCATAAGAAAGCACCAGTCGGGGGAAATGTAAACAAGTGCATGTTAATATTAATGGTATTCAAAATATCAATGTTTATGTGTGTTAGATTTATAATATAATCATATGAAATGAGTTTTTTTACTTGTCAATTTATTATTAGTGAGATGAAGAAGATACACTAGCCCGAGACATATGCATGAATTTATTTGGGCCATCAGAAGTAGATATCACCAGTCCTGGACAAGTGCAGGTATATTAATTGTTATATTTTAATATTTGAGTTGCTGCTTGCAAGTGGAATTAGCATTGATGGACTAATTATATTTTGAATGTTGTTAATCATCAACAGAATGTTTGAGATAGCTCAATTTTTTACAGTAGTGGAACCCTTCACTAGGAAACATTGATTGGAAGTCAAGAAAGTGTAATAATCGTAAACTTTTCACATTTTAATTGTAATAGTTACAATACATTAACACTTTATATTAATCTATATAGATGCAATTTGGGTTGGATGGATCATAACCGGTGCAGTAAGGATTGGATTTCTCACAACCAGAAAAATGATATGGGTGAATGCATTCACGATGAGATTGTTACTTTAGTGACTGCTATTATAGTTTGTGCCGCTTGGCACTAAGATAAGATGTTAAGAGTCCTGTGGTTTTATAAGGCCAAGATATGTACAACATTTATTTATGCTATAAATCTAATTTCAAAAAGGAATTTGCAATATAATTTGTTACTTTATGCTATAAATCTGATTTTGGAAAGGATTGCACAAAACCACTGCCTCCATTGATTATAATACAACTATTTTACAACTAATTTAGTGTTTGTCATGCCACAAGCATAAGAGACAAAATGCAATAAAAAAAGTCACCAACTATTACATTGCACTCACTAAACAGCCTAGGCTATAACATAAAACCAACTATTACATTCAACTCACTAAGTAACAACAAACAACAACTACAAAAGCCGAATATGCCTGGAGAAGCTTGCGTGAATGTCTTATTCTATCTTCTTGCTCAAGAAGCATCTCTGTCTTCTTCAGAAACTCCTCATCTCTACCATCTCTCTTTTTTCTCAATCTCATCCACCCTCTTATGAAGCTCAATCTCCCTCTTCTCAATATTGCGGATTCTCTTTTCGGACTCCTTCTCCTTCCTTAATAGTTCATTTTGTCTTTCTTGTAGATCCAACGCTATGTATTGATCACTATCTGTCCACTTGAAATACTTGCAGTATGGTAATCCCTGATATTTGCAAACAATAATAAATGTTGTTAGATGTACATTATATTACTCAATTTATTAAACATGTTACATTACAAGTCATCTTGTTACCTTTGTGTTATACTTTGGACACCCAAAGAATGGTCATCTTGGATTTCTTGTAGTCTTTGAGTATCTCAATATAGCTTGAAGCTTATAGAAACAGAATGGTTTAGCCAAAGTACGTATACCAGAGGATGAAGAAGACAGAGTCGATGACGACATTCTAACATGAACCAGAAGCACAATGGAGAGGCACACATATCAAAAGACACATATTCAAGAAAATAAATTCATTAACTAAGAGAATAAATTCATTTATATGTATCTTTACCATTAACTAAGAGAATAAATTCATCACCATTTGTAGCTTGGCCAAGAGTGCACTTAATGCATGCTTATAAAAAGTGCAATGTATAGGATCTAATGTTTTGTAAAGCTAGACTTAAAAAATTTCAAGCTTTCAATTTTCTATGTATGTCAAATTGACATTTGCTTCAAACTTCTTCGGTGGATTTGCATGGTGTCCACATAAGTGCTTCATGGGATTCCAATTGTGATAATAGAGGGCTTACACATAGATTTGCATGCAGCCATCCATCCATCAAACGGTTTCTTTGCATTGTTACAAGGAAATGGGAGAAACATGTATGCTTAAAAAGTTCATTCCATGAAATTCAGACTATAAGTTCGACTTAGCTGTAATAAATACTATAACAACATTTTGTTTTGGATCGCGTACACCCAAATAAGCAAAGATCTTCATGGCATAATTAATTAACCCAAATTTAGCATACATTTCCATGAATGAATTAGCAACAATTGGATTTGACTCAAAACCCAATCTAACAACCAAAGCATGAATTTGACTACCCTGCTCTGTTGAGGGGAGTCTACAAATAGTACTTAGAACATTGCTGAGTGTGAACTTAGTAGGCCTGAAATTCTCCCTCAAGCTCCACACAAAGAGTTGCAAAGCATCCTCCGCAAAACCATGTGCTGCATAGCTTGAAATCATGGAATAGCTGCTAAATCCCACTGATCTAGTTCTTCAAACAACTGGAATGAATCCCCCAATCGATTGCATTTAGAAAACAGATCAATAACAATGCTATTAGAATTAAATCCCACCTTGATGCAAAGTGAGAAAATCTGCTTACCCTTTTCGAAATCTTTCAAGTTCGAACAGACACTGATGACATTGAATATAGTATATTAATCGGTCAAATACTCTATGGTTTTCATCAAATATAACTGATCTAGTGCTAATTCTCTGTACCCAGACCTATGAAAAACCATTATCAAAGAGTTCCAAGAGATTATATCTAACTCCTCCATTGTAAAAAACACAGCAAAAGCATAGCCAAGAAGATCGAGCTTTCCCTACATATCAATTAATGAGTTTACAAGCACCACATTCAATATCCAAAAAGTAACACAAACCGAGACACCAAATCCAGAGCTAATTGAGGTGAAATTGCATGTGCAAAATTAATATATAAAACTGTATAAGTGCTCAAATTCAAAAAAAATATATCTATATTGCAAGAGTTCTCGTAAATGCTTGCCTTTAGGTTAAAGGGGAAGGGGCTAGGGTTAGGGTTAGGGGGTTTTGGGATGAACGGGATTGGGGCGGGCTAGGGTTAGGGTCGCTTCGAGATTGGCGTTGTTTCGTGCTCTCTCCCTCGCTGAAGATGATGGCACGTTGTGGCAAAGAGAAACTAAGGAAAGATGAAACTTAGGACGGCCCAGTGTGGGTCTCAGACAACCATCATGACACTAAGGGAGGGAGGGCGGTGGCTTCGAGGGGAAGGACGTGTCGTCCTTGACGGAGGCGCTTCGAGGGATGGAATCGTAGAGGGAGGGAATGAGGAAGGAAAAAGCACAGAGGGAGGGAATCAATAGTAAACGGTGCGTTTCAATGAGGACCAAAATTTTGAATCAAATTTTGGACGACTAAAATGGTGCATTTTGATTAAATGAATCCACATCAACAACCGCTTACGTAGATCCGTGCCCCTAAAAAATGAATCAATACTTTTTACTCGAGCTCCATCATGATCATGTACTATTTACACCACAACCCCTAAAAAATGAGGTTTTTCTAATGAAACAGAACAAACGACGTTGAGCCAGAAGCACCCTCATTCCTATATAATGAATATAAAAAAAAATGACGGATGTCAGAATCCACAACCGACCATATCCTTCAAGTCGCACGTTGCTTTCTACCACATCGTTTTAAACGAAGTTTTACCATAGCGGCGTTTACTCCGAGCGGCTGAATACAGAATTATTCTTAAAAAAAATGAGAAACTCGATATTGATTTTGCAATTAGCTCATAAAAAACTATTATGTAAATTTAATTTCTTAAAGTACTGAAATATCCGTGTTTATCAATTCAATTCCTAGAGGTGTAGTACTAACAAGCATAGGTCATATTTTTCAACTGGAATTGTACGAAAAGAAAATGATTTAAGAAGATGTTATCCGGAAGAATTGTTGATCAAACAATAGGCCGATCCCGCACGACAGTCTGGCTCGGACGGACCGCCTGGCGCCTGGTTCTCTCTATGTAGAAGAGGAACTGAAGAGCACGTTTGTCGAGGCGATTCTTCGAAAACACGACACGAGAGCTTTTATTTCTAGCAACTGATGATAATGTTGGCCGGTGGTTCTCGTATCTCCTACCACTTGCGAGAGTGCGACCACTGCTTCTTCGGTTTAGGTTTAGGGTTTTACAGCACCAGAATCATTCAGCTCTCCTTTGCCTCGCCTCCAAACCCTTCTTCTTCTACCCCCATTACCCCTGCCACTCATCACCTCCTGCGTCGATCGAAAAGCACTTCACCTCCTTCTTGTCATCGCATCCAATCCAAGTCCCCTGGCGAAATTCCTACACTTTCCAGTTGCTTTAGGTTCGTTTCTATTCTATCGCGCGTCTTGTTGGTATTTGCTTGTATTCTGCTTGGTTGTAAGTAATTTTTGTTTGGTGTGATTGCGAAGCATGAAAATGCCGGCTTAGTTATACATACCATTGATCTTGATGCCAGCATGGAAAGTAAATTTTTATATGCCGGCTTACTTATCCGAACTTATACCATTCCATTGCTTTCTGATTGTTTTAGGTGCTGTTCTATTGATTTTTGTTGTATTTATTATGAAAATTTGAAATTTCATGGAATAATATAGAATCCTGCACTCTGCGATGGCTTCTGGTTCTGTTTTCCTTTCTTACGTTTCAAATTGGTTCAAATCTTGATGCGCCTCATGTTTGGTTTCTGAGAAAGATGTGTTGAAGGAAATTTAATTAATTAAGATTCGTTAGAGTGTGTCCACAATACTGCTCCCTGTGACCGCTCTTAAAAGGGGCTTGCGGTGTGCAATATTGAATGTCGTACAGCGTGTCTATCTAACATCAATTAGTTTTAGGTGGATTGACAGCACATTGTTTGACAAGATTCATACACTAGGTGGTCTATATGTGGTAGGCACTTATGAAAGATGAAATGTGGCCTTCAATGCCAAAGCTTTTGGAAGTCAGAAGGGTAGCGTATAGATATATGAAGAAATTACATCAGAATGTCGAAGAAAAAAATAATTGAGATTGAATTAATGCAAGAAACTTGAGGTTTTTAAGTTAAAATTTTAATAATGAAGAAAAAGTGGTATCGCCCGAGTACATGGGATGTATTCACTTGTAACATCCTCTTCCTGTAGGTTAGGAGTGTTGTGTACTTTCGAAACTTCTTTTGGTAAAGAGACCCAAAATAATAAAAATACCTACTTTATCGAAAATAAATTCCTAAAAAAAATAACAATTTTTTTTTTTTGATAAGTAATCAAGAAGTTTTATTCATAATAATAGGCAAAGCCAAAGTACATAGGGAGTATACATGAGAAATAACTAGCTATAATTTACAATTGAAAGAAGAAAGTCATGGACATTAAGGGCTCCTTTGGATTCAGAGATGAAATAAGATGGTTTAGATGAAAGTTGAATAAAATATTGTTAGAATATTATTTTTTAATATTATTATTTTTTTATGATTTGAAAAAGTTGAATTGGGATTTGAAAAAGTTGAATTGTTTATTATATTTTGTGTGGGAGCTTGGTAAAATTGTAATGATGAGATGAGATGAGATGAGATGAAACACTTTCTGAATCCAAACGAGCTCTAAGTCCATTACAAACAATAGCCCCCACCCAAGAAAACTATGTTTTAAAGAAAAAAAATTTCATCTCCTCCTTTGTTCTCTCTTGATTTTCGAAGCTTCTTTCATTTCGCTCTCACCAAATACACTAACACGTACATATGTGGACTATTTTCCATATTGCCGCGACTTGTGAATTTCCTCGAAGGCCTCTCCAGCATGCTAGAAAGTCCACCAACCTGCCGAGCATGACCCATGATAAACCAAGTCCTGTAAAAAAATCAGCCCACATGGTCTTTGCCACCTCACAATGTGGAAATAGATGATCAATTGATTCGCCATCTTTCTTACACATGTAACACCAATCCAATACCATTAATCGACGTCTCCTTAAATTATCTGTGGTGAGAATTTTGTCCAAAGCTGCTGTCCAAACAAAAAAAGCTACTTTTGAAGGAGTTTTGGTCTGCCAAATGCTTTTCCATGGGAATGAGTGCCTACTTGGGTTCGACAAAACTTTGTGAAATAATCTGACTGTGAATTTACCTTTTTTGAAAGGGCTCTAAAACATCATATCCATAGTGCTCTCGGTCATACGTACAGAATATAGAGCTTCATAGAAGTCCGAAATAACCTCCAACTCCCATGGTCTCGTAGCAAGAAAATTTAAAATTGATCTTTCAAGGAAAAGAAAGACACTTATTAACTAAGTTTGAAAATCCTGACAAATAATAAATGCCTGGTCGTCATCTCATCAACACTATCTTCTCTACCTAGACATTTTAAAAACATAAAAAAATAAAAAAAGAGAGTCAAGTACTCAGTAAGTAGTACATCATACAGTAAACATAATAAACATAGGTTTTTTTTTGAAAAGTGTGCATACTAAATATTTATATACTAACATAAACATGTAACATTTACTATGCATAACTCATTAAACTTGTCTTTCCCTTTCTTTAATGCCAAGCACACCTTAGAGTATTGGCATTTTCACATTGGACTAGCTATTCCAAAGTCAAAATAATAATATTATATTATATTATATATTTTAATAATTTTTTAAAAATTTTTTCTTTTATATTTTACAAATACACTCCATATATTAATAATTGCACTTGTCCCTAAAAAGGTAGGTGCAATAGAGGTGCAAGATTTCAGGCCTATTAGCCTTGTGGATAGTATGTATAAGATAATTGCCAAGGTTCTTGCCAACAGGATGAGCACCGTAAGTCCCAAAATGCATTTGTGAGAAGTAGACAAATATTGGATTCGGTTCTTATAGCTAATGAATGCTTGGTCAATAGGCTTAAGTCGGGAGTACCAGATATTTTATGTAAACTGGATATGGAGAAGGCCTATGACACGTAAACTGGAATTTTCTGTTTTATTTGTTAAGTAGATATGGTTTTGGGGAAAGATGGCAGGGGTGGATGAAGCATTGTGTGACAACGGCTCGGTTCTCAGTTTTGGTAAATGGTGATCCTGTGGGTTTCTTTAATAGTTCGCGAGGGCTATGACAAGGTGATCCACTCTCACCACTCTTATTTGTGCTTGTGATGGAGGCTCTTAGTAGAATGGTGTCGGCTACGATAGAGGGGGGTTTGTTTCAGGATTTTCAGCAGGGGCTGCTGACCATGGCTCCACCACTATTTCTCATATTTTGTTTGCAGATGATACGTTGTTGTTATGTGAGGATGAGGCAGGACATATTCAATCTTTGAAGGCCATCTTACTATATTTTGAAGCAGCATCCGGATTAAAGATAAACCTTGCTAAAACATAGATGGTTGCGGTTGGTGAGGTAAGAAATATTAGAGGATTGGCCAACATATTGGGTTGTGTGGTTTCTTCGTTGCCATTGAAGTATCTTGGTCTTCCTTTGGGAGCAACTTTTAAAGCCAAGACAATTTGGGAGGAGGTGTTAGAGAGATTAGAGCATAGGTTAGCTGGGTGGAAAATGTTATACTTATCGAAAGGGAGGCGAATCACACTTATAAAGAGCACTCTATCTAACCTTCCTACATATTTCTTGTTTTTATTCCCCCTTCCAGCAAGCATTGCAATTAGGATTGAGAAACTCCAACGCGATTTTCTGTAGAGTGGTCTAGGTGATGAGTTTAAATTTCATCTAGTTGGTTGGGATAGAATGTGTTCTCCTTTGAGAGATGGTGGGTTGGGGTAATGTTAAGTTCTTCAATAAGGCTCTATTAGGGAAATGGTTGTTGTGTTATAATCATGAGAGGGAAGTCTTATGGAAAGGGGTGATTGATGCGAAGTATGGGAGTGCAATGGGGGGTTGGTGTTCTAATGAGGGGAGGGGGGCTTACGGGGTTGGGTTGTGGAAGTATATAAGGCAAGAGTGGAGGGATTATTCGAGCAACATTCGGCTGTGTTTGGGGAATGGCAGCAGAATTAGCTTTTGGGAGGATGTGTGGGTGGGAGATTCGGCTCTTAAGGATGCTTATCCTAATATTTTCAGAATTGCACGAGATAAGGAAGTTATGGTGGCTGATGTGAGGGCAATTAGTCATGGTTCATAGGTGTGGAATATCAACCTCACTAGGGAGGCACAAGATTGGGAAATGAGTGTGCTGGAGGAGTTCTTCAACTTGCTGTATAACATCATTGTTGGGGTTCTAGTTGAAGACACGATGGAATGGAGACCTTCTAAGAAAAGGAAATTCTTGGTTCGCTCTTTTTATGATATACTTTCAGCTCAGACTAGGTCCAATTTTTCGTGGAAGAACATATGGAAGAGTAAAGCACCTCCCAAGGCTGCATTCTTTGTTTGGACAATAGCTCTAGGGAATCTCCTAACCATTGATAATCTAAGGAGGGGAATTATAATTATGGACTGGTGTTGTATGTTCAAAAATAGTGGGGAATCGGTAGACCATTTACTACTACATTGTGATTTTGCAAGGGACATATGCTATTACTTCTTCAGCAGTATGGGACTAGCTTGGGTAATGCCGGGAAGTGTGGTGGAACTACTAGCTAGCTGGAGAGAGATCGCAGGGACACCACAGATTGCAGCAGTGTGGAAGATGGCTCCTATTTGTATTTTCTGGTGTATTTGGAAAGAACGAAATGCTAGACTTTTTGATGATCATGAACGTTCCTTAAGAGGATTTTAGGAGATTTTTTTGGAAGACTTTATTTATGTGGGCATTGCTTTAGAGTTAAATAGTCTCAACTTCCATAACTTTCTTGTAACAATTTCTAGTTCTTAATTTGGTGTACTCATATGTATACCTCCGGTGTACTTGGGCTATGCCTATCTTTATTAATACAACTACTTATTACTTATCAAAATAAAAAATTAATAATTTAATTTTTACTGTCCAAACAAATTATTTAACATGAAGAAGAAATGAAGAGAAAGGAAGAAGAAGGGAAGAGAAAGGGAATACTTTTTAAGAAAATATTCTTTTGGTTGGTGAATAGTAACTCACCAAATATGGCTTTTGTTTTTCATTTACTGTAGCTCATAACTTGACTGGCTAGTCCAATATAGCTGATTTTGGGAAAATTTGGTAAAACTTTGGACTTGACTGGCATTTCGCTAGTCCAATGCCAGTGCTCTTAATCCCCATGTGCAAGGTTGTGCATTGATTCCACTGCCTATGGCCACAAGGGAAATTGTTTAACTTATGATAACATACTTTGGTGGACCACACTTAGGTCTGTGGCTTGCATGCCCACCCATAACATCATTAGTATCATGCATCTCTTATGGCCATTCTTAAAGCTTCTTTCATAACTTGTCTTTTATCTTTCTTAGCTTGTAGAACACATAATTACATAGCCTGTCGTAATCATAATTGAAAACATATTATGATGCATCTAAAACATATAATAACATTACATTGAAACTCACTTTCATCATTTTATTACTGGGTACATAGAAAGGAGCTTTCAATAAAGAGCCGTACATGAATAATACTTAAAAAAATATTGTTTACCAAACATGTAAGGGTATGATAATGCTACTTCTTTGCTTCTATCGATAACAAACGCGTCAATAACCACCTACTTGAGGTTGCTGGAAAAGGGTTGGATTTGATAGGGTGAGGCTGGTTCTTTTTTCAACCTTCTGAAATTGCAGCAGTTATCTTGGGTTAGGGATTGGTTTTCTTGAAGAACATCACATGGGATTGCTGTAAAAACTTTCCAGACTCACAGCAGCCTGTCTTTTCTAGATTTCAGGCCATACAGTCCTTTTAATGGACTTGAAAAACCTAATAATAGGGCTATACGAATTTAACTCGGTTTGTTTTGAAAATGGGTTCTAGGAATCCCAATGACTAGGAGTTCTAGGGTAAATATGTTGCTATTCTTTGGATCCATTTAGGAGTCATAAATGGGGCTGGTTTCCAATTATCACAAATTTAACAGCCAAAAATCAAATGGGCTTTGGCTAGAAAATACTTGGGCTTATCCATCCATAAATGGGCTGAACCTATTCAATTTTGAATCTAGAACCCCAAGGGGTTGGCCCAAGTGGTGAAGGCCTTGGTCTTGGGGTATCACTCCCTTCAAGGTTCAAGGTTCAACATCTCATGGGTGCAAACAATCCTTTGGGGCTACACCCCTTAGTGAAAATTGAAAAGCCAACAATTTAACCAGCTCTGTGTAGAGAAACTTCCAAGGGTGCGGTGCACGGGATTGTGGTTTACTCTGCAGGAGTGGGTGTGAAGGACCCTTACATTGGAGAGGTTCCCCGACATTATAAAAAAAAAAAGAAAAAAAAAAGAATCTAGGTCCATAATTTCATATCCAATCCTATCTTCTCAATACTAGATCCTTAAATAATAAAGCCTGAAAAAACTTGGCCCATGTTCCAAACCTGTAAAGCCTAAAAAAATTTGGTTTGGGTGTTACAAACTCCACCCCCCCCCCCCCCCCCAAAAAAAAAAAAAAATCCCGTCCTCAAAATTTGCTAGCACCTCAAGTGTATTTATATGCACACTTGTCCTTCATCTTCTTAGTGCTATTCCTAGCATTGGATGCTATTCTAATTACCAAACAAGCAAATAAAATAATTCTACTATACTATGGACCAATCCACCAGGACATATCCTAGGTAATCCTACTCCTTAAAAAAATTCTTCTCTTTAAAAATTAAAAATTCTTTTTTAAAAAGAATGTTTTAATCTAAAAAAAACATTGCTTCTCTTTTCAAAATGTCGGCAGAATTTCTTGACCTGGGCTCTGATACTAAATTGTAACGCCCTAAGGAAAGGGAGGCCCAAGTCATGCTTGGGCTTGTACTCCAAAAGTACTGGTCAATGATATAATTGAAGTTTAATTGGAATCATTATAAAGAGCAAGAACTTCTCATTTCCAAGCAATGTGGGATCCTATACACCACCTACCCTTATCACTTATTGGTCAGTATGGGGTATCCCATCAAGAGACGCATAATAAGAGAATGAAGAAAGAGCAAAAAATGTCCAGAAAACTAGAGAAAAAACAACCACAAAATGAGTACATAACTAATGATAAAAGAAAACTATCCTCAATATCTACCATTGTCTTTTCCTTATCCTCAAAGCTTCAATTGTTTTTCTATTCTTATGATCAATAAAATATTATTTACTAATAAAAATATTGTTTCTTTCTTTCCAAATACAGCAAATTAAGCAGCTCGTGATCATCTTCCACATGGCTTCTCTCTGTAAGCAATCAAACTTCCATTTTACACAAGCCAATGTTTCCACCACAGAGCGAATCATGACCCAATTTAGGCCAAACAACCCAAAAACGGCATTCAAAGAGTGATAGCCACCTCACAATGCAAAAATAAATATTCTTTCGTTTCATTGCTTCTTCTACCCATGCAACATGAATCCATAATCAGGATTCGGTCAGAGTATTTTGTAATTATATGGGTTTATTTTAATTGGCACTGGGTGTGCAAGAATAAACTTCCGACTAATCTCTGGGGTGCACAGGCCCTACGCAAGGAGTTTCCCGCTAGTGCACCTTGGATAATTCAAGGGGAAGTTCCCTCAGTCCGATAGCCCCCAAAAATTGTTTGCACCCAAGAGGAGTTGAACTTTAGACCTGGAGGGAGCATACCACCAAGACTAAGGCCTTTACCACTTGAGTCAATCTTCATAGTATCTTGATTGGAAATGTATATTCTACAATCAGCTCCACTTACTTACCCTTTGAAAACTTGTAGGTGTTTAAACAGAATATTGCTTATTAAACCAGATATGTTTGGTGCCCTGCTTTCTTATCAGAACCATTTTGCTTGGTTGATCTATGATTTCCACATAAATTGAACCATTCAATAGCAATTGAAAGAAGATATTGTTCATATTGGACCCAAATAATTATGTCTTATTAAGTCGAAGTTTTTATGTATCTGGAAAACAGAATTTCCCTCTATACATTAGCTGTAGAAATTGCTACGAATCGAACTAATTGTTATTTGAATGTTGAAAAGGTTCTAGTATGGAATTGTTACTACACCACCCATCAATGCATACATATGCTGCTTTTCATATGATATTTTGGTCAAGGATCTGATTTGCTTCTGTTCTTGCAAAGCCAACAAGAAGAGGATCATGAGCTTCCATCCGAAGGATTGTCCCCCGTGTCAGGTTTCTTTCATCCTCATTTATGTAGTTTCCCATAATTACCATCCATTTATATAACTGATGTTTTTAATGGAAATTGCTAGCTGGGATTTGTTTTTATATATTTTTTTACTTAATGATTAAGTGTTTTTTAATGATGTTGTGAATTTATATTTTTTTTTAAAATATTTAAAAGTGTTAAAAAATGCATATGAAAAAAAAGCGAAAAAAAGAAGAAGAAAAACTTGCATTAAATGCACTAGTGGGAGCCCCCAGCGGGTGCTCCCAGCAGTGGCTTTAGAGCCACCCGTTTTTAATTATGTGATATTCTAAATGGAAGAGCTTCTAGAGTATGTTTGCTGATCCATTTGTTAGGTTTCTTTCTAGGTGTTTCTCCGTGTCCCGGGATAGTATTTTGACGTTAGATGTATTTGGGAAATAAAAAATGTAGGTGGATTTATTATATTTAGAATGCTAAGAAGGAGAATAGTACTTGTAAGATTATATGCCAAGGGTTTATTGTCTCAAAAGCTTTCCCCCCCTTTTTACAATCAAATGCCTGTGGATCATGAGGTTCTAAATCTAGAGTTACTGATAACTATCAACAAATATCATGGGATGTGAGCATGTGGGATTTGAATTACATTTCTTGATTATTCATGCTACTTAGCCCGGTTTGGATACAAAAGTCCCCCCAACTCATCTCAACTCATCTCATTTTATCATTACAATTTTCCTAATTTCCCACACAAAATATTACAAACAATTCAACTTTTTTAAATTCCAAAACAATAATTATATTAAAAAATAATATTCTAATAATATTTTATCCAACTTTTAACTTTCATCTCAACTCACTATCCAAACCTCCCTTAGACTTTTATAGTTTTGTTGACATGTTAAAAAGCACGGTACAACCAAAAGAAAAAGTTAACATGTTTTTGGCGCCTTCAAATTGGCAGTTACGTATTCATTGTAAAATTAATTGGCTGGGTATTTAGTTCCAAATGATGCTGCAATTACTGTGATGTGAGCCTTGCCTACGAAATAGGACTAGTGAATGCTTATGATTTGTTGACCGTCCATATGGTCCTTTGCTTTTCATTTTAAGCAGAACTATCCCAATACTCTCTAAACTTATCAAAAGAAATAAAAACAAACTCTGGAAACTGAAAAGTGAGATGGGTTAATGAACTACATAAAGGAACTTTTTTTTTTTGAAGTAATAAGAAATTTTATTAAGACAAATAAATAGGCATAGCCCAAGTACAGAGGAGGTATACAAGTGGAAACACGTAAATACATGCTAGAAACTAGGAACTAGGAAAAGCTGAAAGAAAATCATGAAGACTATCCCCATTCAATACAAAAACATTTACCCAAAGACAAATCTTGGAAGAAAAACTCTCTGAATTCTCCTAACGAACATTTTCTATCATCGAAACACTGACCATTTCTTTCCAGCCATAGGCACCACATCAAACATAAAGGAAACATCATCCAAATTTCTGCAATGCGATGAGTACCCATAAACCCTTTCCAACAAGCCAAGAGATCCACCACCCTCTTAGGCATCACCCAAGCAATGCCCGACCCGCTGAAAATCTCGTCCCAGAAAGTCTTAGCCACCTCACAGTGCAGAAACAAATGGTCAACAGATTCACCATCTTTCTTACACAAATAGCACCAATCTAAACAGATTATACCACGCTTTCTCAAATTATCTGTTGTCAATTATTTTCCCAAGAGACACCAACCAGCAGAAAAAAGCAACTTTACTAGCCGCCTTGGATCTCCAAATGCACTACCAAGGAAATTGGTTGACACAATGACAAGTCAGCATTTTATAATAAGAGCTGGCAGTAAAAATAGAATTTCCAGCATGTTTCCACAGCAATTTGTCCTCCCTTCCCTGCACAAATCTTCATATCATACAGCCTACGGAAAAAATCTGAAACAACGGGCATTTCCCAATCGTGAGCATCTCTAATAAATCTCACATAAAGAAACTTATGTTAGATGTTTATCTTTTGAAGAAGTTGGAGAACTAGATACGTTCAGTGAGAATGATAAATCCTGAATATATGAAAGCCAAATAAGGAATGAACCTTAAAATTTTGACATTGCACTAACTTGTCAAAAAGAAAGTATCAGAGTATTGAAATTACTTTTAAAAAAAATGTATGAGTATCCAAATCTCTGTTTTCCTGCACCTACCTAGCCAGGTGCTCTTCTTATATAGACCTTGTATACTTGAGAAGAACCACTTTGCTTATTTTAGTAAAAATGACTTGTAGAAAAAAAGGTATCAGCGTATTGAAATAATGCACTGAATTATGTTAAATTAAAAAATATAATTGCTCTGCTCTCCCAATTTTAAGGAGAGCAGAGCAATCGGCATTGCTGCCCACGGGCCACTATGGAGATCTCCCTCTCACCTTTTCCTTTCTGCTGAAAATGTGACATCTAATAAATTCTCTTAAATGAAGGCTAGTCTGTCGGTCTATGTCAGTACAAGTGTGTTGAAAGTTGCTAGCGTTTGTTGATATATTATGTTAGCAATCCTCTGTATCTCTTTCTATGCACACACACATAAAATGCCTACATAGGTTAGTATATATGCTGTGTGGTCTTTACTATGAGATATGATATATCCTATAGGCTTTTTAATGGAACAAATTTACTAAAAAAAATAATGACTCCATGGTTATCATTTCCAGGAGGAATAGTAGCATTGGGAAAGTTCGATGCCCTTCACATTGGCCACCGAGAACTTGCAATTCAAGCAGCAAAGGTGGGACCTCCATTTCTTTTGTCATTCGTTGGAATGGCTGAAATACTTGGTTGGGAACTTAGGTATGGATATTATGCATCTTTATTATCTGTCTATTTCAAACCCTCTCTCTCTCTATGATTTATGGAGTGGTAGTCCATTGCCTTTGCCCTCGGACTTATTAAGAGTCTTGTTGCTGTGGTACGGAAAGGTTGGTTTTGTACCATGAGAGAAGTAAAATTGGTTGAAGTATGACTAATTGCATAAGTTGCTACTTCTATGATTAATAATCTTGCCTTGTGAATATCAATTATTAAGAAAAAATATAATGCAGGGCAGGGGAGGGTGGGTGCAAAATTAGGAGTTTGTATGTGGTTTTGTGCACTTAATGGTCTTTTTTGACTACCATGGAGTGATCAGTGTGGATCAAAATTACCTATTTGCTAGCAGAAAAAGGGCTAAAAAGTCATTTGTACTTGGAAGCTTGACAGGGTGGTGGATACTTCTTCTCAACTTTGGGATTGGGAAAGGAGAGTATTAAGAGGTAAAGTAATCCAAGTAAATACAACTAAGACCCTAGTGGTTGGCTCAAGTGGTAAGAGCCTTGGTCTTGGGGGGATACTCACTCTGTTTCTAAGGTTCAAACTCTTGGGTGCAAACAATTTTAAAGGCCACATCCCATTGGTGAAAAGCCGATGATTTATCTGATTTGTGTGATATTAGGGCTGCACACGGTCCGGTCCGGTCCGGTCCGGCAATGGACCGAAGGTTTTCGGTCCATCGATTGGACCGGACCGGACCGGACCGAACACTTAAGGGGACCGGACCGGACTGGTAGCTATCGGTCCGGTCCGGTCCGGTTCAGTCCATTCGGTCCGACCCTCTTTTTTTTTTTTTTTTAAATCAATTAATAAAAAAAATTATTTACATTACTAAATTAAACTAAGTGATTTATTAATATGGATTATGTAACAAACTCAATAAAAAAATATTTTATATGGCCAATGATAATAAATTAGATAAAAATTACATTATTGATGATGTTAATTATTATTTTATTACTAACTTAAAGTATGTTAATGCATAATGAGTCATATACAACTTTTAACATTTTGTATATGAAGCAATAAGTATGAATAATTTAATTATCCATACATATTCTACTCATAATTGAGAAAGATATATACTTAACATACTATTATAAATAAGAATAAAATATTTAATTATACATACTATTATAAATTTATAAATTATACATATATTATAATTTACACTATAACTCTTAATACTTAATAGTATTAGTAATATATTAAAGAATATATTAATACATTGATACTAAATATATATAGTGATAGACTTATAGTGATTAGTTATTATGAATCATGATTTAGAGTAAGTAAATGACTCAAATTCAATGTATTATAAATATTATAATTTATGATTCTAATACTATAATGACAATTATAGTATAACTATATAATAGTATTAGTATAAAGTATTAGACTATTAGTAATATAGTAATATAGTATAGGCTATAGCTATATATTAGTAATATTAGTATAAGTATAATTGTATAACTATAACTATAGTCTATAGTTAATAGTTATAACTATACTAAATCGTTATACTTTATACTAATATATAATATAGTTATAATAAATTACTATAATATAGTATAACTAAACTAATATAACTATTAGTATAACTATATAATAGTATTAGTATAAAGTATTAGACTATTAGTAATATAGTAATATAGTATAGGCTATAGCTATATATTAGTAATATTAGTATAAGTATAATTGTATAAGTATAACTATAGTCTATAGTTAATAGTTATAACTATACTAAATCGTTATAACTTATACTAATATATAATACAGTTATAATAAATCACTATAATATGGTATAACTAAACTAATATAACTATTAGTATAAGTGTATAACTATATAATAGTATTAGTATAAAATATTAGACTATTAGTAATATAGTATAGGCTATAGCTATATATTAGTAATATTAGTATAAGTATAATTGTATAAGTATAACTATAGTCGTATAAGTATAACTATAGTCTATAGTTAATAGTTATAACTATACTAAATCGTTATAACTTATACTAATATATAATACAGTTATAATAAATCACTATAATATGGTATAACTAAACTAATATAACTATTAGTATAAGTGTATAACTATATAATAGTATTAGTATAAAATATTAGACTATTAGTAATATAGTATAGGCTATAGCTATATATTAGTAATATTAGTATAAGTATAATTGTATAAGTATAACTATAGTCTATAGTTAATAGTTATAACTATACTAAATCGTTATAACTTATACTAATATATAAATTAGTTATAATAAATCACTATAATATGGTATAACTAAACTAATATAACTATTAGTATAACTATATAATAGTATTAGTATAAAGTATTAGACTATTAGTAATATAGTAATATAGTATAGGCTATAGCTATATATTAGTAATATTAGTATTAGTATAATTGTATAAGTATAACTATAGTCTATAGTTAATAGTTATAACTATACTAAATCATTATAACTTATACTAATATATAATATAATTATAATAAATCACTATAATATGGTATAACTAAACTAATATAACTATTAGTATAACTATATAATAGTATTAGTATAAAGTATTAGACTATTAGTAATATAGTATATGCTATAGTTATATATTAGTAATAGTAGTATTAGTATAATTGTATAAGTATAAGTATAGTCTATAGTTAATAGTTATAACTATACTAAATCATTATAACTTACACTAATATATAATATAATTATAATAAATCACTATAATATAGTATAACTAAACTAATATAACTATTAGTATAACTATATAATGGTATTAGTATAAAGTATTAAACTATTAGTAATATAGTATAGGCTAGAGGTTATAGCTATATATTAATAATATTAGTAATTTAGTATAAGTATAATTGTATAAGTATAACTATAGTCTATAGTCTATACTTATAACTATATTAAATCATTATAACTTATACTAATATATAATATAGTTATAATTTCTTATAAACTTATAACTTATAATAAATCACTATAATATAGTATAACTAAACTAATATAACAACTAATATAATCATTAGTATAACTATATAAAATATATAATAGTATTAATAGTCTATACTTAATAATATAGTATAATTATATATATAAATTAATTATATATATATAAAAATTAATTATATTCAGTCCGGTCCGGTCCGAAAATCAGCCGGACCGTGGACCGGACCGAATTCATTCGGTCCAAAAAAAAATGGACCGGACTGGACCGGACCAAATTCGGTCCGGTCCGGTCCAAAATGACCGGTCCGGTCCGGTTTTTTCGGTCCGGACCGACCGATTATCAGCCCTATGTGATATGGGCGAATTACAACATGAGTCTTTTAAGATCAAAGTAAGGAAGACAACTAACAAATTCTTTAGCAATTTCCTTTCATGCATTTTCAAGTTCTATGGAATTGCTGAAGGCCTTGGTCTTGGGGTATCACTCCCTTCAAAGTCCAAGGTTCAACACCTCATGGGTGCAAACAATCCTTTGAGGCCACACCCCCTAGTGAAAAGCCAGCGGTTTAACTAGTTCCGTGTAGGGAAACTTCCGATAGTGCACGGGACTGGGGTTTACTCTACAGGGGTGGGTCCGAAGGGCCCTGCCTTGGAGAGGTTCCCCGACATAAAAAAAAAAAAAAGATCTCAAAAAAAAAAAAAAAGGTTCTATGGAATTGGTAAGAAAGATAATGATGTATCCATTTGATTGTGCTTTATACACGCTCATTGCTGATTGCTTATGGAATTGGTGTTGGAGTTGTCTGGTATCATTGTTTTGATTTATTTTTCTCTGAAGAAAGAAAGAACACTTGCTTACACTTTCTCATAGTGAATGAGTTCATGAGAGATTACAGAGAACATGCATGTGGAAGGCCTGTGGGTAATCCCAGTTTTTCTTATCATTATCATGTTGACCTGGAATTTTATGTGCTTAATTATCCTAAATCTGGATTGGAAGAAATCTTGCAATCATGTTGATAGGAAACTATAAATTGTTCTCTGGAAAATTATAGCTGTGACATAAATATAGGTTTTGAATTTTGCATGCACTTAATGGGCTTCTTCAAGAAGACCATGCATCTGTTACTGTCTATTCTGGTTGTGTTAAATTCATAGATTGATTCTTACGCCCGAGATGGCTTTATTTTATTTCTGAAACATAGAGGTATCATTCTTTATTTAAACTTTGTGATGTAAGATAGAGCTTAGATTCAGAGATTAGGGGTTTCTGTAATTACTGTGGGTGGAATTTACTGCTCATTTAATATTGTGATACCATATGGACGTGGAAGAGTAAAGTTGGCTATCTTTTTAATTCAAGTAAATAAGTCCAAATTTAGAGAATGTAGTCAGTTTTGCATGCAATTATAGCGGACTTGATAATTTGTTTTCCTCATTTTCTTAATAATTTTTATTATACTCTACATAGTATGTAAAATAGACAGACATTGTTCTTTACATAGTCGAGATTTGAACGCCATTTCATTCACCAAATTAAATTATTTTTGTTACCTTTGAACAGAGCTCCCATAGTTGCCAAATGTGACCGGAAGCGGATCCTTTCCTCTTGGGCCCCTTACTGTTGTAACATAGCTCCAGCAGAGTTTCAAATGGAATTTTCCAGTGTTCGCCATCTTACTCCAAGGCAATTTGTTGAGAAGTTATCAAAAGAGCTTGGAGTGCGTGGAGTTGTCGTAGGTAAATATAATGAAGATTGCTGGTTTTGTTGCACTTCTTATGAGTAAAAAATACTCTTGGTGACTAAAGTAGATGTCTGATGTGAAATTTTGGCAGGTGAAAATTACCGATTTGGATATAGAGCTGCTGGTGATGCATTAAAACTGGTGAGGCTGTGTGAGGAGTATGGCATGGGGGCTTCCGTAATAGAGTCTGTTATGGACAAGAAGCATTATGCCAGAAATTTGAACTCCAGTGATTCAAAAGAGAGAGGACAAGTATCATCTACTCGTGTTCGCCGTGCCCTTGCCGTAGGAGATATGAGATATGTTTCAGAGCTTTTGGGTCGTAAACATCGCCTTATATTGATGGCAAAAGACCAGGAAGGATTGACTCACAACAGAGGTCGGGTGTCAATTCCAAAGTCCTGCTTGCTAAATCTAGCTCCAAAGGAGGGTCTATATGATAAGTGTTCTATTTTTATCGCTGATGAGAAGCCAGTACCATGTAAAGTAGTTATTGACACAAGTATCCATGTTGACATGGATGAGTTAGATTCATATAATATTGTTGGTAATCAAGACTTCCACTTCTTTCGTATTGAATTTGGTGATTGAGAAGCTTGATTCAGTTTAATACATTTTTTTTTCTCATCTCATTTTGCGTTCAGGTAAACTGTTCACAGATGAATTGTTGCATATACGTTAGGGGCTATAGGAAAAATGATTATTTTAGCAGCATTTTTTGGAGCATCTTTGTAGCTTGTAATAGTGTATACCGAATGCATGACTTATTCCTTGGATGAATAAAATCTTACATCCTAATCGATGGAATTTCTTTTCAAGTACGGGTTGAAGCGAGGAACTCGACCTTATTACTGGTTTTGTTGGCTTGGTGTGTTGGTTGTGACTATTTTTAATTTTTGTTCATTTCCATGTGCCCATGCTGCGTAGAGAGGCATACATAGTTCCATGCACACTAGTATTTACTACATGGGCACAATGTATAAATATTTTGATAATTATTAAAATATTAATTTTGGCATTTTCATTTATTTTAATTGTAATTGTAATTGAAATATTTATACGTTATTATTAAAAAAGTACATATTAATTTTCTAACGTTTATATTATTTTAACGAATTTATTTATTTATTTTTACAATGGTTATATTTTTTCAACGGATATATTTTTCTAACGGTTATATCTTTACAATAGCTATATTTCTCCAACAGTTATATTCTTCTACTATAAAACATAACATTTCTTTAACAATTTCATTCACTTCAACCCAAGTTTCTCTATAACTTTTTTTTTTTTCATTTTCTCCTACTGGATCGTTCGCTTTTTCACAAAAATGACACTTATCGATTCAGATTCTGACGAAAAATTTGAGATAGCGAGACAACTTATTTTGGAAGAAGAAGAATCAAGCTCACGTGATTCTTCTAAAAAATCATGTAGATTCATCAGGCGTGATTGATTCTATTTCGCGACTATTTTACTAATCCTCCAATCTATCCTCACGAATACTTCCAAATGAGGTTTTGAGTGAATCGTTCTCTATTTCTTCATATCCAAGCTGCAGTAGAAGTCCATGAACCTTATTTTATCCAAAGACGAGATGGTTTCGGAAAACTTGGTTTTTTTTTTCCCTTCAAAAGATTACAGTTGCTCTAAGGATGCTTGCATATGGTATCAAGGTTAATTTTATGAATGAATACTTAAAGATTGGAGAGACTACCGCATTAAGAAGCCTAAATTTTTTTTGGCAAAGCAGTTTTTCAATTTTTTTCTAAAGAGTACTAGAGGAAACCCAACAATGATGACATTGCTAGATTGCTTGCAGTTGGTGGATTTCTAGGCATGTTAGAGAGCATCGATTGTACGCGCTGGAAGTGGAAGAATTGCCCAACTACTTGGTATGATATGTACTTTGGTCATATCCACGAACCGACAAGTGTTTTAGAAGCAGTGGCTTCTTACGATTTATGGATTTGGCATGCTTTTTTTGGATTACTGGGATCTCATAATGATAAAAATGTGCTTGATAGATCATTTATATTTTTTTGACCTTGCTCAATGGCGTACTGCGATTGTCAATTACACCATTAATGGTCATAACTATGCAATGAAGGTACTATCTTGCTGTTGACATTTATCTACAATGAGCAACATTTATTAAAACCATCTCAGCTCTCTAAGAAAAAAAAAATACTTTGTTGTAGCTCAAGAGTTCGCAAGGAAGGATGTGGAGCGTGCTTTTAGTGTGCTTCAAGCACGATTTGTTATAGTTTATGGACCTGCACGATTTTTTTACATTGAAATGCTCAACGATATTATGATAGCATGCGTAATTTTACATAATATAATCATTAAACCCAACGAACCTAAAGACACAGGGTTGATGGTGGAAATAGAACTGAAAAAGAAAAAAAGAAAAAGAAAAGGAGAGCTGGTGACAGTGTGGGCTTATTGGAAGGTTTTTGGTGGCAAAGGTGGTAGAAGCTTGGTTTAGGGGAGACTTTAGTTGCTCTACTGCTCTGTGTTTTTGGGAGACTTTAGCAACAACTTGGTCTTTCCAAGAGATGTTTTGTGAAGATTTGGTGTGCTTCACACACGATGAATGTTCAAGAGGGAAGAACATTTTATGGCCAAAAACTGATTTTGCTAGCAATTTGGGCTGGCTAGATTTAGCAAGTGAAAAACATGATGGCTAAAATTATTGTAGATGTGTTGATTTGATGTAGATGTATTTTAAGCAAGTTAGCTAAATTTTGACTATGCCTAGCTCATTACTAATGCTCTTAAACCATTGAAGTATAAAAAATAAAATCATCTTTTGAATCCTCAAAATTATTGTGTTATTGTAGGTATTTGGCTCCTTCAATTGCCATTCTAAGTATTTACAACTTAATTAAGTACACATCATGTAATAGTGGTCTTAGAGCCACGTTCCTGCACAGATGGCTGAAGGTATCCACCATGCTCAACTCGCTGGGGTCGTGTCCACCTTGAAGGGAGAATATGTCCAATTGAGAGAAGAACAAGAATGGCGAAGGCAAATGTTGGGAGCAGTGCTGCAACAGATTAATAACTTCGTCGCCAGTTATGATCAATTCGCAGTCACAACTGGAAATCAAAAGTTAGGAGAAGGCTCATTAGTTAATGCCCTTAAATTTAACAGTAACCCTCTATTTGAAGGAACTAGGGGAATTTAAGGTAGAACTCTCCGCTTGGATTTTCCCAAGTTTGATGGATTAGAGTCCACACAATGGATCCTTAAGGCCCAACAATTCTTTCCTTATGGTAATACTCCAGATGAACAAAAGTTGCAAATTGTTGTTTTTCATATGGAGGGTGAAGCCCTCACATGATACTATTGGCTAATGGATTCCAGCCTAGTCAACTCTTGGGAAGAGTTTGTAGTGGCCTTAAAATTTCGTTTTAGGCCTTCTACTTATGAGGACCCTGTTAGAGCTTTTACCAAGTTTCGATAAACAGCTACTGTGCAAGAATATCAATCTCAAATTGAGATTGTATTCAACATAATTAGTGGCCTTATTGAGGAATTTCGTATTAGTGCATTCCTTAGTGGACTCAGAGATGGTCTTAGGATCATTGTTACAATGTTTAAACCCACCACTCTGTCGGTAGCCTTTGGGTTGGCCTGATTGCAAGAAGAAGAAGTAATCTGTAGAAACTATGGACATCTACCTAGGGGCTAGATGTAAAACACAATAGCCCAGAATCCTACCCCTACGTTACCTGCCCCAGCTCCCATCTCGAGACTACTTGCACCACCTCCTCACCCAGACCCAAGGCCCAACAATACCAACTTCCTACCTCACAACCCAAATCAAAGGCCTACCATACCATTAGGAGGATTAACCCTACCCATATGCAAGAAAGAAGAGAAAGAGAGCTCTATTATTATTGTGATGAAAAATCTCATCCATGCCATAGATGTACTCTCCCTAAGAATTTTTTTGTTGGAAGGATTGGAAAAGGAAGGAGAGTAAGAAGAAATAGAGGTTACTCTAGTAGTGATACAATAAAATGAAACTATTGAGGAAGAGAAGGAAGTAGGAGAACTGTTAGGCATCTCATTACATGCCATAGTAAGATCCCCATCACCAAAGACTATGTGACTGGAAGGAATTATTAATCATCAAATGGTGCTTATTCTCATTGACACATGGAGTACTCACAGTTTCGTTGATCCTTATGTAGCAAAGAAAACAAGATTGCCAGTGGAGGAAAGCCACCTGTCAGCCACTTTGCTAGCCTTCCTTGCCTTGGTTACTATAGGGCAGTTCCTATCAAGCTACAAAATATCAACATTAAGGCTCACCTATATTTGCTAACATTAAGGGGTTGTGATATGGTATTGAGGGTGGATTGACTAAGAAATCTTGGCTCTATCTTATGGAATTTTATTGATCTTACAATGCAGTTTTCTTTTGATGGTGCTACAGTGAAATTACAGGGAAAACAACCTTCCACTCAGACTATAAAGGAAGTTGATCATATCAATCATCATAAGAGGGGATTGGCTAAAGGAATATGGCTCCAAGTTCTAGAAGGGACTAACTTCTCTTCTATTGTTTCAATCCCTTCTGCTGTGCAGCAAGTTATTAATGCATATGGAGTTGTTTTTTATGAACCAAGGGGTTTTCCTCCCCTAAGGAATCATGATCACCAAATACGACTACAAGATGGTGCCAAACCTACTTGTGCGAGACCTTTCAGGTACCCCTATTATCAAAAGGAGGAGATCAAGTGCCTAGTGGCAGAGATGCTAAAGAATGGCATAATCCAAAGCAGTCGAAGTCCCTATTCATCTTCGATTTTACTTGAAATAGCGGGACCCCCAAAAAATTTTGGCTTTGCAAGAATGGTCTACTCTGAAGAATCTCAAAGCTCTAAAGGGATTCTTGGGGATCATTAGATATTATAGAAAATTTGTACAGGGCTATGGGGAACTTGCAGCACCACTTACAACACTATTAAAAAAAGAATTCTTTCATTTGGACTGAAAGGCCTCAAGGGGCTTTTAACCAAGTTAGGAGGCAATGGTCAACCCACTAGTTATGAGATTACTGGATTTTTCTAAAACTTTTGTAGTGGAATGTGATGCTTCTGGGAAAGGTTTAGGAGCAGTGTTAATGCAGGAAGGATAACCTATTGTTTATCTCAGTCAAGCATTAAAATGAGAATCTATCACTCTTTCTACCTATGAAAATGAGCTGCTTGCATTAGTTATGACATTGAGGAAGTGGAGACACTGACTGTTAGGGCAATTTCAAGATTTGCACTAATCAACAATACTTGAAATACCTGTTAGAGTAACATGTAGGGACTCCTGCCTAGCAAAAGTGGGCATCTAAATTGTTAGGCTATGATTTCACTATGGAGAATAAGAGTGGAAAAACCAACACAATAGCAGATGCACTATCCAGACTACCCCTCAACAGAATGCAACATCCAACCCACTAGAACCCAACCATCCATAACCTAATCAACCAATCCCACCACCACTCCAAACATTGAATTCCATTCCCAAACATGCAACTACAAGCAGTTAGTATGATGCAAGCACAATGGGTGGAATAATTAAAGAAGGCATACCCACAAGTCCCCCAGCTGCCAGCTAATTAGGCATTACTATAAAGAGATCTTGGCCCCAACTCAATACCAAGTCTGGAATGAGTTGCTCTTCTACAAGGGAAGACTTTACCTTGGGTCCTTGGTGCCATTTCAGCAAATCAATTTTGCAGTAGTTTCGCAGTAGTTCCACAGCAGTTCATTAGAGGGCCACACAGGAGTTCATAAAACATATGTAAGGATAAAAAGGGACTTTTCTGGCTGGGTTACGGAGTGATGTTTGAGCATACGTACGTGAGTGTGATCCATCCCAAAGGAACAATATTGAAACCCTCCACCCAACGTGGTTGTTTCAACCTCTGCTAATTCCTTCAAAAAATTGGGTAAACATCAGTATGGATTTCATAGAAAGATTACCCCCCCTCGGGAGGCTGAACTGTGATTATGATGGTGGTCGATAGATTGAGAAAATACGCTCATTTCATGCCCTCATGCATCCACACATAGCTCTGACTATAGCAAGGGTTTTCATAGATAATATCTTCAAATTACACAGGATGAGACTATTGTCAGTGATCAAGATCCAATGTTTCTTAAAAGAATTATTTAGAATCTATAGCACAGAAATCTTACTTAGTTTGGTGTACCATCCACAAACCAATGATCAATTGGAAGCAATGAACAAAGGGCTCGAGTGTTATCTGAGGTGCTTTTCTAGTGACAGACCAAAAGATCAAGCTCAACCCATGTACAAGCCGTAGAGGAGGAACTCAAAATCTGAGACTTTATAGCCACTTTGGTTCAAGAAAACCTACAGGAAGCACAAGCTAAAATGAAATTTTTTGTAGATCTGAAAAAACATATAGAGAGTCCAATGAAGGTGACTAGGTTGCCACCAGTTGTGTCCGTACTGCCAGATGTTGGTGTTGATGCGATGGAATCTAAAGCTTTCCCCATGGTACTATGGACCTTTCAAGCTCGAGCTACCCATATAATCTCTCATATATCCTATTTTTCATGTTTCTCGCCTAAAAGAGAAGCTAGGGAACAATGTTCAACCCATCCTCAACCTCTCGATCATAAAAATAGAAGGAACCCTAGCCCCTATACTTGAAAAGGAGCTACAAAGGAGGCTTTTGGAAAAGGGAATAGAGTTGGCATAGAGGTGTTAATACAATGGAAAGGCACGACGAAGGAGGACACTACATGAGAGGATCTGAAGAGGTGCTACCTAGACCATTTGGGCAAAGTCCTATGTAGGAAGGGAATATGTTAGGGCTTCTGGAAGCTAGACTTTCGGCTTTATCTCTTGGGCAACGTAGGCAATGTCCTTATTAGATTGTCTAAGCTCATTTGTGTCTTTTGCTTTGTTTAATTCTCATGGGCTTAATTTTATAGTCTGACCGAGTCTATTGTTAGTGGGCTCTTGTCTTTTGTTATGTGGGTTTATGGTGTCATGCCAATGGGATAATGTGGTTGTGTGTGGAGTCATGTTTGGAGTCAGTTAGGTTGTTTGTTGGTTATTATGTCTATTTAAACCATTAAAGTATTATAAATGAAGTCATCTTTTGAATCCCAAATTATTGAGTTATTGGAGGTATTTAGCTCCACCAATTTCCATTCTGAGTATTTATAATTTAATTAAGAACACATCACATAACGCAGTACTTAACAGTTCTCCATTTGTTCGTTCCATTTTCCAAAACTACTATGTGTAGTCGCCCCTAAGTCGCCACACACTGCCTTATTTATTTTAGCATATGAGATGAGTTGAGATAAAAGTTGAAAGTTGAATAAAATATTGTTAGAATATATATTTTTTATTTTTTTTTATTTTGGAATTTGAAAAAATTAAATTTGTTATTTTATTTTACGTGAAAATTTGATAAAGTTATAATAATTAAATGATATGAGATGATAATGGTTGTGAAAACAAACGATGGCTAAATTTGATGTGGCTTGGTTCATGTCAAATATTAAAAAATAAAAATAAAAAAATGAGAAAGGTCAGACATAGATCTTGTTGGTTTGGTGATATCCCACAAAGAAGAAAGCATTTTCGTTCGATATTGAGCAAACTCAATTTCTCTGCCCAGCAAAATCAGCTCTTCTCCTTCTATATTTTTGTCTTCGAGATCTAGTAACTAGGCCTTATGGGTGTTTGTATCCAACCGATCGCAAAAGGTACACACACACACACACACTCTCACTCTCTCTCTCTCTCTCTCTCTTTCACTCTCTCTCACAGTAGTTTTGAATGTTGTTCTTGAATCACTAACTGTTGGCTGGGGTTTTTCCAAACTCTTATAGAGAAGGTATCTAAAGAGGGATTCTTTAGCCATTGAGTGAAATTACAATCATTGAAGCTAAATGTAAGTATCTCTCGCTTCGCATTTCTATTTTTTCTTTCTAGTTTATTTTACTATTGCAAACCAAATCTTTTTCACTCTTTTAATGATTACACTGGGGTTTTGGGTAACAAAAGAAAATGAAAAGGTACTTTGATTTGGTTTGGCTCATGAAGAATTTTTTGGAATGCGACTTGTGGATGCGCAAGAAACAAGTGCATGTAAATTGATTGATTTTAGGAAAGTTTTACTTTATTTTTTTGAATTCAGTCCCTATTTAAGTTTTCAAATATGTGATACTATTTGAAGAGCTAGTTCTTATTAGGATTGTCTATATGGGGAAAGGGAAAGACCACGCATCTCCCAGAACACCTCCTATCTCAAATCCTTCAATCCAGGTATTGCAATATTGTTTCAAATTCAATTTGTGTGTTGAATTGATGTGTATTTTTAATACTTAATCTTGGATAAATTATCATTATTGTTTATATGTCAGGACATACCAAGACCACTTTATTTAGGCTACACAAACTACATATATGGTTACTATGGACCAGTTGTTAAGGACCTCTGTCTAGTCTCCAAATACTAAGGTCTTCTAGCTCGCCTCTACTTGTGATGACCGATTGCACCTTGTCTTCTTGTTTGGTTTTGGAATGATTATGGCAATGAAGGGTCCCTACGTTAATGGAGGTTTGGTGTTTAGTGGTGGAAAAGATAATTGTAGTGGTGATGATGTATTAGGGTGATCTAAGAGATAAACTTATGAGTATGATGCAATGTGGCACGACTTGATGTTGTTCCTTGATGGTGGTGCCACTTGGGTGGTGATTAGGGTTTGGATGTGAAGTGAGGCTAGGGTTTGGAAGATGGAAGATGATATCCTAAATGTAGGAGGTGATTAGGTTAGCTAGGATTTTCGGCTAGGCCAAATATGGAAGGGATATGGTGGTTTGGATGGTGCTAAGGTTGGTTTCTTGAATTTAGGGATTTAAGAATGGAAGATAGAGTTTGGATCCTAGATTATAGGAGTTGCTTAAGAAAGATAGAGTTTGGGGTCCTAAATTATAGGACTTGCTTATGTAGGCTAGGGTTTTCGATTATGGCAATTGTTTGGGGGCTAGGGTTTTCGGCTATGGCAATTGGTGATGGATGAAGGGTTATTTTTAGGAAATATGATAATGTGAAGAATCAAGAATATGAAGGGAGAGGTTAAGATACATTTGATATGCAAGAAAGTGCAAGAAAATATATGAACATGCAAGAAAATATATGAACAAGGATAGATAATTGGATGGAAAATGGAGAAATACTTATAAGATAATAATGGAGTCACCACCTATTCATGAATTGCAAGGTGATGTCCCTCTCTTTGGGATTCATGAATTTCACCCAAGAAGCCCAAGTGCAAAAGTATCAAAAAATGTTAAGAACAACTCAAATCTTCCACAAAGGAAATTAGCCAAAAGATACAAATGAAATGTCAAAAAGACTTATTTAAAGCAATAACGTAGGAGGGAAAACCCTAAAAGGTTCCTTTTCAAATATGTCTTTGGTGAACCCCATGATGGGCTAATGGCATGGGTTGGCCCGTGGTTGGCCTTGGTTGGCCTATGGCATGATTGGTAGCTTGGCCGTGGGCCACTTTCCTTGGGGTCTTGACATTCCCCCTCCCTTCAAGCACATCCTTGCCATCAAGGATCAAATCTGGAAATCTCAATGCCTCATTGTGTTCCTCTCAAGAAGTCTCTTCCCTTGGCACTCCTTGCCACTGTATCAACACTTGCCACACCTTCCTCCTACTCCTCCCCCTTTTGACCACCCTATACTCAAGTGCTTCCCTTGGTTGCAAGAGCATTCTTCCCTCTTTATGAAAGATAGGCAACTCCTCAATGATGAGTCTAGTGTCCCCGCACCGACACATGAAAGATCGGATGTAGCTTGGATCTTGGAGGAAGTTCCAACTTATAAGCCACTTCTCCCAATTTTTCTAGCACCTTGAAAGGCCCATAATAGCTCTTAGATAGCTTCAAGCTAAGCTTCTTCCTCAAGGTCTTTTGCCCATATGGTTGTAGTTTCGAGTACATATAGTCCCCCCACTTCAAAGGTGATGACATGACTCCCTTGGTTGTAGTACTTCTTCATTCTCTCTCGAGCTCTCTCGAGCTCCCTCTTCACCTTCACTAGGATCTCATCTCTAATAATCAACTTTTTCTCCACCTCATCATTCTTAGTCGTCCCCCTTTCATAATTCACTAAAGTGGGTGGTGTTCTTCCATACACAACCTCAAAAGGACTCAATTTAATGGAAGAGTGAAATGTTGCATTTTACCAATACTCGGCCCATGTGAGATAATCACCCCCACTTCACTTGCTCTTTATGATAAAAGCATCTCAAATATTGCTCAAGTATCCTATTCATCACCTCGGTTTGCCCATTGGTTTGAGGATGATAAGAGGGACTTGACTTCAACTTGCGCCCTTGCAACTCAAATAGCTCCTTCCAAAAGGTGCTTATAAATACCCTATCCCGATCGGTCACGATGCTTTTCGAAAATCCATGTAACTTTACCACATTATAAATGAAAGCCTTGGCCACACTTTTGGCCATGTAAAGATGCTTGAGAGGAACAACGTAAGCATACTTGCTAAGTCGATCCACCACCACTAAAATCACCTCATGGCCACTACTAGTAGGTAGCCCCTCTACAAACTCCATTGTCAAGTCCTCCCAAATCAAGTTTGGAATTGACAATGTTTGTAAAAGGCCGGTTGGTGGTCTTGTGTCATACTTGACCTTTTGGTACACATCACATTCGGCCACTAGTTTTTTTTTTCCTCTTTCTTAAGCCCTCCCAATAGAAGAAGTGCTTCATCCTTATGTAAGTTCTTAACCACCCTGAATGCCCTCCTTCCTTACTATTATGGAAGTGATCAAGAATCTTTTTCCTCAAGTTTGGAACATTAGGCACATAAACATAGTCTTTGTAGTAGATAAGACAATCCCTCACATTGAAGCCGACTACCCATTCTTTTTATGCTTCCAAAAGTTCAGTAATCTCAAGGGCTGTCACATCAATTCTTGTAGCTTCTCAGATCTTGTCCCAAACTCTCCATTCGGCCCCACTCAAGGCCTTCATAGAGGACTCATCCACCTCATACACAACCCACAAAAGTGAACTCCCTTCTCTTCTACTCAATGCATCAGCCACTTTATTCTCTTTACCCGGTTGGTAAACAATCTCATACTCAAAGCCAAGTCACTTGACAAAGAACTTTTGTTGCTCGGGAGTGACAATCTTTTGTTGTAAGAGGTGCCTCAAAGGCTGTTGATCGGTCACAATAGTAAACTTATGGCCCAAAAGAAAAGGCCGCCACATATTCACTGCATGCACAACTGCTAACATCTCTCTTTGTATAGGTGCTCCATGCCTTCTTCACTGGCCCAAGTGCCTTGGAAATAAAGGCCAATGGTCGCTTCTCTTGCACCAAAACAACACCTTTTCCTTCCCCACTCACATCCGTATACACCTCAAATGACTTCTCAAAGTTGGGCAATGTAAGTACGGGGGTTACGGTCATAGCCCTTTTCAAATTCTCAAAGGCTTCCCTTGCTTCTTGTGTCCACTCAAAATTGTCCTTCTTGAGAAAATAAGTGAGTGGCTTGGCAATGAGACCATATTTCTTCATAAATCTTCTATAATACTCGATCAAGCCCAAGAAACTACTCAAAGCCAAAACATCCTTAGGCAATGGCCAATCCACCATGGCCTCCATCTTCCTTTGATCAACCCTTACCCCTTTTTTCGAGATAAAGTGACCAAGATACTCTAATTCTTTTACCATAAAGGAAAAGTTATAGTGTTCTTCCAAAACCATCATCACAATCTTCAAGTGCTCTTTGTGTTCTTCAATGGACTTGGAGTAGATCAAGATGTCATCAAAGAAGACCCTTACAAACTTCCTCAAAAGTGGCTGAAAGATTGTGTTCATGGCGGTTTGAAAAGTGGAGGGGCATTGGACAACCTGAATGGCATCACTAGGTACTCAAAGGGCCCGGAATGAGTCCTAAATGCCATCTTGTGGACATCTTCTTCCCTCATACGGATTTGGTGATAATTGGCCCGTAAGTCAAGCTTGGAGAAGCCAATAGCCCCATGTAACTCATCCAACATATCATTTGGTATAGGAAATCTATCATTTACTGTTGCTTCATTCAAGGCCCTATAATCCATGCAAAATTGCCACAATCCATTCTTCTTCCTCACTAGCAAATCTGGAGAAGAAAATGAGATAGTGCTTGACCTTATCAACTCACTCTTCAACATCTCATCCACTTGCCTCTCATCTCCCCCTTTTGAAAGTGAGCATACTAGTAAGGAGGCACATTCACTGGTTTCTTCTTATCCACCAAAACAATGCAATGATCAAAGGGCCTAGAAGGTGGCAAGATAGTGGGCACCTCTAGAACCCCTCTATGGTCCTCCAAGACCTCTCTAACCTCCTTGGCAGCAAGTGCAATTCATCTTGCTTGCCCTCTTCTTCCTTCTTTCCCATCTCAAAACCAAAGTCTTCATTGACCACCATAATGGTAAAGCAATGTGGCCCGCGTTTGCATAATTTATTGAACATAATGGCCTCACAAGACTTGACTTCCTTGGCTGCCAAGCTATCCAAACTCTCTTCTTAGACTTGAGCTTGAACTCCATAGCCATATTGTGGTAATCATGCACTACCCTTCCAAGGCCTTTGAGCCATGCATTGTCTAAGACCACATCAAGCCCCACCAATGAAAGAAAATGTAGATCGGCAACAATTCTCACCCCTTGGACATTCACCTTCACTTATCTCACTAGCCCTTCACACTTCAACTTATTCCCATTCGCAACTTTGACTTCAAATGGCTCAATAGCAACCAGTTTCAATCCAACTTTGGTGATAATGTTGGAATTGATGAAATTGTGTGTAGAACCACTATCCACCAACAAGGTGACTTCAAATTTCCCAATTCATGCCATCACTCTTATAGAAGTAGGTTTTTGGACTCCCGACATGGCATTAAGGGACAATTCAGTCTCCTCTTATTTCTCACTAGATTTGGCCTCTTCATGATCAGACTTAATGAGTGTACGAAAGTGCACTCTAAATATCCTATTAATGGACTAAAATGCTAAAATGTGAATAGAAATTATATGAATTAACTCATATTCTTGAATTTAGTTTCTATTTACTTTGGTGATATTTTTAAGCACATTTCTATATTTCATTTCAGAGTCCAATTCAAGGAAGTTGAATAGGCGACGTGGTTTGAAGCTGGCCACCGCACGGAAGAAATAAAAAAGCTGGGCGACGCACACACGCGACCACGAGAAAAAAAATAAATCCAGCTGTTGCTTTGGACGTGCACCATTTCGGAGGATTTTGGATTTCGAGACACATGAAACCAAAATGAAAGAGTCAAGCTGCACGGAAGTGAAGAAAGAAAAGAAAAGAAGAAGGAGTTTCTAATTAGATGGAAAGGGCCATGCAAAATATTAAATTGAAGATGGGTATTTAAAAACCCATGTTGGCTAGAAGGCAGACAAAACATTGATGGAGGCAAGAATGTTAGAAAGTTAAGAATGGCTGCACGCCTTTGATCTTTGGAGGAAATTCTGGAAGGCCAACATTTATTTATGGAGATCAGTCTCACGCACGCCACACAACAGAAAAAATAAATGAAAACCAGCAGCCATTCTTGGTTTCAGCTGGACGCAAAACACGAAAGAAAAAAAAAAGAAAAAAGAAAAAAGAAAGAAAGAATGCTTCACGTTGGCAGCCGTATGAGCTGGGAGAGAAACACATGCACAAGGACAACAAAGAGAGGAAGGTTGGCAAGAAATTAAATATCGCTAGAAGCGGCAGACAAAGAACAAAAAAATAAATAAAATAAAAGCATCTTGTGGTCCGCCAACTCATATAGAAGAACAAAAATAATTTGTTTAGTGGGCAAGCAAGAAAAGGCTAAGAAAGATGAAGGAACAAAGAGCTGCTCGAATCACGCTGGGGCAAAATAATGAAAATGCAGCAGACACATGCACCCTGCACAGAGAAGACCAGAACAAATGAAGAGCTGGATTTCAGTAGAGAACAAGAATAAAAGCTAGGTATTAATTCGGTTTTTAAATGCATGCTGGTAGATGCATGAGCTGGGAGAGAAGCTGCCCAGGTGGAGCATTCACACAACACAGCTCCTTGCTAAGGAAAAGAAACAATCATTGAGAGGCAAAAACTGGGGGGTGTGGCAAACAAGAGAATAAAGAAGAAAAGAAAGAAAGATGGTGGGAAAGAGAGAGATGAAGTGGACAGAAGTGAGGAATAAAAAGAAAGAAATAAGCTTTTGGTTTTGAAGACACTCATGCATGAAAGAAATAAAATATACAAAAGCATATTTATCCTGAATTGAAAGTGGGGAACATGTATAGTGGGCAGGAAATAAAGAACAAAGGTTGGGAAAACTTGTTGGACGTCGCACGGAAGTAAAAATGCAGGCTTGATTTCGGTTTGAAGTTGAACATGGAAAAGACTTGCAAAGCTGGGAGAGCATTTACGGTTTGGAGCTAATTGAGAACACAACGCCGCACAGCAGAAGCAGAAGAAAAATGAAAATAAATAGCAGCACCCGACTTTAACACTTGCTGTTGGAAGATCATTCTCTGTGTGATGGACTATCACGAAACCAATAAGAAGCTGCAACTCACATTTAGTTTTCATGAAACATATCATGCCTACTGTCGGCTGGAAGAAATAAAAATAGAGAGATGGAGCTAGCAGAAGACACGGCTTGGTGGAAGTTACATCTCTATTCACGCAAGGCTAGTTGGGTGGAAGAATAAAAGAAGAAGAAGAAGAAGAAGAAGAAGAAAAAGAAAAAGAAGGGACGCAGCTTGGTCGGATGGAAGGCTCAAAGAAGAAAAAAGAAAAGAAAGAAGGGGATTCTTCATGGTGGAGACAACACGTAAAAGTTGCGTTGTTTGGAATATGTCTAATGCATGGTGCTTTGGTACTTTGGTGCTAAGATGCACCACGGGAGAAAAAAAAATTGTAAAGAGATACAGTCACCCGGGAAGGCATGAAGTTCTATATAAAGGGTTGAGGAAGAGAGTTTAAAAAAGACATTACTTCGGAGAGTGAGTTTCAGGACTCACAGTTCGATTTTTTAGAGAGTTTTGCTATTCTTGTTCAAATGGACAGCTAAGTTCAAGTAAAACTAGGGATGGACTTGCACAATTGAGGGTGTTTTTAGTTTATTTCTTATTCATGAGATTGTTCTTTATTAATGCAAACTCTTATTTATCATTCTCTAATTATCAATAGTATTTTCTTATCTCCAAATAATCTTGGAATGGATTTCTTTCATAGATTTAATCATGCTTTTTCTATAGAATGGTTAAGATCCTTGATTATGTTTGGATTAATTCATTGTCTTTATTGATTTAATTCTTTGCTGCAGTATTACCCACTAGGTCTATTGTCGTCGCTGGGTTTTGTCAATAAGGATGATAATTCACAGAGTTTTTAAAAGTAGTGAATGATTTATCAAAGAGTTATCTTTCGATTAATGTGATTTGTAGTTCTATATCTTCCAATTGGAAACTTTGAAGCTGAATCCCCAATTGTGTAATTCACTAAATCAAGAATAGACAGAAATACCTGATTTGTGCAAGGAATTCATGATACTTTGCTATTTGTAATTTGAGTAATCCCTATTTTTATCCTTGTAATTTTAGTTGCTAAATCTCATTAAAACTAATTCTTTCTTATTGATCATTAAATATTTTTCTATAATTCTTTTGTTCTCTTTGTATTTCTTTAATCTGTCTTCCTGAGGAATCGACACCCCCAAGCTGTGCTACAACTACTGCGTTATTCTTTGGGCTTAATCAAATTTTGGCGCCTTTGCTGGGGAGAGGGTGTAAGAAACAGTACAAATAATTTATTTTAGTAGTTTGTAAAGGCGGTAACTTCGTTCCCTCTTTTAGCTACTACATTTTTTTCTCTTTCTTTTCGTATTATTTTTTTTAATTTTTAGTATTTTGTTACCTTGCATGCATAGACATAGAGACGAGTTAGGTAGATTTGCAAGGAGAGCTGAAGTAGACACTGATACTCTCTTTGATAATCTGTTTGACACGCCTTCTAATTTTGAAACACATTCTATTTCATCATTTTTTTCATCTAACATGAGTGTGCACGAAGATCAACCTCATACTCTACATGAGTACCTTCACCTTACACGCACATCAACACCATCATGCATTGTATTTCCACCTAATATTCCTCCATTGGATTTCAAACCAGGTATGATACAACTTCTTCCTACATTTCATGGTCTGGAGAATGAAAATCCATATGTGCATATTAGGGAGTTGGAAGGGGTTTTTGCTACATTTCATAGTCAACCTGGCACTATAGATGTTGTTCGACTTAAGTTCTTTCCTTTTTCATTAAAAGACAAGGCGAAGAGTTGGATGTATTCATTAAGACCACGGTCGATTGGGTCATGGGCTGAAATGACCCAAATATTTTTCAATAAATACTTTCCTCATCATAAAACAAATGCTTTGAAAAGGCAAATCTCAACTTTTATACAAAAAGATAGTGAAACTTTGTATCAAGCATGGGAACGTTTGTGTCCCTATCATGGCTATGAAAGTTGGCGTCTGGTTACCTATTTTTATGAAGGTCTTACTCCTAAAGAGCGTTAATTTATTGAAATGATGTGCAATTGTGAGTTTTTGCATAAAGATCCAGATGAGGCAATGAAGTATTTGAATGAACTTGCAGAAAAAGCTCACACTTGGACAGGACCGAATGCTTTTGACAGTACCAATCGAGCACGCCCCAATCAAACTCATTCTAGTGGAGGCATCTATCATCTTAGAGAAGAAGATAGCTTGAAGGCAAAGATGGAGGACTTAACTAGAGAGTTAGAGGCATTGAAGATGAAGGGAACTATGACAGCTCGCACTATTCCCCAAACTGATGCCCCTAAACTTTGTTTTGTTTGTTAGGGAGTAGATCATCTTGCACAAGATTGCCCAACACATACAGAAATGAGAGGAGTGTATGAGGAACATTGCAATTCTCTTGGCATGTATAAAAATTAATTTTCACCCTACTCAAATACATACAATCTTGATTGGAGAAATCACCCAAACTTCAGTTGGAAGTCTGACACTAATCACACTCCCCAAGCTTTTGACACTCACAACCCTATACAATCTCAACCACCTAGAGCTTACCCTGCACCATATCATGCATCTTCATCTTTTAGAAACTCCTTAGAAGATACTTTACATACTTTTATTGAGGCGCAGGGGAAAACTAATCAAAGGTTTGAATATTTGATTATCTAGGTTGTTGAGAAAAATAAGGAGATAAAAAGCCAAATATCCAAGTTGATGAGCGCTTTGAGTGTGAATGAACGTGGCAAGTTCCCTTCTTAAGCTCAATCCACACCCCAAGGTCAACATGTGGCAGAAAAAAATTTAAATTTGAAAGAGGTCAATGCCATCATGACACAAAGTGGTAAGTTCTTACACATCCCAACAACTGATAAACCAAAGGATGTTGAAGTGGAACAAAGCACTGATAGTGCTGAGTTGCCCAAGGAAGTCGAGGTAATCAAAAGCCCAGTTAAGGTACCATTCCCTCAAGCTTTAAATTCTGGTACTTTGGATTCTAGCAATGAAATCTTGGAGAACCTTAGGCAGGTAAAAATTAACCTCCCACTTTTGCATGTTATTAAACAAGTTCCTACTTATGCAAAAGTTCTCAAAAATTTGTGTACAGTTAAGAGTAAGCACATGTTAAAAAGACAACATTCCTGACAGAACAAGTTAGTACTCTAATTGAGCAGTGAATTTCTCTTAAGTACAAGGATCCTAGTTGTCCAACCATAACATGTAATATTGGGAATCATGAGTTTGGGCAAGCCTTGCTAAATCTAGGATGTAGTGTAAATTTGATGCCTTATTCTCTTTATTTGCAGCTTGGTTTGAGTGAAATTAAGCCTACTTCTGTTGTGCTTCAATTGGCTGACCGCTTAGTTAAGAAACCAAGAGGGATAGTTGAAGATGTTTTGATCCAAATTGATAAATTTTATTACCCTGTTGATTTCTTAATTCTAGACACTACTTCTGTAGTTGACTCTAGTTCCAAAATTCCCTTAATTTTAGGTAGACCATTCCTTACTACTGCAAACACTCTTATTAATTACAGGAACAACCTAATGAAGCTCTCGTTTGGAAATATGACTCTCGAGGTAAATATTTTCCATACTGGAAAAATCCAATAGAGGATGACGAGTACCACCAACCGTACATAATCGACGCACTCGTAGACAATGGGGATTATGGAACACAGGCTTGGCAATCGAAATTTGAGAAGTAGCCTAATAAAAATGAAAAACAAATTTCTTCAAGAGTGGACAGTTCCAAATTGGAATTAAAACTGCCGCCCTCATGTAAAATGAAAATGAAAGCAGGTAAACTTAAAAAATTCCAGTTGACCGAATTAGAAGAGTTGAGAAATGATGCTTATGAGAACTCTAGAGTCTATAAGGCTAAAATGAAAGCGTTTCATGATAAAAATATTTTTAAAAAAATGTTTAAGCCTAATAATCATAATTATCAAATACTCTTATATGATTTTAGACACCATAAGCACCCAAGAAAATTTCAGTCTAGGTGGACTGGCCCTTTTGTAGTGAGGAATGTTTTTGCAAATGGGGCGGTAGAAATAAAGGATCCTAAGGATGGTCAGATCTTTGAAGTAAATTGTCAACACCTTAAAGTATTAATTGATAGGCAAGTTTTAGAAGTGGAAGACATTCCACTTGTGGATCTGGTCTATCAACCTTGACCACACCTTGCAGGTATGTTTTTCTTTATCTGTTTTGTTTGTTTTGTTTTTTTTTTTGTTTTCTCTTGTTTTCTTTCTTTTCCTTTTTGTTTGTTGTTACTTTCTTTGTTTTTGTCTGCAGGTTAGTTTCATTTTTTCATTTCAGGTTGCCATCTTTGGTGCTGAGCAAATTACCCACATCATCAATGTATTCTACCATCTTCAGTTACTCTCCACTCAGTTTTGATTCTTAAACATTGAGGACAATGTTTCATTTAAGTTGGGGGGTGGTGGTGCAAATTCAATATTTAAAATGCTTGTTGGAACTTTGTGGTATATTTTCATGTGTCAAAATTAAAAAAAAAAAAAAAAATTGCATCACACATGCATTCTTTTCACATGTGTACTCATTCTCATTCATAACCATCTTCGCGAATTCACCAATCCCACCATAATCATTTTGCTGAAGCATTCACATAACCCCTAATGCACTCATCCAAACTTTGTGTTAAGATGGTGGTTTGACACATGTAGATAGACAACTCTATTGCTTAAGTATTCATGTGAGTTTTGGAGAGGATTGAGAGCCTACAAATTTAGTAAATTGTGATAAGCGTTTATTGATCTGTTGAATTGGGCACTTCTTTTGAGAATATTATTACATGGTTTGTGAATATACTTGGGATATGAAGAAGGTCAACTTAGGATCAACGTTTGAGCCTTTCAAGCTAACTCTTTCCATCATAGACCCCTAGTAGCCAACTTTGAGCCAATAAACACATGTAGCTTTTTCTTTTCATATGCCCACATCATCCATACCTCTCCACATCGGAGTATAGCCTATACACTGATTTTTCTACCCTTTTTACTTCCAAGTGTGTACTAGCTGTGGAATTTTGTTCAAAAAAAAAATAGAGGAAGAACATGAGTTACAAGGTGTTTTAGTGAGAGAGCTTCAAAGGCAAAAATACCAAGGTTGGGTAGAAATAATAGTATCAGGGTGACATATTCTTGATCAAAAAAAAAAAAAGAGCATTATTCGGTGATTTGAAAGATTGAAGAGTACATCAAGTGAGAAATGAGGTTTATTGAGATATTTAATAAGATTTCTTATATATGTACTTGGAAGTTTTTGAATCCTTTTCCGTTTCTTTTCATATAGCCCAAACTAAGCCACATTACAACCTTTTGTTTTGACCGTTCTGATCTCAAGTAAGCCTATGGAAAAAATGGTTGAATTCTCATTTGTAAGTGTTACTATCATAAGATCAATGCTTGCTTGTTGGTTGTTTATAATTACCTAAATCTCCATGTGAATGTGTGTGTACACCACTTGTCAAATCCATAGAGAGAGCCTTTACACGAAACAGTATTATACCCGTGAGTTATGGAGTTGAACATTTTGCTTAAGATGTTCTCGATGTGGCATGTATCAAGGTTAGTGGTAAGACGGTTATGGTTTGGAGAACACACACACTCTGTGAATTGCTATAAGTGAATTGATCTTGATGGGTTATTGGATTCCTTAGATTGCTTTGATATGTGAATTGTGAAAGCATGAGTGGGTGGCCTATTTCTCTGACTTTCTTGTCTCTTTCATCTTTTTTGCATAGAAATTGCTAGGGACTAGCAATAAGCAAGTTGGGGGATGTGATGAGTGTACGAAAGTGCACTCTAAATATCCTATTATTGGACTAAAATGCTTAAATGTGATAATTCATATTCTTGAATTTAGTTTCTATTTACTTTGGTGATATTTTTAAGCACATTTCTATATTTTATTTCAGAGTCAAATTCAAGACAGTTGAATAGGCGACATGGTTTGAAGCTGGACGCCACACGGAAGAAATAAAAATGCTGGGCAATGCACGCACGCGACTACAAGGAAAAAAATAAATCCAGTTGTTGCTTTGGACGTGCACTGTTTCGGTGGATTTTGGATTTCGACACACATGAAACCAAAATGAAAAATTCAAGTTGCACAGAAGTGAAGAAAGAAAAGAACAGAAGGAGTTTCTAATTAGATGGAAAGGGCCATGCAAAATATTAAATTGAAGATGGGTATTTAAAAACCTATGTTGGCTAGAAGGCAGACAAAACATTGATGGAGGCAAGAATGTTAGAAAGTCAAGAATGGCTACACGCCTTTGATCTTTGGAGGAAATTTTGGAAGACCAACATTTATTTATGGAGATCAATCTCACGCATGCCACATAGCACAAAAAATAAATGAAAACCAACAGCCATTCTTGGTTTCAGCTGGACGCAAAACACAAAAGAAAAAAAAAAGAAAAAAGAAAGAAAGAATGCTTCACGCTGGCAGCCGTATGAGCTGGGAGAGAAACACATGCACATGGAAAACAAAGAGAGGAAGGCTGGCAGGAAATTAAATATGGCTAGAAGCGGCAGACAAAGAACAAAAAAATAAATACAATAAAAGCATCTTGTGGTCGGCCAACTCATATAGAAGAACAAAAATAGTTTGTTTAGTGGGCAAGAAAGAAAAGGCTAAGAAAGATGAAGGAACAAAGAGCTGGTCGAATCAAACTGGGGCAAATCAATGAAAATGGAGTAGACAAATGCACGCCACATGGAGAAGACAAGAACAAATGAAGAGCTGGATTTCAGTGGAGAACAAGAATAAAAGCTGGGTATTAATTTGGTTTTTAAATGCATGCTTGCAGATGCATGAGCTGGGAGAGAAGCTGCCTAGGTGGAGCACTCACACAACACAACCCGTTGCTAAGGAAAAGAAACAATCATTGAGAGACAAAAATTGGTGGGTCCGGCAAACAAGAGAATAAAGAAGAAAAGAAAGAAAGATGGTGGGAAAGAGAGAAATGAAGTGGACGAAAGTGAGGAATAAAAAGAAAGAAATAAGCTTTTGGTTTTGAAGACACTCATGCATGAAAGAAATAAAATATACAAAAGCATATTTATCTTGAATTGAAAGGGGGGAACATGTATAGTGGGCAGGAAAGAAAGAAGAAAGGCTGGGAAAACTTGCTAGACGTCGCACGGAAGTAAAAATGCAGGCTTGATTTCGGTTTGAAGTTGAACATGGAAAAGACTTGCAAAGCTGGGAGAGCATTTACGGTTTGGAGCTAATTGAGAACACAATGTCGCACAGCAGAAGCAGAAGAAAAATGAAAATAAATAGCAGCACCCGACTTTAACACTTGCTGTTGGAAGATCAGTTGCTTCTCTATGTGACGAACTATCACGAACACAATAAGAATGATAGTTTATAGAGTTTTTAAAAGTAGTGAATGATTTATCAAAGAGTTATCTTTCGATTAATGTGGTTTGTAGTTCTATATCTTCCAATTAGGGACTTTGGAGCTGAATTCCCAATTGTGTAATTCACTAAATCAAGAATAGACAGAAATACCTTATTTGTACAAGAAATTCCTGATGCTTTACTATTTTTAATTTGAGTGATCCCTATTTTTATCCTTGTAATTTTAGTTGCTAAATTGCATTAAAACCAATTCTTTCTTGTTGATCATTAAATATTTTTCTATAATTCTTTTGTTCTCTTTGTGTTTCTTTAATTTGTCTTCCTAAGGAATCGACACCCCAAAGTTGTGCTACAACTACTGCATTATTTTTTGAGCGTAATCAAGACTCTTGGCTTGATGATTCATCATGACAACCCTCACCATCCTCACTATCTTCCTCATCAAGAAATACGAAGGCTTGACCTGATTTCCACTTGTGCTCTCTACTCCACTTCTTACCACATTGGAAATAAGGCCCTTCTTGATTCTCTCTTAGACCTCCTCCCTTGAAAGTTTCTTCACTTCAAATGACTTGGACTTAGAAACACCCCCATGTCCTCCTTGTCTTTCCAAGGAACTGTGGTTTGCAAGGGTTTAGAAAACTTGCTCTCCATGTCCCTGGATTGGCTCCTTTCCATAGTAGTGCTTTCTTTTAGGATCTCCACCATCCTCATCACCTCTTGGAGCCTTGTAGGTTGCTTCAACTTAATCTCCTTGACTAGACAAGAAGCTTCAAACCATCCACAAAAGTGCCCACAAGTGCCTTTTCGGACCAACCTCTCACCATAGTTTGAAGTTGCCTAAAGTCTTCAATGTAAGTGTAAGCTTTTCCCTTTTGCCTCAACTTAGCAAGTTGGCCATAGTGATTGACAATCGGTGATAGGCCAAATTGCATAAGAAAGTCCCTTTCAAAGGCCATCCATCCCAGCCTTATTCTTTCCTTCTCATATTGATTACGGATCCACCTTCACCACTTGCTAGCCTTCCCTTCCAAGTAAAAGCATGTTGTTGACTTCCTTTCCTCTCTAAGAATATCATAGAAATAGAAATAGTGGTCCACCTTGTCCAATCACTCATATGGATCTCCCCCACTATACTTAGGGAAGTCCACCTTAGGTCTCTTAGGTCTTCGGTCATAAGCTCGGTTTTCTTTTCTCTCCTCATGGTACCCATCATCATACCGTCTTCCTTGGTGGCCTCTACCCCTCTCTTGTAGGTGCCTTCTTCTATCAAAGTAATCACCTCGGCCATAAGGTCTTTCCACCTCATGATCATACTCGACCTCATAGTCTTTCTCTTCTTGTTGATGTTCAAACCTCACATTTTAAGGTTATTTTCTCACACTAGGGCTCTTGGTACGTTGGTCTTCATTTCAGATCCACCTTTCTACTGCAACATGCCCATTCTCAACTCTTCCCCTTTCAGAACTTGGCTCTTGCATAGACTCGGTCAAGCTTGTCTCAACACCATCAACAAAAAATCTCTTCTTTACCCATTCAAATTCGAAAATGATGCATGGTCATTCCCTTCAGTAACTCTTCTTTCAAGCCTCTCAACACTTGCATTGGCTTTTCTTCTCACGGCTTCGATGGCTCTTTAGTTCTCTACACTATCTAGGCATGTGGCATTCAAGGCCATCCTCAATTCGGCCATAGTGGTAGTGACCTCATCAAGGACATTAGTGAGCCTTGTGGTATGCCCCACAAGTGTCTCAATGCATTCCCGATTGGAACCTTGTTGTCCTGTGGCTTCATGAGTGCCTTCTTGCATTATTGCTTCAAAGTCTTGACTCAAAAACAACTTGCAAACTTGGACAGCAACTTTGGACCTCTTGAACACTTGCAACAAGCTTCAAAAGTCCAACCTCGAGTCCTCTACCTTCTTGGGTGGCCAACCCCTACAACCTAACTACTCCGACCTCCTCCTCAACCCCTAACTGAAAATTTCACAAGAACCCAATATGAAACCCAAGAGGGGTTCCCCAATCCAATCACAAAGTTCAAGTTAACGCATCGTTTACCTTGAAGAGAAGTGAGAACTCCTCTAGAATCACCAAGCAAGATTGAGCCTCTCAATGAAAGCACCAATTAATGTTAGGGATCTCGGTCAAGTCGCCAAACACTAAGGTCCTCTAGCTCGCCTCTACTTGTGATGACCGATTGCTTCTTGTCTTCTTGCTTGGTCTTGGAATGATTATGGCAATGAAGGGTCCTTAGGTTAATGGAGGTTTGGAGTTTAGTGGTGGAAAAGATGATTGTAGTGGTGATGATGTATTAGGGTGATCTAAGAGATGAACTTGTGAGTATGATGCCATGTGGCATGGCTTGATGTTGATGGTGGCGCCACTTGGGTGGTGATTAGCGTTTGGATGTGAAGTGAGGCTAGGGTTTGGAAGATGGAAGATTATATCCTAAAATGTAGGAGGTGATTGGGTTGGGTAGGATTTTTGGCTAGGTCAAATATGGAAGGGGTTTGGTGGTTTGGATGAGGCTAAGGTTGGTTCCATGAATTTAGGGATTCAAGAATGGAAGATAGGGTTTGGATCCTATATTATAGGAGTTGCTTATGGAAGATATGGTTTGGGGTCGTAAATTATAGGACTTGCTTATGGAGGCTAGGTTTTGGGTCCTAAATTATAGGACTTGCTTATGGAGGCTAGAGTTTTTGGCTATGGAAATTGGTGATGGATGAAGGGTTATTTTGAGGAAATGTGATAATGTGAAGAATCCAGAATATGAAGGGTGAGGTTAAGATATGTTTGATATGTGAGAAAGTGCAAGAAAATATATGAACATGCAAGAAAATATACGAACAAGGATAGATAATTGGATGGAAAATGGAGAAATATGCATAAGATAATAATGGAATCACCACTTATTCATGAATTGTAAGGTGATGTCCCTCTCTTTGGGATTCACGAATTTCACCCAATAAGCCCAAGTGCAAAATCATCGAAAAATGTTAAAAACAACTCAAATTGTCGACAAAGGAAATTAGCCAAAAGATACAAATGAAATGTCAAAAAGACTTTTTTTTAATTTTTTTTTTAAAAAGAGCGGAAGGTCACATGTCCAATAGTGACCCCCTCCCATATTTATTAATAAGAACCCTTATTTATAGTGGAGGAATACTATGGTAACAAAACAAGATCCATGGGTAACCCCAAAAACCACAAACCAAAAACCAACTATGAAAAGCCTATGGATCAAAAAGGAAAAAGCCACCATAAACAAACCAGACCTAACTTCGAATAGAAGGAAGGCCCAAAGAGTCCAAACAAATAAGACCTCAAAGAATCTGAGGCAAATTACAATTATTAGAATAAGCCAAATCAACACCTAAAGCCCCTTCCTTGGCTAACCAATCCGCCACCCTATTACCTTCACGAAAAACATGCTGAAAACAGCAATTAATAGTGCTGGATAAATCCCCAATTTCCTCCCAAAAATCGTCTAGGTACCACACACCACATCTTCCTTTGAGCCACCAAGAGATAACCACCATAGAATCCATTTCAACTATCACATTCGAGATGTTTAAAGACTTGCAATTTCTCAAACCATGAAGGAGTGCCATGAGTTCTACTTTATTACTAGAACCGAACCCAATATGAGAGGCGTAGGCTTGAATCAACTCACCGAAATCACTACAAATAACCCCGCCAATGCCACAGGAACCAGGATTACCAATACTACTGCCATCCGTATTCAATTGGTACCACCCCAACTACGGCTTAAACCACCTTACCAATTTACAACATGGAACTTTTGGGACCACCGGATTTATCCATAGGGCCTCAAGGATCATGACATCCCTGCGTGATAGGCTCTTGAATTGCTTAGCAGCCTGACTGAGAGATCCTAACCACACACAAATAGAATGAGCAACAGTATTATGAGTTTCCAAAGTACCTTCCATCCGAGCAAGACACCTCATCCTCCATAATTGCCAAGTAACAATGATGGGAATGATGCCAACAATAAAGCCCACCTGTGAAGAAGAGCTTGCATGCCTAAACCAAGTCCCAGCATTTTGTTTCCAAGATCTACCAAGAGGAATACCAAAAAGATTGCCAAAAAAGGACTAGACTCTTGGAGGAAAATCCCCCTCAAAGAGTATGTGGTTAATGTCTTCAATATGACCATTATTACAACAATCACATTTGGAAACAAGAGGAATACCAATACGGCGCATTCTATCATCCACACTCAAGGCCATATGCCAAGCCCTCCAAAAATGGATAGACATTTTTAAAGGAAGGCTCTTATGCCAAATCCACACATGCCAATCCATAAGGGTACCTCTGATACGAATACAATTTTGAATAGATTTTGTAGAGAAAATACCTATATCCTAAGGAGTCGAAACTAGGATATCCTTCCTATAATTCGGCCCTGATAAGGAGGTTACAATCTCATCCATCTTATCTGGCCCTACTAAATTCTTCAAGAACTCCACGTCCCAACTCTCCAACAACCTGCAATCTTTAACTTTTAAAATGGGTGAGCCCACAAGAGGTATCTCATTAATCAGGTCCACTTATCATACCAGAAAAAAATATCACCTTCTCTAAGCTTCCACTTGGAATTATTTAACAACAACGGAATACAATTAGCAACCATTCTCCAAGATCTGGATCCTTTATTTGTCTCTATAAGAGACCACGTCTTCGATCCAACATATTTTGCTTTGAAAAAATTAGCCCATAAAGAGTTACCTTGAATAAGGTTCCAAGCAAAACGCATATGTAAGGCTTTCTGAGTGTCCTGAAGATTCCGTACATCGAGCCCCCCTTTCTTCCACCGACTTGCACATATGTTTCCACACCACCCATTTCCTTTTATCGCGCCCATCAGCTTCTCTCCGAAAGAAAGAACTCATCAATCTATGAATCTTGGAGATAGTAACTTGAGGAACCTGTAAACAGCAAATAGGTGTATAGTCATGCTAGAAATAACATGCCTCAAAAGAACAAGTTTACCACCCGTCGAAAGTAGCTTCATCTTTCATCCAGTGATCTTTTGCCTCACTTTATTCACCATGTCTTCTAAATGAGCCTACTTAAGTCTCCCCAGGATTATCGGCACTCCTAGATATTTGAAAGGGAAAATCCCCTCCACAAAGCTAGTACAACTTAAAAGCCGAATCTTGTGCCTAGTAGAAATTTTATCCGAACAATACAAAGCTGACTTTTGAACATTAATAGTCTGTCCTGACCACCTTTCATATTTACTCAAAATTTTTTGAATAACCCACACCGACCTCTGACTACCATTAGAAAATATCATGACATCATCAGCATACATCAAATGAGAGACAATAGGCGTACCTTGAGCCTGAGAGAAAAGGCCAAAAGTACTCTCTCATGCGCTCCTATGGATCAATCTAGATACGACCTCTTGTTGAATGATAAACAAATAAGGTGACAGAGGATCACCTTGACAAAGATCTCAACCGCCCGGAAAGAAACCCTTAACCAAATCAAAAACACCCAATCCACATGATCATAAGCTTTCACCATATCCACTTCCAGCATAATATTATCCTCGTGGGTTCTTTTATTAATAGAATGTACCATTTCCTGGGTGAGCCTAATGTTCTCAAAAATACTTCTACCAGGAATAAAGGCGCCTTGCTCCGAAGAAATCAGGCGAGGTAATATACTAGTTAATCGAGTGACAGTAATCTTGGAGCAAATCTTATAAAACACAGAACAAACACTAATGGGATGAAACTTATCAAAACCTGTAGGCAACTCCATCTTTGGTATAAGAACCAAGTAAAAGGCAATGAAAATTTTAGGAAGGTTCTTAGACGTAAAGAATTCTAGAACTGCCTTCCACACATCAACTTTCACAATCTCCCAACTGCTTTTATAGAAATCCGAGCCAAACCCATCAGGACTCGGAGTACTATGATTTGGAATGGATGACAAAGCCTAATACTTCCTCTAGTGTAGGCGGGTGAAGCAGGGAGCCATTCTCTTCTACTGAAATGATTGGATCTATGAGCCCTTCCAGTCTAGGCTACTCTTCAGGTGGCTCTCCTTGAAGTGAAGGTTGGAAAAAATCTAGTGCCCCTTGGTGAAGGCTTTCTGGAGACTCATAGACCACCCCATTTGATCTCATTTCCAGCACTCTCTTCCTTCTCTTGTTAGCTAGGCAAGCATGGAAAATTTTTGAATTGCGATCGCCCTCCACTTACCATTTTAACTTGGCCATTTGAGCCAATCTCATTTCTTCCCGACGCCTCCAACCAACTAAATTCGAGACTACCTCATGTAAATCCCTCTCCAAATTTACCTCCCAATTTTTTTGAAGTTGTTGTTCAATCACCTTAACCTTTTTTTCAAGAGCATCAATACGCCCCAAAGTATGTCCAAATACCCTCTTATTCCATTCCTGAAGCGTCACCTTAGTATGTTTTAATTTCCTAGTCAAAATCTGTAGTGTAGTCCACCCATAACTCCCAAGCTGACCGAACACAGTCCAAGAAACCATGATGATCCACCCACATTTGTTGGAAACAAAACGTAGCCGGTCCATAAGAGAAAGGATCTTTCTTGAACTCAATGAGCATGTGGGCATGATCCGAAGTAGAACACGGCAAATAAGAACAAATAGCATTAGGAAACAAAGTAATGAAGGAGCTATCCATGAGGGTGCAATCCAGCTGTGCCCATGAGCGGGCCAAACCCGACTGCCCATTGCACCAAGTGAAAACACTCCCTTTTGTGGCCATTTCCACAAGACCCCCTTGATGAATCCAATCATTAAATTCATCCATAGCAACATGAGGCTGAGGTCTACCTTTCCTCCTTTCTGAATCATTACGGATAATATTAAAATCCCCCACAAAAACACACGGATCCGAACCCAAATTATTAATGCTGAGATCTTCCCATAGGTACCGCCTTTCCGCCCAGGTACATTTGGCATAAATCACTGTAAGTAAAAATTTCTCAACATTATTATCAACTGTAACAAAAATAAATTGCATACCCATCCAAACAAATTTCACCTCATAAATACTACTCCAGAAAATCCAGATTTTTCTCCCTTCCACCTCATAAGAAATAAAATTATCAAAATTGAGAGATCGTGCCAATTTACGAGTACCCTCTAAATTTTGAAAAGGTTCTAAAAGAGTAATGACTTTCAGTTTCAATCTTCCAATCAACGTCTTTAATCTACTTTTAGAGGTCCCAACCCTCTAATATTCCATACCAAGATGGAATCAATCATTGATTTGGATTAGAGCTTCAGGCAAGGACCCAAGAAGAACTTCGCATTTTAATAAACATCTTTTTCTTATACATTTTCTTACCTTCATTCACCTTTGACTCAGTAAGATAATCTTTATCCTGTGAGAAAATTTCAGGATGGCATTCTGGTTTCGGTTCTGTAGAAATATTTTCCACCATAAGAATCTCTTTATCAACTTCTTCTTCGATTTCCTTTTCCACCAAAGGCTGACTCTGCACCACTATCAGATCTTGCACTTCCGCAATCAGGACCTCAAGATTTTCAATATTCTGATGAATATCCATAGAAGCCTCCACTTGACACAAATATGTACCATTCCCAGCACATACTGGGCCATCATCTGTTAATGCAGCCTCTGTTTCAGAAATTGGTACCAAGTAACCACTGGGAGCAGGCTGTACAACCACCGATTCTACAACTTCCTTCTCAGGTACCAACTGCACCACATGATCCTCCTTCTCAGGTACCGATTCTACCACTTCCTTCTTAGGTATCAACTGCACCAAATGGTCTTCCGACAGAGGAATTAATTCAGACTCCAATTCCTCCACAGCCTCCTCTGTTCCCATACCAATCATCATGGTATTTTCCACAACAACAACAGGAGGAGGAAGTTCAAGATTAACAGGTGCACTCAGCTCTGCCCCCGTTTTTGCTACTGGTTTCTCCATCTCCAAATGACCTTTTCTACCAACTCGAACCTTCCCATTCTTCCTATCTTGTCCACGCTTACAAGTGCGGGAATTATGACCCTGCATTTTACAAGAAGAGTAGTATGCAGGGAGTGTTTCATAAACAATCTCTTGCTTTCGACTCGAAGAGAACCCTGGCGCCCCAATCCAGAAATGAGTCAGGGGAGACTTTGCAGCATCAACTTCCACACATAATCTTGCTCCATCTGTTCTCGTAGCGCAACGAGTCAGATTATCACGACGAATGAAATTCCCAATGGGTGCCATAAGGATATTCAAGAAAGCTTCATGATAGAAATTAGGAGGGAGCCCCAGCAAAGAAATCCATACTAGAACCCTCGAAGGCTCTTCATCCTCGTTAAATTTAGGAGTCCATCTGAAGGCACGATAAAATATCCCATTAATCTCACAGGCATCCCTAGATAATGCCTTGGTAAAGTCAGCTTCACACGCCATATGTACAAACATGTTATGAGGTTTCCGCATTGATGAAACCACTGGAATGGCCGAAAGCCCCAATGATTGTGAATGAACGAACACACTGCATCCAGAGAAGGGCGTTGCTTCAGGAACTTGAGTACGAAAAAATAGCATAAAGGTTTTGTTGAACATGCAATCTCCTCTTTGGTAAACTGAAAATAAACCTCTCCATCCACCATCTTCAGAGGTCTGGGCGCTAGCATCATCTCAGGTATGGGTTGAGGGACAGCAGCCACCAGGTTGGCAAAGGAAGGCCGACCGGTGCCACCATTTGCAGCTGCCATGCAGCCCTACATGAATGTCAAAATCGTGCGGTAGAAAACAAAAAAAAAAAAAAAAAAAACCCTATTTTGTATAGAGGGAAAGGGTAGAAAACCATTTTTTTTTCTCAGCATATACTAAAAGGTGGGAAAATCCTAAAAGGTCCCCTTTCAAATATGTCTTGGGTGGGCCCCATGATAGGGCTCATGGCATGGGTTGGCCCATGGTTGGCAGCTTGGCCATGGGCCACTTTCCTTGGGATCTTGACACCAGTGCCACAGGCATGGTTACCACATTTTGTTTCTCATCAAGATGCTAACACATATCCAAGCCACAGCTAGGTAATGCGTTGGACTTGTAGATATTGTACTTTAAGCAGGTACAAAGTGGTTATTATTTTTTTTAATGACCCTTGTTATGGTAAATTGCAGCAAAACTCATAGTACCCATTACCCATTACACGTTGTTCGTCGTCCAGATGCCAACTCATATCCATGGAATAGCCAAGTGATGCGTATTATAGATACTGGGAATTCAAGAAGATTGAGTATTATGCTGAAGATGTTATTGCTAGATACTAGGCATTCAAGATTATGTTGTATTATAGTCAAGAATTTGTTGTTGTATTATTTAGAAAAATTGTTGTTTATTATATCTAGTGTTCTGCTGAATTTGTTGTATTTGAAATTGATATTATTTTGAAAATGAATTAACTCGTGCATGAGAATCAGCTACTGTTTTGTTGAATTAGCTACAGTTTTGGATAGATTTTGGCTGATTGTAATTCTGGATAGGTTGTACTTGTAACTCTAGGTAGATTTTGGATTGTTGTAATTATGGATAGATTTTGGTTATTGTAATTCACAAATAGATCTTGGCTTATAATTCAGGACAAATTTATAATGGAAGTTTTATTTGCTTAATGGGTCATATGAATTAGTTAATACTTCTTTGCCATGAATTTAACTTTGGCTTGCTCAGTTAATACACATTCAACATTTATCATGTCATACATTTCTTGATCTAACACTAACATAACCTTGTAGTAAGTGTTTTGTTCTATTTCAAGATTAATCAATTCAAAAAATTCATATTGTTTGTTGAATCGGAACGAGTTTCTATGCCTTTGATACTAGTTAATTCTGGCTGTGGAACTGCCACTACAATCTGGGAAAAAAAAAACTGTTTGTTAGTGAATAACATGGTGTAGACTTCTAAGAACAAAATTTAAGTAGCAGCAACTATGGTATAAAACAAAAGTGTCAAAATAGAAAACATTTGTTCCTAGAATCTATAACACTAACAATACATGCACGCACTACTAGAGTCTAGCGTAGACAAAATTTAATTATTTTCTAGGCGCTCCTAGCCACCAATTGGGACAAACAAAGCCACCAAATCAACCATAAATAAATCTCAGCCACCAGCATCTATGGTAGCAACATATGGCTAATCAGCCATTTCAAGCAGTCAAATCATTATTTGGAAAGGATATACAAAAGAATCGATCAAAATTCAAAGCCCAACTTTAGAAAAAACTTCAATGTAGTTAAAATCTGGTAGAATGGAGAAACAATTATAGTCAAAGAAGATACAGAAACAATTACTCCCAAACAAGTTGTGTGTCCCACAAGTCAGCAAGTTTCTAATAATATGAATCCAACATTACCATATTAGAGTAAGATATGACATGTTTGTTGACATGCATTTCTATTACAATTTGTTGAACATCATATTAATGGTTTAGTCTAGCATCTTAACATATATGCCCTACCAATATTGAGAATGGAAAGAACGAGTTGTTCTAGCACCAAGAAGGATCAACTATACATGGCCAGAGATTTAGACTATCAACTAAAATAAAAGTATGCTTGTAACAAAGCTCATACTTCAGATGTTTACTAGTCACTACAAAATAAAAAACTAAAAGAAAAGATTTGCTTTCCTATCTATAAGAAATGGGCACCCTTTTTCCTTCTCTTGGGGTTATGAAGTGGTTGTTAAGCCACTTCATGAGCCTAGATGGTTGGCCCTTAATGACTAGTCGAGGGTTACACTTAGATGACTTACTTGCACCACAAACAAGTTCTCTCTCTCAAATGGTTCTCTCTAGTTCCGGCATCTGGGCTATGGAATATGTGGGTGCTGCTCTGGTACATTACCACATTGCACACTCCACCATCGCCGGAAGGATTGATGAACAACAATGATGACGAAGAATCTGTGGAACAACTGCACTAGATCTATGATTTTCCAATTAGGTAATATCACTTCCGCTACGTTTTCTGATCTAGTATTTCTAACATTGATATCATAGCATGATCGGTTGTTCTCAATTTATATTTTGTCGTGCATATAGTGATTCTTTTTGCGGAATATTTTCCTGTGATGAGGAAATTTTTTTTCCTGTAACCATGGCTGGCTGCAGCCGAAAAAATCAACAGTCGAGCTTGCAAAATCTTGATTATGAGACATCAACATGCATAACACCCAGGTGTTGTTAACACTGCAAAGGGCAACGGTCATGTTTACTACCTTGGTGCAGCAACCACTCCAAAGAGCAGTGCCTTGTGCTTAAGGGGCTAAGGCAGATTTGTGTATTAGGCCACATAAAGAGCTACGTGCTTTACCGCTGGTTGTTGTCAAGCATCGTTAATGCAACCACAAGACTGCTGCACAGTCAGTGGTTGTGGCCACATACAAAGCAGTGCAGGGACTTGTGTACTTGAAGATGTTGCACACATTAATGCCAGGAGCACCTGAGGCAGAAGAGTGTACTAGTGGTGCAGCGCTCGCCTCGATGATGCTCTCTATTTTTTTAGAGTTGCAACAATCGATGATGCCCTCTCAAACTAGGGTAGTGGTGCACCACTAGTATTGTTGTGCAAGGAGCTACACGTATTGCAGCTGGTGGGCGTAGTGCATTGCGCACCCATGAGAGAGTAGCTAGCACTACAGCGTGGGTAAACCAGCTGGGTGCAGCGCCACCCATGGCATTGCACGCACAAGCTGGGTCATTGCCCATGGTGCAGCTTGTACGATGCATCGCATGCATATGCCTATGTAACATTGCCAAGAGTGCAACGCTGACTGCTAGGGAGAGGCGGTGCCAGTGTGGATCACCTAGCACCAGCTAGGTGTATTGTCTGGTGCTTTGTGTTGCAATTGTGTGCAACGTAGCCTACGGTGCAACCGTTTGATACTACGTGCCCATGGTGCTGCACACATGGGCAACAAAAGTGCAATGGTGTGCGTTGTGCTACGTTGAGCTTCATGCACTAGGCCAGTGCAGCGTGCTCTGTTGCTGAGCTGCGCGCACCAGGCTGGTGTAGTGAGGCAGCGCTGCCATGCTCCTCTATTGTCTCTAAGAGGTGCAGCCGTGACCTAGAAAATTTTTTTCTCTTCCATTATGTTGAACAGTAACTGAACAGATGAGGAAGAAGAACAGTTTTTTTGTCTCTTGTGATGAATTGGGTTGTGGGCTACAAAACGATTTGGGCTGAGATTTTTTTTTGGCTAAGATGGATTTGGGCCATTCTTTTTGGTTGATGGGCATCTAGTTGGGCAGCCCGTGGGCTTTTTGGTTTGGCCCAGTGTGCCATATCTTTAAAAAAAAAAAAAAGTGTTGAGGCGAATTTGGCTGCAAGCCCGGTAATCAGCCTACTGGCTGTGAGAGAGTTCGCACAATCCATCCAAAAGTTTTGTGTTCTTTTTGGGTCATTATGGGAAAAAAAGGTCTATGTGGTATTTTGAACCCAAGACTTCACACACAAGGGCAATGAGCTCAACCATTGGGCTAGAGCTTATTGTTGGTTTGTTTACTGATTTTATTTGAATCGGTATGTAATTGTGGCACATGAATATTTTTTCATAGAAACCTTTGAAAGATCTAGAGTAAAATTGGAAGTGCGTGTAGGATGGATACAATACAATTTTTCATAAAAGTTTATGGGATCAATTATTAGATAGAACTAAATCACTATTATGCATTTGAGAATCTTGTGGGTAATAACGAAAGTTGCGCATTATTTTTTATAACGCAAAGACTAATTGCTCCTATATTTATGGTTGATCACTATAATCTTGAAACAACTTAGATTAATTCACAGATAAGCACATACTCTCTAAAACTTGCTAGTATGTCTGGCAAGTAAGGACATTAAAATATGAATGTGCAGGAGTGTTGAGGACATTCTTGATTAGCACATTCATTTTAAAGGTTTTATCAATGCACCTCTCTGTAATATTAGCGTTGGTAATCTTGCTTAAGTTTTATTTTTCTCAAGCAAGAACAAATAGGTTCTCGCAAATATATAAATTTGGGAGCACCCCTTGAGAGTAATGTAATACAAGGCACATTGGAAGTTTGCATAGCAATTGTGGCAAAAGTCTGAATAATTAGGTATGAGTTAAGTAAGCCTAAAAATTGCTCGTGGTTGCACTGATGCAAGATAGATTTTAGGCTTTGATAATTTCTCCCAATTTTTTTTTCTCTCCTATAGTGGAATCGAGAATATGAAAAATATTAAGTAAGAAATAGAAATATCGCTAGTGAGCTGCTAAAATGTCATATACTGCATTTATTACACAAGGAGATTTTTTGGCACTTTTAACTTGATATTGGTGAAATCTAGTCCTAATTTGATTTAAAACTCATTGAAAATAGTGGTTTTGGTACAAAAAGCAAATGAATGCTGCTGATACTATTTACATGCGGCCTAAACAAACTATCTATTCAAAGAAATCCAATGTACCTAATCGTTTTTTTTATTAACGGCCTATTGAATAAAATGGGATTCTTTGAACGCTATTGACAATTTTAAAAAAGTGTCCTCTAAGAGATATGATGATCTGGTTGTTTTAGATTATTAATTGTCACCTAATAAGTGATTTTTCATATTACAAGGTGATGAACATGAGTTTGTGAAAAGTAGCTAAGACTTCATTTCTAAGACTGTGTATAAGAAAATAGTTTCTATGAGCTTTTGTTTAAAATTCATAGACAATTAATGAGGTGAAAAAATATCAAAGAATTTAGTTTTGCCTATACTATTTGGTGTTTTCATTATGGTTTGCTCATGGGAGTTAAATGTTGAGAATTTGTTATAAGGTAAATATGGCTTACTTGATTAAGTGAGTTTGTGATGTGATTTGGAAAAGTCATTAATAGTAATGACTAGACTATTATGATTGTCCTTAGGGGCAAAAGGCCCAAATTTCTATATCCTTAATAAAAAAATAAAGATTGGTTATCTCACATGTTGTTTGAGTATAAGAGATTCATATGAAACCCTAAAGTCACAAATTAAGTTTGCTGAATAAGATTTGTGGTCATTTTGTAGATTCTTAAAAGTCAGTTAGGGTGCGTTTGGTTACACAACTCATCCCAACTCATCTCAACTCATCATTACACATTTTTTAAATCCCAATACAAAATATAATAAATAATTCAACTTTTTCAAATTTTAAAACAACTTTAATATTAAAAAATAATATTCTAATAATATTTTATCATCTCAACTCAACTCACTTCAACATCCAAACTCACCCTTAGACTTGTTGACTAGGATCTAAGGTTTATATTGTGAATTTGACTTAAATGAGATTCATAGTGAATCCTCGCTGACTTCATGGTTGTGCAAAAAACTTTTATATAAAAGTAGATTCTATTGGTATGAGCATGTTTTGGAAGGTTACTACACATGAGAACGTGCATAGAGAGAAATGGTTCTAAAACATCACTTGAGAATTATGGTTTGATTATTTTTAGGCCTCGTTTGTTTTCAGAAAACATCTCATCTCATCTCAATTTCATCATTACAACTTTCCCAAATTTCAATACAAAATAAAATAAACAATTCAACTTTTTCAAATTCTAATACAAAATAAAATAAACAATTCAACTTTTTCAAATACATCTCATTTTATCCCATCTAATTATTACAACTTTCTCAAATTTCAATACAAAATAAAATAAACAATTCAATTTTTTCAAATCTCAAAATAAAAATAATATTAAAAAATATATTCTAACAATAATTTATTTAACTTTTTAACTTTGATATCAACTCATCTCATCTGCGAAAACAAACAAGGCCTAGGTTGACCATGTGATTTCTCTCCGTCATGGTATTGCTCATCGTGCACATGATAATGATGTGTTCTATGATTATGTGGGGTGAATAGAAGCATTTTAGAAGTATTTTTGGTAAGCCCACACATTCACTATAAATTTGATAGTTATGGTGAAAAATGTATGTCGAGAGGCTTACATCGTCTCACTCACACAAGTGATTACCTTTGATGCTACAAAGGAGTAGCGAGCAAAGATGAGACAATGTGTCATTCGGTACTTGTCCAAATAGGGATAAGTTGTAACACACAAAAGATATATTGTCTTAGTGGGAGCTAAGATGAGGTCCATCATGTTTAAAAGGATTGTGCATGGTTACCCATAATCCATGTAGCTTGTGGTTTAGCCAGATGTGAGATCCTTTTTGACATTTTAGATAGCAAGCAAATGGAGAGACTCGGGTTAGGCGCTAAGATAGCGACTAGACTAGATTAGATATACGTTATTTTTTTGAAAAAAGAACTCCATTGTAGCATATATTTCATACTACATGTATTCTTGCGACAAACAGTAGAGGTGAGTGAATGGATCCCTGTTTTCTCACCGTGTGAGTCTTGAAGGTCATAATTGATGACCTTAATTTATTTATACCCTTAAGAGACTTTTGACTATGTCACAGGGTTGATGTTTTAATGTTTGCTACTTTGGCATGTTATCTATGACCATGAATAATACGGTCTAAAGAGACATCGCTGGAAAAGTGACTGAACTGAAACTAAATAACATGAGGGCGAAAGGGAAAACTATTTGGTAACACATCTATAATGGTGTATACTCACTGCCGGCAAGTTATGTTGGTTCTTGGGGGTTGCAACATAACTGTGAGTACATTATGTTTTATGGAGATTGAGCATTGCTGCATACAATCATTTAGACTCGAGAGAGATTAGGGATGCTTAATCTGATATGACTAAATGGGTTGGGGCATAACGAGACACTTTTAGAGATTTTGTTGTGCTGGTTTTTTCTTAGAGAGATTTGGTATAATGCTCATATTTTTCTTTTATAGTTGTGCTTGATAATCGCACAACCTATTTGCTAAGTATGAACAAGATTGAGAACATATTGAAAGATATAGACCTGGGGTATTACCCACTATGTGTAAGTGTGAGATGTGAGAAAGGGGCACCCATAGTGGGTACCCCTTTCCCTTATCTTGGAGGTTATGAAGTGGCTCTTAAGCCACTTCATGAGCCTTGATGACTGTCCCTTAATGGCCAGCCGATGGTTACACTTAGAGGGGCTATCCCCCCTTTTGGATGACTTACATACATCACAAACAAGTTATCTCAATCAAATGATTCTCTCTAGTCCCAGAGTCTAAATTGTTGAATATGTAGGTGTTGCTCTAGTATATTACCACGTAAACACTCCACCATCATCGGGAGGATTTTGGTTGAATAACGACAACGATGGAGAATCTGTGGAACAACTGTACTAGATCTACGATATGCCAACTAGGTAATATCGCTTTCGCTATGTATTCTGATCTAGTATTCCTAACACTATCCCATCACGGCATCACATGCTATTTATAAAACTAAATGTATACGCCACCATGATGGTAATTGTAATATAAAACACCACTAAAACACAAGTCCCAATTGCTTAAATATTGCAATATCATACCTTTCATTGTTATGAATGGCAATAACATTTCCTACCAACACGGTAAGAGAGATCAAAATTGAATCTAAACTGCCCAGGTGATAATCATTTGACATTATATTTTTGTGGAGAGAATTGCTTCCAGAGCATACCATGTTCTTGAAACCCCAAGAACAATTCCTGACACCAAAATCCCCACAGAAAAAACGGGGGAAATTTGACTAAGAAATAAACTGGATATATTAACTAATCTTTTATGAATATATTAGACTTGAGATATATTAACCAAGAAAATAAACTCTTTTCTAGGTATTACCAGAATGAAGATGAGAAGGAAAAAAAAAAGTAGGAAATGAGCTTATAGTTAACTCATAGCTCAAAAAATTAAACCCAAATAAAGGATATATATTAAGCTCCCTAATCAATGATATTTCTTCTACTCTAAAGATCACCCAAAACTTTGTAGGCCAACCACATAGATTTTTCTATTTCAGACTTGAGATATATGAACCAAGAAAAAAAAAACTCTTTCTGGGTGTTTCCAAAATGAATAAAGATGAGAAAAAAAAAAAAACCAAAAGCTTACCTCCATGGGAGCTTTATGAGATAAAACATATCAACAATTTCAACCACACCTCAATGATATTTTTTTCTATGTAAATATAAAATAGAACAACCGCCAAATTGAAGCTGGAGAAGCTACTTACCTCTGATTAAGTAGGATTTTGAGCTAGACCTACAGAGGTGTCGATGGATCAAGATAAGGTAGGGCAATAGTAGCGACAGGGAAGGGGAGGGAGAACCACCGTAAGCAATTGGGACGAGGAAAAGGAGAATTGATGTGGTGAAGGGGAGGGTGGGCATCGTAACCACTGGGAGGTGGGACACGTTGTGACGGTGACAAGGAAGAGGAAGGGGAAAGGGAAAGGGAAGGGAGAGGGGGAACCTTAGCAGGTAGGGAATGCAAACTGCAGATCGAGACTAAATTCATTTAGAGAAAATTAAGTGTTTTGAAAAATAGTAATGTTACATATAGTCATGGATTTTTGAAGTGTCATGCACTCCTTTTGAAAGTGTCTACTATTAAAAAATTAATTTTTTCATCTGAGTCTAAGGCACTAATCTCTACTACCCCACCTTGCCCTGCTTAAGCGAGGTGGTGGCCTCGTCCTTCGGATGCCGGTGGTGGGGCAATTTGCATAGATCGAGCTTGGCCCTTGTTCACATTTACCCCACCCCACCCCGCACCTTACATATATATATATATATATATATATATATAACTTATACATTAAACAAAACGACAATGTTGTTTTGGAAATCTCCAAAATGACATCATTTTGTTTAATGCGTAAATTCTCCCCATTCTCGACTTCACTATCTCAGACTCCCTTAGCTCACTCTCTCACCTCTAACCTCTCTCTCTTGCCTCACGACCTATACACAGATCTTTCTCTCTCTCTCTCTCTCTCTCTCTCTCTGTTGCCTCAAGCTTCATCATCGATTCACGTTGTTGCTCTCGCTAAGTCCATGTGTCTCTTTCCTACGTCTTCATCTTGTAAGTATCTTGAGACCCTAAATTAATTTTTAGTTTTCAAATTGGACTATGGAGGATGAGATTCATGAATGGATTTGGAGGATGGGGTTGTGATTTGTTTGCTTTGGAGATATTTGTGTGAATTTGTGATGATGTTTGGTGGTATTTGTGATGTTAAATTATAAATCTAGGGTTTTAATCTGAAATCATAAATTAGTTTAGGGGTTTTAATATTGAAAGCCCAATATGTTATGGGGTTTCAATATTTTATTTAGGGTCTCAATCTGAAACCCTAAATTAAATTAGGGGTTTCAAAATTGAAACTCCTAATTTAATTTAGCAATCTATTTTGCAATATTGAAAGCCCCAAATTATATTTAGGGATTTCAGATTGGTTTTCTTGTATCCTTTTCAATTTTTATAGTCTCATTGTCATATGTCCAATCCTAGTGATCTCATCTTCAATCTGAATCTGAATCTCATCTCAGTTTGTAATTTTAATTTTATAACTTTATCACATATCTATAAAATGTTTATATTTAAGATTTTTTTTTCTTATTTTGTTTGAGGTTTTATAGTCTCACACTCTCATTTGCCTAAGTTTCAATCCTAATCCCAAATTCCCAATGATCTAATCTAGAATCCTTGATAGTCTCATTTGGTTTGAACTTGTAGTTTATATTTTTAACTTTTTTACATATGTATATATCATTATATTGTTTGTAATTCTAATTTGTTTTCCTATTAATGTTTTAGGTTTTATAATCTTAGAGTCTCATTTGCCCACCACCCCCAAATTCCACTCTCAGACTCAAAATCATCTTTCTAGTCTACTAGGTACAATTTCTAATATTGTGATATTATTCATTTCAATTATTTGACAATTTTTAATATTTTAGATTAATTTGCAGTAGTTTTAGATTAATTTGTATTATTGTAATAGCTTAGGTTATTTATATTTTTATGTTTTATGCTTTAAACAACCTTTTTTTATTTTTATGTTATATGAAAATTGTAAAATATAAATTTTCTTTTATTTAAAGGCTTTTTAAAAAAAAACAAAAACTCTCGATCTAAAATGACCTAGGAATAGGTTATGGGCCCATTTATCTTGGATGGGGGCCAAACAAACCATGGGTCGAAATCTGCCCCTTATCATCCAGACAGGAAGCCCTGCTCCTGGGGTGCATGGTTGGATCTGGGATGCAATCTACCTTGTTCGGGAGGATGCGGGTAGCACTCCTGTATGAGTCATATATTGATTATTTTTTTCAAAAAGAATGTATTGCAATTACATACTTTATAATTGCAAATGACATTTTTCATTCATTTTCAACCCACTTTTCTATTGTCCAGGGCGGTCATTTCATTCTTTCTATTTAATTTGAATTTAAATTACCCTTTTTTCCTCTCTTTTTGCGGAGCAGTTCGAGTCCACTCTTTGTTCCATTCCGGCCGAATTTTGGTATTTCGGTCCGGAATTAAGATGTCTGACAATTTGGTAAATTGCTTGAAATGGTAGGATGAACTTGTAATTTTGAATTCTTTTTCTCCTTCCTAGTGAGCCTGCGATGAAACAAATCAGTTTCACTTTCCCTCAATTTTCTAACCCTAATTTCTCTCCTACCCTACGCCAGACACCTTCCGCCACAAGCAGCAGCTCGTTGACTCAGTCCACTCCGTCGCAGCTTCTCTTGCTCCACCGCAGGTCGTCGTCGATCTCCATTCCGCCGGTTCTTCTCGACTTCTCTCTCTCTCTCTCTCTCTCTGATGGCTTTATAAATCATTGGTTCGGTTTTGGATTTGCAAAACTGTATGAGATGCTTACTTATAAAAAATAAAAATAAAAACTGTATGAGATGCTTGAAATTTCTTCAATTACGTCTCCATAGTTCATACTTCATTACGTCCCCTAAATTCCTAATAGTTCATTACGTCTACAACTGTACAACTTCAACCTCGTTAATTCAGAGAGCATACTGCCAAGAATTTGTATTTCTATTTTTTTATTCTGTAGTATAACTCTAATCTGTGCTATTTGATTCTCTTTTAATAACATCATAGCCTTCCTGTTTAATCATTATTCTATCATCATTCCAGTTTTAATAGTGATATTTTAGGATTATGTAATTTGATGATAATGTGGATGGTTGTTGTTGACACGCATAATTACTTTGAGACATTAAAATTACAAGATGTAGAGATTACCTGCAAACAGAAAAGGCTGTGAAAAGGCAATTGTTTCGAGGAGTGGCAGCAGCAGCACTAGTTTTCTTGGGTTTTGCACATTTTTCACCAACTCCATCGGAACCTTTAGAGTTGAAAAAAGCAACCCCTGCCATGTTGATACTTGTTTAATCCCCTTGAAAACATCCCAAGTACAATCTTTGAAGAAAAACATTATTTTTGCTTCTTCTACCCGAAAACCCTAACATCTTCAGCTACATTTTCACCTTTAGAAAGATGCACTTTCAGCGCTTACAATTAGAGACACCATGTAAGTTATTTTCAAATAGCTCGTTCAATTTGTGGGGAGATAATGTGAAGGTTTTGAAGAGTTAATGGCCATGTTTACAGCCATTGAAGCAAGCCATTCCCCAGAGAAGATGTTCCTAGCCTAATTCAAGTGCTAGGGGCTATAGAGAACTGAAAACATTGACATGTTCAATCAATTATGATTTGGAATTGAAAGATCAATTTGGATATTATAATTCAAAAATCAGTTAACTGTAAAAAAGAAGTTATGATTATAAAATCAATTATGATTTGAAATTATAACTTGTATTGATGTTATTTTGGAATATAGTTTTTCTATATATATATATATAATTTATCCATGTAACAACTATCCTGAAATGGTACACCGAAATGTACTAGTACCGACATATTCTGTTCTAGTACCTCAACCAGAATGGAATTCAAAACTTTGGTTTATATTGCTGGAATTTCTTTTGTAAAATATTGCTGGACGCTTGAAGCATTATATTGCTGGAAAAAGCTTGGTTGGACAATCTCCTCTGTTTGTACAAGAAAAAGAGACAGGTAATTTAGGTTTTAGATATGATAGTTGGATACAAGAAAAGTTTGTACAAAATTAAATTAATAACTTCTTAAAATCTTAGATATTTACCGTTAGATTCTCACTTGCAAATAATAATCATTGAAAATATAAGCAAAAAACAATAATTTAGTTATAATGAATAGTTTAATTATTATGATATAATAATATACTGGCACATCTACCACCACTTCATTTCGCCATTTACAATGCAACACATTGAACCGGCTGACTTGTTGTTCAACTGATATGCCCTCCCTTTGTAGTAAGTTAGTAACAAATGGGAAGTGTGAGGTTGTGGGTTCTAACCCCCACAGAGGAGTCCTCTCTTTTTAGAAATAAAAAAAAGAGAGATAGAGTTTATGGATCTACTCACCACAGATGGAGTCGTGGATCTAATTGCCATGGTGACGACTATGTGCTACGGAAAGGATACAAAGTGATGGGTATGAGAGGAATGTTTGCCTTTAATATGTTCTCATGAGATTGTAAGTGCCGTTTGGAAAATTCAAAAAGAAAAAAAATGCAACACATTGAAGTGTCTAGGAAAATAGCACCGTTGGCAATTTTGGTGTTTATTTGCTTCTCTAGCTTGAATTTGTCTCTCTGTATGAATCTTCATTTGCAACTTCTTTCTAACATATTTTACCTATAAAAAAAAAAAAAAAAACTTCTTTCTAACATATTAAATAGTTGATTAAGGAGATATTCCTTTGAATTGCAGGATAATTTGAGTAGGAATCCTATTTGGTATCTTTCTTGGTGTTATAGAAAAGGTAAGAGACCATCCCTTTTGACTTTACAATGTGTATCTTTGTCCTTGTCAGAAAATTTTCCCTCCAAATTACTTGTACTCTTTGTGCTCATTGTGTCCATATGGTTCTTTTGAGATGGTGTTGTTAGTCTATCTGGGATGTACATGTCTCTGCACCTATAAAAATGCAAAGCCTTTTGTTTCTGTAATGATACTTAAGTAACATTGTGTCATGTGTGAGATAGCATTTTTCTGTAGAAAATTTTCTAATATACCCATTTTTTTCCCAATAATTTGCCATGTCTAATTCTCGACAGATTTTTTTTATTGTTGGTCCTCGTAATGTACTGAATTTTTTGTGGTCCAATTAACTTTGATATACCTGACAATGTTGAATAATTTAGTGGGGCATGTCTTACATTCTGCAATTCTTGCACCTTACCCTCGATGGTGGTGTGTTTGTGAAAAACCAACCAATAAATATATATTGAATAACAAGGATGCTTATTGTCACGTAACCAAAAAGTTTTAAAATCTTTTCAAAGTATGATCTTGATCCTTTGTTCTAAGGTAGGCCTTCTATATTTTAAGAAGAAAAAGAAAAAAGGCGCATTCCTTGAATCCTTTTATGCTTTCGAAACCCGAATCCGTTTCCAATTCTATTGAATCAGTTCTAGTTATCTTTCATTTGATTTTTAATCTCACACATTGCGACATTTCGTTTCGCTAAATCTTTAAATTTTGGAGCTATGTCATTGTCTATTTCTATACTTGTGCTCTGTTTGTTTGCCAAGGAAATGTTAGAAAGCACAAGAAACTTAGTTTTTTATTTTTTAGATTCCTAATTGTTTTACATGTTTTAACCCCTAGGGGTTGGCTCAAGTGGTAAAGGCCTTGGTCTTGGTGGTATGCTCCCTCCAGGTCAAAGGTTCAAATCCTCTTGGGTGCAAACAATTTCTAGGGGCCATCGGACTAGGGAAACTTCCCCTTAAATTACCCGAGGTGCATTTGCGGGAAACTCCTTGTAGAGGGTCTATGCACCTCCAGGATTAGTCGGGACTTTGTTCTCAGACACCCGGTGCCAATAAATAAATAAAAAAGATTGTTTGGGACCTGAGAAAGAAAGCAAAATCTTGACTGAACTGAGCCTGGCGCAGTTGGTTTGTTTAGCTAAGGATATAGTATCCAACAATTATTTTTCATCTTTTCCTGTTTTATTGTCTAACAAACAGAAAACTGCTTTATCTTTCAGTTAGTGGCACGCATTTTGTCTGAAGATTTGTAACCTGTACAGCCCTAGAAATGAACTCAGTGAGAACGCTTGCGTCGAGCCTCTTACGGCGGCCGAGTCAGACCATTGAGTGGTGCAGCTATGCACCTCATTACCAACCGCTGCAGCTACAGCAGTGGAGGGGGATCCGGGTGAAGGTCCGGGACGGGAACCTGGAGCAAGCGCTGACTTGGTTGCAGCGGAGAATGCAGTCGAGTGGGATTGAGCGGCTTATAAAGCGCCAGCAGACTCACCACATCAAGAACTCCGAGAAGCGTGTCTTGGCCCGCAAGAACCTCGAGCGCAAGATCCGATCCCAGGACCTCGCGCGCAAGCTCAAGGCCATTCTTGTCAAGAAAGTCAGGTAAATTAATTTTGGACGCCTAGATTTTTTGATGTTTTTCACTACTATTTTTCTCCTCAAAACCCCTGTAAATTGTAGTTGATGAATGCACGCAGGGTTTTTCTTGAATTTTCTTCTTAAAGTGATTTGATCTATTCATAGGCACTTGATATTAGTCAATTTTTAGTAATTTGAGTATTCATTCAATTTTAAAATGTAATTTGAGTTTGAACATTTGCAAAACTGCCCTGGAATGGTGTAAAACTGATAAAACCTATGGTGCTTCATTGTTCTCTAATCACATATGTCCCATGCAGAGGGATAGATATGGCTTACACATCTAGTAGCTTTGTTTTGTGTTGCTACATGTTTTTTAGTTTTTATGTCTTTTTTCCAGTTTATAGTCTAAAAAACCTACCTAGACTGCATTTTAGTTATCTATGTTGTTAAAGGGATTCTTTCTGTCTTTTGCTTTTTTGGAGAAAGAGAGCTTTTGTTGATGCTGAAGTTTTTATTATGTGAACCTGCGAGAATGTAAATTTTGCATACGTGCTACTTGAGGGTGAGGCTTTGGAATCCACTCAGGACAGATAATGTTTGAGATAGTCAAATGGGCAACTTCCAATAATATCCATGGAAGTATTCCCTTCCAAACCATCCTCAGACACCTGTTTGATCCAAACTTCATTTTCAACACCTGACCATTTTTGTAACTTGTCCTGTTTGCTAGATTTTATTCATAGAAAAAAAAAAGATAATGTTTGAGCTAGTTGATGCTAGTCCCATGTGAAATCACCATTAGGTGAATATACCGTCTAATGGGCGTTATATAAAAATCCATTTTTTTTGCTGTTGATGGGTTATCACCAATATTGCATATTGGTTATAAAAAGTTGATGACGATGGGTTTATTGTATCGATCTAGGAAATAGTTAAGCTTCTGGCCTCTCCTTGGGCTCTCTTTTGCTGTAATTTCGGAGGCATTTTTTGTCCTGGTATTCTAGGGTTATGATGCCTGAGAGAGATGCTAAATGGGCATCTCCACTTTTAGTTTGGCCTGATAATTATTTCCAAATATCTGGGTTTGGGTATCTAAATAATTGGTTATCATTGCTTGAGCCAAAGCATATTTGAGCAGTTCAAGGCAATTTTTTTTTGTTTTTTCCTTCTCTTAGTTTTTTGGAGAGGTAATAAAGAAGGCAATTCTTATAATCTTCCCCAATTGGAGTTAAAATGGTGATAGTTTCATAGGTTACCTGTGAACAGCAGGTCCTTGGTGTTTTCGTTCTTTTTACTTGGACGTGGAGAGGTAGGTAATGGCTCTCGAGTTTGACTGTTTTGTTTATTCGCTCAAATCCTGGAACTGGTAATTTGGATCGGGATTTCCTTCCAAGAGGGCTGCCATCTCTGTGATGTGTTGTGGTGTGATTTCCACATCCATATTTTTGTCCGTTTTCATCTTATTATGTTTTTTTTTCCTCTCTTTCTTGAGGGGTACTCTTCTCTTTTTAACAAATCAATTCACTCTAAAATATGTTAATTTCTTCATTTATTTATGCTCATATATGCTTGGTTGGTAATTTGCAGGGGTCTCTAAGGATAGCTTCGGAGTAGTTTCTTCATAGAAAATGGATATCGGAAGTACCCTGTTAATTTTGCTGGCGTTTTTTTTTTCCATTCTTCTGGAAGTCGGGTTATGCAGATCTGCAAACTCTCTTCTCCACTCACTACAATCAAATAGGGATTAAATTGGCTTTCTTTTCAGTTATTCACAAATTCATGCAGTTTGACACTCGATAGTTGATGCTCAACATGCATTCATTGCATTGAGATTTTTGAACGGTTCATCATTAGGCAATCTTAGAGCATTAGCATTGGATTATGTAAATGCAAATCTAAAATTTGCATAATATGACATGATTTTACATTTGGCTATTGCACTCAAAATTAATTCTCATATTGGATTATCCATCTATTAGTCAAAATAATAATAAAATCTTATTTATTTTTTTTAAATTTTTTTTACCTAATTTATTTTTATCATGTTTTGCAGTTCTACAGCTCATATTTTAATTAATAATCAAATTATAATTAAATTATTTCATCTAATTGCACAAATTTAAGCAAAACATACGACCTTCAAAATTTAAGGATCAATTCAAGCAAAACATCATAGTTTCATTTAATTCCAAGCCACTGACTTATATCAATCTCACACTAGAAATAATTACATAATCCAATAACAACTCAAATTTCAAAACAACAACTCAGAAATGATTAATAAACAAACTATTGATAGCCTTTATAGATTTGCCTTCAAATATACAACTTAAGCAAGGAAAAGGGCTACAATGTTCACCAAATTCTTTGTTTACTTATCAAAAAAAAAAAATGTATCTAGACTTGCTACAATTTAGGACTTAATGTTCACCAGGCATGCTCTTGATAATCAGAATCACCTAAAAACAATCAAATATTGCAATAATCAGAACAAATCAAATTGTTAGTTTAGGACTTTCAAAAAGTTTAATGGCTCTGCTTTTGCTACATACCAGGATCAATAATACTAAGACAACACTCTTAAATATTTTCCATAAGCAGTCCCCAAATTAACATTGTTTGAAAAAACAAAAAGCAACCCAAGGCATTTGATTGTGGTTTTCCTATACTGGCCCAAACATAACATTGAATCATGGTTTCAAACAATATCAATGATTTGGCAGTTAAAGTCTCACTTAATTGTGTCTAAAACATGAATGCTAAATCAGGATTTTTCTAAAAAAGTCTTGCTAATTTCCTTCAAATGTGTTATCTTGGATACAATTTTCTTCAATAATTAAAAAGAAGCAAATATGTAGCAAAACTTATGAAGTTTCAGGAGTAATATAAAGTAGTAGATGAGATCCAATATTTTTTACACATATTTACTTCCTTAACATCCAATTGGTTACTTTCTAATTCTACATCAGGCAATACTAAGGAAATTATTCACTCTGAATCCAACAACTTTAAGCTGATTTTAACCAATATATATAGACATAAAAGCTGGAGCTAAGTCCGAAAGCAAATCTAAAAACTCAAGAAATTCACTAGCTCAAACAAAAATAAGAACTTTAATGAAAAAACCCATAAAGAAAAGAGCTAAGAAAAAAAACCCATAAATAGTGAAGAAGGTAATTATCATAAACATCATAAATAAGTAGGATTGCAAGCTTGGAATGACGATGGCCACTAACGTAAGCCTTGTGGCCTCCAATTTTGTGTACTGACCCAGCTCCTTAGTTGGAGTTAACTATAGGAGGGTTCTCCAAGCAATGATGGCTCAAGGTGCCGTCCTCAAAATAGAAACCGAGAGGAAGAGAAAGAATGATGGATGTGCGTTGATTTCTTCTTTGAGAGATGGATGTGCAGAAATTGGAGAGAAGTGGGAGAGAAATGGGAGACTATGTGCATAAATTGGAGAGAAACGAAGAGAAGAGGGAGAGAAAGATTGAGGTTTGGGAATACGAGGGAAAGGGAAGAGAGGGAGTTTTGGAAGGTATTTTTTTTAATAAAATACTCATTTGGTCTCTCTACAGTGTTAATCCAAATATGACCGGTAAGAGAAGATCACTGTAGCTCAAAATCATAATATTATGCATTTGACTAATTCAATGCAGACATTTTCGAGATAAATTATGTAAATATTTACAAATATTGGCATTTGGATAATCCAATGCCAATGCTCTTAGCGTAATGTGCTCAAGTTGGTAAAATTTGTATGTGTTTCTAAATTTTCATGTGTTTTAGCTAAACTTTCATTCATGAGGAGGAAGTTAGATTATGTTTGGGGACAAAGATGAAAGATCTCATCTCATCATTACATCTTTTTTAAATCTCCATACAAAATATAATAAACAATTCAACTTTTTCAAATTCTAATTTAATTTTTTCAAATTCCAAAACAATTATAATATTAAAAAATAATATTTTAAACTTTTATGTTAACACTATTCACAAATTTTTTTAAAATTCTCATCTACTAAACATAACTACTAAATATAGTGATTTCCCCCTCAAGTTCAATCAACATATTATTTCTTTTTTTGGGATTTTTAAATTAATTTTTGGCCTTTTAAAATGCCACGTCATTCTTCTCTCAGAAAAATTATGAGATGGATAGAATTGCACACACCAGTAGAATTGGTTAAGAGCGAGAACCTAATTAGTAAAATGTGAAAATTAAAATTTGAGAGAGTATTTATGAACTTGTGAAATTTTAGGGGTTAATTTTCCTTACCTTTATAAATTGCGTGAGACTTGCAGTTTAGAGCATTAGTATTGGATTATGTAAATGTAAAAATATAAAATTTGCATAATATGAAATGATTTTGCATTTGACTATTCCACTTAAAACTTATTTTCACATTGGATTATTCATTTATCGCTCAAAATAATAATAAAATATTATAAATTCAATAATAATTTTTTTTTCAATTTTTTTTTTTGTTCTATTAATTGAAACCAAATTGCCCACAAATACATTTAGTTACAAATCAAACTAGAGTGCAGAAATCTGCCAACCACAAAATCAGCAATCAAGTCTAGCAAATACATTAATACAAGTGCAGAGTAATATTTCTGCACTGTAGCAAATATATTCTAAATATTTAATACAACACCATTGGAAAAAATACCTGTCTATTACATTTTCACCTAAAAAACACTAATGAGAAAAACACAAGTCATCATTAATGTTCAACACATTTCAATCCATCACAAAAATATACACACTTCCAAAAGTCAACCCATCACAAAAATATTTGAGAGATGGCATTATTTGCGCTCATAGAAAGGGCATTATTTGAACCTTGCAATTATTTGAGAGATGGATTCAAGAAGACTAAAAAAAGGAGCTGGCGTCTAAGGTTTATCGAATAAAAATAAGCTTTGGTCATTGTACAGTAGACTGACATATATGACCTACAAAACTAACACATTGCAGGTAATTTTATATAAAATAAGTTAAATTTTACATTTCACTGACATTTAGATAATCGAATGCCAGTACTCTATTATACCTTAGGACCATATAAATCATATTCCAACAAAGAATCATTTCCCTTTCCTTGTCTTGTCTTTGCTTTATTTATAATAATCCATGTATAAGGTGGCTTCACTTTTGACATGCCTATTGAGTTGAGTTTTTCACTTCCCCAAAGCTTAGTGGAAATATTCAGCTTAAATGATCATAGAACTGATTTTAGCATTGGTGGAGGTGGAGTTTCTGCCCCATGAACTACACTACTTATTTAGTTATTCCCAAGGAGGCTGAGCTGGTTCTTGCACAGCCTCAAGTCAGCCATCTTCCACTTGCAGCCATGATGATAAACAGTAAGATAAGGAATACCTATTTGCAGTAACACTGCTCTTTCTGATTCAGAATTGATAAAGGAAAAACTCCACTCAACCCCCGGTTTCCTAGCACACACCACACTCCCACATAGTAAACCTAGTTTTTTTCCCTTCTGCCAGTTCTTCCCTCAAAACCCATCACTCACCTTCTCTATCCTCTCCCTCACCCAGGCCTTTCTTATCTCTTGCCCAAATCCTTCTCCCTCAACCCTTCTTCTTCTCTCTCGCCCTTTTTCACTTTCGGTCCCATGAGTTTTCAGCTGAAGCCACCCAACACGTTCGATTTCTATGATGCAACTCAAAGTCTTGTCCATTGCATTTTTCTGGGTATGTTTTGAAATCCTCAAAATTTTCGATTTTTTCGTTTTTGTCACTTTGAGTCAAAAGCAGCCACTATCAAATCTCACACACTCTCTCTCTCTCTCTCTATCTCTCATTTTAGTTGATGATGGTTAATTTCATCTCTTTTCTCGTCCATTGCATTTTTTGGGTTTCTGGGTATATTTCAAAATCTTCATAATTTTCAATTTTTTCATTTTTGTCACTTTGAGTCAAAATAGCCACTATCAGATCTCACAATCAAGACACACTCTCTCTCTCATTCCAGTTGATGATGGTTAATTTCATCTCTTTGAAAAACTCTAACGACAACGAGGAGAGAATGCAGTGGGAAAGTGAGAACGCAAGGGAGAGAAGTAGGGGTAAATGAAAATGCCTCTCACATTCAAAACGTGCCGTTTAACCAATTAAAAAAAAAAAGCGGTGTGCGGAGGTTTGATGAACAGTAGGAGATAGCAATCCTCAAAGTGACAAATATAACTTGCATGTATTATCCCTATTTTTATGCCATGCCAAGAACTTGCTCCATAAATAAAACAACTGTCATAAGTTCAAGTTGGAGGGGGCAGAGGGCTACAGTTGCACATTATCAGAAAGAGTCTTGGAACATCTATAATCGGTACTCCTATGTCTAGATAATCTCATCAATAAAAGTTTGTGCTTTTGTAGGCAATTTTAATAGCATGAATTTTATGATAAATTGGGAGTACAAGCCATATTCATGTATATATAAAATTTTCTGATAAAAGAAATGCTTCAGCCACAAAAATTTTTTTATAAAAATAAATTGATAAGTTGATGTTAAGCTATGTGATACATCATATTATAAAATTATTTTTATTATAAAATAGATATAATATATCACATAAGTCCACGTCAATTTGTAAGTATTTTTTTTTATATATAAAATTTTTTGTGGTTGATGTACTTGTGGATAATAATTTTCCAAAATAACGGTATTTTTATATAATTTTTACAAATTTCAACTTCTTTATGAGAGATGATTTATATGAGTTTCAAATAAACATTTGCCCTCACGAAAAAGTGAATTTCACTTAAAAAAAAGTGTTAAAATAATTATTTTTTATTAGTGAAATTTTTTTTATAAAAAATTTATATATAACTTATTTATTTGAAATTTATATTTAACATTATTCAGAACAGCTCATTGCGTATAAATCCAAAAATTTCTGAAAAGGTACAAAACAGATCAACAGAATTGACAGGACATGAGAGAGAATATTATGGGCATAGATGGATGAGACCCTCACGACTGTCAGCGATTCCATTCCGTGGAATATCTTTGGAGAATATCCAATTAGAATGGCTACTGGAGTATAGGAAAGGAACTCTTGAGCTCTCCATATTATCAACGGCAGACAACAATATCATTGACTACTGTTTACAACTATAATGAACTTTGATTCAGTTTTAACCATTGGATTTTATTTGTTAACCATTTTTGCTTTTATTTCGTTAAGTTTCAAATTGGTTCATTCGTCACCATTCCGTTAAGTCTCCTAACAAAAAATGATGTGGTCATTAACTGCCATGTCAGCAATAACAAGAAGACAACACGTTAGCATGAGCAATTATATTTAATTGGTTTTCTTATTTTTTTTTTTTAGTTTTAACTGACCGTAAATGATATGCCACGTATTGCATTAGGGCTGTTGTGAACAGCATCATTTTTCTTCACAAAATTGATGAAGGGACTAATTTAAAACTTGACTATAACCATAGATATTGGCTCTAAATTTTTTTAAATAAGATATACCAATTTTACAAAAAAAGTGAAAACAACGTTAAAATCAATAATTTTCTCTAATTTTAAACTCGTTGACAAACGATGCTGGAGAAAGATACATTAAGATAATGGAAAATGTTAAATTTATTTATAAAAATATTATTTCTCTATATATTTTAGTTATTGATATATTGAAAATCATAAAATTTAAATTTTAAATTTTAAATTTTAAAACAAACTAATAAAATAAATATAAGTAAAAACATGTTACTCTTATGTCTCATTTATTTTCACAGATAAAATAAAATGAGTCGAAATTAAAGTTAAAAGTTAAATAAAATATTGTTAGAATATATTTTTTTTAATATTATTTTTCTGTTAAAATTTGAAAAATTTGAATTTTTTATTTTATTTTATATAAAAATTTAAAAAAATTATAATAATTAAATAAAATAAAATAAATTGAGAGAAACTTGATAATAAGGTGGGACAAATTGTTTAGAATGGGCTAATATCTTAAAACTACAACCCATTACAATTACAAGCCTAACCCACTTTCCTTTTGAGTCTTTGACCCCTTTTCAACTACGATGCTCTCTCTCTCTCTCGCGCTCGCTCGCTCGCTCCCTGCAATCTCCAATATATAGAGTACTTCCAACTTTTTCCCATTCATTCGTTCTATTTTCAAAAGGAAAATAAGACATAAGAGGAACCCCTCTTATCGCAGGTCAGTTTTTTTTTTTTTTCCTCTCTGTTTGTTTTGTGTACGGCCTCTCTATCTCTCTCAATTGGCTTTCCAACCACCTTTCTATTGTCCATGACGTACATTTCTTCCTTTCCATTTAATTTGAATTCTATAGATCCCCTTTTTCCACTCTTTTTGCGGAGCAGTTCGAGTCGTTTCTGCATTCCAAATTCAAAGATATTTTTTTTCTTAGTTATGAAAATAAAAAATAAACAATGCAGGAAATTGGCAGCATATTGTGAGTCGAATCGAATCGAATCCCTTTCCCGCTCTATCTTGGAGATGGGAGCGTGAGAAGATTAAAGTCTGAAGAAAAGAGTGGGTGGGGGCGTAGGGAGGGGGGAAGGTGGGGGCGCAAAACGTGTTTTCCGTGATAACGTTTACAGAATCATTCACGCGTCCCCAATGCGTCGTGGTAAAGTTAAGTTTCGTAGGGCAAAACAGTCTTTGCACCTCAACCTTCCCGTTTAGTACACGTGTCTCCCAAATTAGCGGAGGGGACATCATCGTCATCGTCATGTCCCTTACTTTTCACATAAAAAAGCTAGAAAATGACAAGTGACAACCCACGTTCTTCATTAATTCGTTTCTTTCTTCGTTTTAGTTTTGCACATCGATTTATATGCGAATTAATGTTTGTTTTTATGCATTGAAATTATGTGACTGCTAAATGAAACTTTTCTTCAACAGCAGGAGCAGCGTAGTTGGCAAGCAGTGCTTTGACCCAAAAAGGAAGCTTCTTGGCCGGTGTGTGAATAGAGAGTCGGGCTGTCAAACACGGTTGGCAGCCCGTTTTTCTTAAATAGATTCGACGCCCAGGTAAGATAACTCATCGCCCTAAACGAATATGCCCACTTTTGCTATGTTCTCGCGTTGTTCTTAATCGAATATACCAGTTGCTACATTCTTGTTTGATTTCCTTCTATTGTGGCTTTCTCTTTCTGAACCAAATCTGATACAACGCATATATTATTTGTTGATATTGTCAGTGGTTGATCTTTATAGACCAACTCATTCTTATTAACTTGCGCAGGTGGGATTTTTTTTTGTCTGGGTCTTCACCTATCCAATTGAGTTAGGAGTATTGTAGCTTATGATGTTACAAAAGGTTTCATTGGTATTGGTATGAGAGATTTTGAGTTGCGTTTCCAATATGGGTTCCTTGTCGGGAATCCTTCAACGACCTCTAGTTGCGGCTGCTGCGGTCACTGTAGCATCTGTTTCTGCTGATCTTTCTGATAAACTGCCATTACACAAATCGTCAGATACTTGTGCTACCTCGGATTTAGCGAATTCGTCGGCTTACAATTCCTTGCAAGGATCAAAGCCATCATGGGTTTCTCATATCTCAGTTTCTAAGCTAGCCAACTTGTCATTTGTAACTAGAATTCGAGTGCCTGTTCCTAACATTAACTTCCCGGTTCCTGGTTCAGGCCGCAATTTTGTACCCAGTTTGTTCTCTTCTTCTGTTGCATCTTCTCCGCTTCTTCTTAATTCGTATCAGTCCGCAGACTTGGCCAAAGCTCCAAAGCCAACTGCACATGGGCAGAGTATATCTGACTCGCCTTCTGAGGTTATGTATCGATGGCATTTACCTGAGCCAAATGCCATAGATGTATCAGGTGTTTCTGATTGTTCGTCTGCAAAGTCTAGAACAGTGGTGGTTTTGCTTGGATGGTTGGGAGCAAAGCAGAAACATCTTAATAGATATGCAGAATGGTATACTTCGAGGGGGTTTCATGCCATTACCTTTACTTTTCCAATGGCTGAGATTCTTAGTTACCAGTTTGGTGGGAGCGCTGAAGAGCATATAGACTTGCTTGTGAACCACTTGGCTGGTTGGTTAGAAGAGGAGCATGGAAAGAACCTGGTGTTTCATACCTTCAGCAACACTGGATGGTTAACGTGAGTTTACTCTCTCTTGAATACGCACTGACAATTTTCTTATTTTCTTACTTCTTTGTGGAATCAACTTGCTCGATTGGTTATTTTGATTTCTATTTTGTAAGCAGGTATGGGGTTATTTTGGAGAAGTTGAAGAAACAGGATCGATCTTTGATGGGAAGGATTAGGGGTTGCATTGTAGATTCTGCACCAGTTGCAGCACCTGATCCACAGGTAAATGATACTTTCAGCTCTATGAGAGGCTTTTATTTACATGTTTTTTTATTATAATTGGTTTTTCTTCACATGATGAAGGAGACAACTCTTATGTTGGAGATTAAACTTTGGTCATTAACATTCCTATGTCTGATAAACATAGACCTTTGTTTCAGTCCAAAGACTTGGCCAAAGCTTCAAAAACCTTTTTAACTTTAGTATGTCTGAAATCATCTGCTACGACCAAAATAATAATTGGATATCCATAAAAATCTAAAACTATAGGCCAGCTGTGTGGGACTTTTTTGTGCACCCTCAATTTCAATAAATGTTTTATGTCTCTTACACTTTCTCACGAGTAACTGTGTTGATGCTGTTTGTTTTATCTTGAATCTGTTGCTCTCGTTGCTGCCAATTCTATCTTGCCACTGCTTTTTTAAAGTTGACTGGTTGAATATGGTGAACATGGTTAATGTATCCTCCATTTCTTCTGTGTAGGTCTGGGCTTCAGGTTTCTCTGCAGCTTTTCTGAAAAAGCATAGTGTTGCAACAAAGGGAACTATTAGTCCCAAGGAATCTGGCATGGAGGTATTGGTTGGCAATAATCAAGCTGTGGAACCTAAACCTGCTGTGACTGAAGCAGCATTGCTTTTACTTCTGGAGAAGTTCTTTGAGGTGGTCTTGAATCTCCCTGCAATTAACAGGTAGTTATCCTTTTCTGAAATTTCACTGCTGTATCATTTAATAAACTTGTAGCCTTGTAATGCCTCATAGGCTTGAAAATATGTTAAATAATTTATGAATGAGGAATTGCTTTTTTGTTCAAGGTATTCAATTGAATGTGAGGGGAGGGGAAAGGGTTATGTATCTTAAATAAGAAAGCATCATATGCAGATTTCTTTAATTTTTTTAGAGAGATACTTATTGTGTACTTGGGTTATGCCTTTGAAAAATTATTTTCTAAGCCGGTGTGTAGAGCACACCTATAGTGCTTGCATGGTATAATTTGATTTGGAAGATAAATTCTAAAATTTGAATCTTACAAATCAAATCTTACCATATAAGTGATATGGATAGTGTGTTCTACACACCAGCTTGAGAATAAAATAACTCTATGCCTTGTCTGCAATTGAAGTTACTTTTATTTTTCCGCTCATTTCATATGACACGTCTTTAAACTTTGCCTGTGGGTTATTGCATTTATTTTAGGGTTATCTAGTTCCAAGATGGCTCTTAAACAATATCCTACTCATTGACACCATTTTGCAGCATAGATTAGCCTTTTCACATTGCTGTGATGGTAAACTAATTAAGTACCAGCATTTGATTGGTATAATTAATATAGTAATCATCTGTACTTCACTGTCTCTCAACTCCTTAAAATGATTTCGTTGGATTACAGGAGGCTTTCTGATGTATTGAGTCTGTTATCATCTGGACAACCAAGCTGTCCACAATTATACATATATAGCTCTGCGGACAGAGTTATTCCTTCAGGTTCGGTGGAATCATTCATAGAGAAGCAGCAGAAGGCAGGGCATGAGGTCCGGGCCTGCAACTTTGTGTCCACACCTCATGTTGATCATTTTAGAAATGATCCAAAACTGTATAGTCTGCAGCTGACCCAGTTTTTAGAGGACTGCGTGCTTACTTGTTGCAAACATTCGCTATAGTCAAGCTCATGAGTCGCTAACCGACTCTTTCTTACTCCATTTATATTTATACAGCTCATAACTGATTCATTGATCTAGAGGTTGTTGAATGCAATCAAAAGGGGTTCATATTACTTTGTTCTTTACATGTAAAAAAACAAATACATGAACAGGTTATATCTCATTCAATACAGGCCAGGGTTTCTTTGATACTAAGAAGCTATATCTTTATTGAATAATTCTTGGCCGGCAACTCAACATGTTTTATTTAATTTTACTGGTACAAGTCTGTGTGATGTTGGTGCATCTTTGACTTCAAGAAGAGTTGGCATGGAGCCTCCCTGGAGTTTGTGATTTTCTTACGAGGGCAAATAGTATAGAAGCAGAAGGAGATTGATTTATATATTTGTGGCATTTTAAATGACTAATGACGCATTTTAAATGAATTTTTATGTCAATCATTCAAATAAAAAGTCCACTTAAAATGTATAAGATCCATAGTTTTAAATACCGTTCCGTACTGGCCACCGGACCGGTACAGGTACACCTTGTGTTCCGTACCGGTTGAAATACCGGCCGGTACCGGCTGTACTAGCCGATATTTCAGCTTGTACCGGCCTGTGTACCGGTCTGTACCGGCCGATATTTCGGCCTTATTTTTATTTTATTTTTTCATATTTTCAAACTACAAATTCATTTTTTGACCCTTAATTCAAATTAGGCTATTTGTAATTTATATATCTATATATTTATATATAATTTATTTATATATAGACTATTATTTTGAAATATAATTTATATATATAATTTATTCATATATCGAAATGTTATCTCGAAACGGTAGACGAAACGGTACCGGTATCGAAATATTTCGTTCCAGTAGCTCGACCGGTACGACATCCGGTACGGTATTCAAAACATTGATAAGATCTTGAAAAAGAGAAAAAAAAATTATAAACTTCTCTCCACAAATTAAGCTGTGTCATGTCAACGGTGCGAATGGTATTTCTCTACAACATTGGGAAGTAAAATTACTCTTATGATATTATACTTCACCTCTGATTATATTGATCTGATATATGTGGAATGTTTTGAAGTTATGATATAATATTAGTTTTATGATATTTTCTACAAAGTTATGATGTGTAACATGATCCGAATATATTTACTTGAAAAGAGTAATCAAGAGTATAACAACAGTTGGAATATTCTCAGTTTTCGATTATTTAGAGCAAAATTTATTTAACTATTATTCCATTACAAACTCTAAAAAGGGTTATACTATTCATCATTTTACATCTACACCACATATCATATATATTTTTTATTTTATTCATACTAAATTACTTAAATTATTTTACTTATCATCCATATACCATACACTTGTTACGAGAAAAAAAACAAATTAAAAAAAATTATAATATATAGTATATGAAATGCTAAGTAAAATTATTAAAAAAAATAAATATGTGAATCTGGGTCCGCCAACAACCATGATAGAGTGTCTCAAAAAAAAAAAACAAACAATAAAGATTGAGAGGCTGTGAGCCTGTGAGAGTGATAATGACCTTCCACCGGTCTATAGGAAACTACGAAATGCCCCTGCCGAAGAAGCACAATGGTAGTCATCGACGGAGGATATTTATGTAACTTCATCAACAAGAACGTTATTTGTACTCTACTCTCACTCTTCGCGCAAGACACACAAGCGTACCGACTCGAGTAATTAACGAAACCCCTAATCCTAATCTCTCCCCAAATCAGTGTTAGGTTTAGGGATTTGTGACTCTGCAAGCAAGCCATGGCTTCCAGCGTCTGCATAAACGAAATCCTGACGGACGACGAGATACGATTGATTCTTGCGAAGCTTGGGAGCGACAAGGACAAGGAAGCGTTCGGCTTGGTCTGCAAGAAATGGCTGTACCTGCAGAGCACGGAGAGGAAGAGGCTCGCCGCACGGGCCGGAATCCACATGCTCCGCAAGATGGCCGCGAGGTTCTCCCGGGTTGTGGAGCTCGACCTCTCTCAGTCCGCTTCCCGCTCCTTTTTTCCTGGTGTTACCGACGCTGATCTCTTTGTTATTGCCAATGGGTTTAGGTGCCTCAGAGTGCTCAATTTGCAGAACTGCAAAGGTATATTTTTCTGTTTTTTGTTTTTTCCGAGAGACTGAACTCAATTTGCTTATCTGACTGTGTTTTGTGTTCAATGTGCGAAGTTCTTTTTTGAATTGGTTTAGTGAGCTTTTGGAATTGGAGTGCTTGGTTGTGTTTGTTTGACTGTTCTTTTTGTTTCTGGGAAGAATGTTTATTTTTCTGAGAAAATGTGTGGATGGGATGGAAGTATAGGAGGTGTATTAGAGTGCTCAATTGGAGAGTGATGGCAACGGCAACTTTGGATGGTTTGCTGTCTCTTATGAAAGTTCTATTTACTAATGAGAAAGTTAAGATATGAAACCTGGGAGATCTGCTTGGGTATTTGTGCTAAATTTACTGAACATTTAGTTGTTTTTTTTACTGGTTTTGGTATTATGAGGGTAACGAACTTGTTGAATTGAAGTTATTTTGGTTTGTTAGTTGCTTTGAGAACTCGAGGAGAGATTCTAAATTACATTAAGACTACTCAAAGTTACAAATGGAACTTTTGAAATTGTTGTAAACTGCAAGAACTTCCCCCTCTCAGGCAACGCGGGAACCCATTCACCCCCTTATATGCTAAATATGTTGGAATAGGTATTTCAGTTAGTTTGATGGGTTTTCGTATGTTTCTAGGGAAAATATCCAATTTTACTGAAGGAAAAAAATGTGGAATTTAGATTAAAGGTAGATATCCGATGGTGCTCTATTTGCAGAATGTACATTTCGATTGTCTAAGTTGTTTGATGGTTTTTTGTTTCTTGAAAGAATTCTTGTTTTACTGAGGAAGAGAAAGTACATAAGTTGGGTGTAAGAGGTTTTTGCAGTTGTAACAATTTGATGGGAAATGTTTTGCTGCTTGATTTGATGGGAAATGTTTCTTTTAGATATTTTTACTGTCAGTTTCATCCTGTGAGATCATTAAATTTACATATACATGGTTGATATGGTTCGGTAGATGGAGCAAATACAGGGGAGCAAAACTTGGAGCAGAATCGGGGAAATAAATAATTGATAGTGGCATTTAGAGGTGAAAGTAAGATTAGACTTTGATGGTTTGGCGCATCAGAGAAACTTGCATTGAAACATATCTTCAACCTCTCCTATCTTGTTACTGGTTGGGTGGGCTTGAGGTTCCAAACTTTTACTTGAGGTCACCAGTTAACTTTGAACTTTAGTTAAATAGAATTTGTGATTGATATGCATCAATTGAATAAAATGCTGTTTTATTTTCTAAGATAATATGTCAGTCTTTACAACTCACAACTAAGAATAATTATTTTCCAATCGACTTTAGAGAGAAGTTTGCATCATGTTAGTTGATTTTAAGAATGTGAATGTTCTCATGGTCTGATCGTGGGTTCAAGACCACCAAATTAATACTCATTAAATGTTCATATGGTTTGCTGGGTTTTTTTTCTTACTGAAACAGTTGATTATAGTTTGTAATTTATTCCCAGTTTTGATTTTGGATGTTCTTTTACTATGCCATTCCATCTGGAGTTACTGTTTTGTTTTTTCTTTATATTATTTTTACTTGATGTAATCGGTTTTTCACTTTCCCTTATAGTTTCTTTTGGATTTGAATCTAACATGCCTTACATGGTTTCCTATGTTATTGTTTTCTTGTTTCGCAGGAATCACTGATGTTGGCATGGTGGAAATTGGGCATGGTCTTTCTTCACTACAATGCTTAGATGTATCCTATTGCAGGAAGCTAACTGACAAGGGATTGTCAGCTGTTGCTGAGGGTTGTTGTGAACTGAAAAGCCTACGTCTTACTGGCTGTAGATTTGTTACAGACAAATTATTACATGCTCTTTCCAAAAACTGTCACAATCTAGAAGAGTTGGGGCTGCAAGGATGCACCAATATAAGTGATTCTGGACTCACGAATCTTGTAAACGGTTGCCAACGTATTAAGTTTTTAGATATCAATAAATGCAGCAATGTTGGGGATGATGGGGTTTTAAGTGTGTCTGAGGCCTGCGCATCTTCTCTCAGGACACTCAAGTTGTTGGATTGCTACAAAATTGGGGATGCCTCTATATTTTCCTTGGTCAGATTCTGCAAAAATCTAGAGACCCTTATTGTTGGTGGCTGCCGGGACATCTCTGATGAGTCTTTAAAATCACTTGCTGCTTCTTGTAAAAATAGTCTGAAGAACTTACGGATGGATTGGTGTTCAAATATCTCCGACTCTGCATTGAGCTGTATCCTCAATCAGTGCGTAAACCTAGAGGCTCTCGACATTGGGTGCTGTGAGGAGGTGACAGATGCTGCTTTCCAGGGTTTAGGTACTAGGGAAATTGAATTGAGTTTGAAGGTTTTGAAGGTTAGCAACTGTCCAAAGATAACAGTTGCGGCGATTGGTCTCCTTTTTGACAAATGCAACTCTCTGGAATATCTGGATGTGAGGTCATGCCCACTTATTACAAAGGCCGGATTCGACGAGGCTGGATTGCAGTTTCCCACACGCTGTATGGTGAACTTTGCAGGGAGTTTATCCGAGCCTGATGTATTGTGTTTAAAACCCTTGATTTGAACAGTCTGGCACTACTGGAAGAAAGTTCTTCCCTTCAGAGTTATCATACAGCAAACACTGCCTTTGAAAGCCTGACAGGTTACTGCAACTGGTGAGAGCTAATCCTACTGGCAGCCGTGTTCACATTCATTTTATTCTGGGGTTAGAATTTGACTTCTTGTTGGACTTGGACACTTGTCACTCATATTTTACATGTATATGTTGCATGTGCATTGTATTTCGGTTGCCTTGTAATCTTTTCCTTGTTTTTTCTGGATTGAAAGATATTGTATTTTGCCCCCTGGTCTGCATTTTGAACTCTGCCTCATAATTTAGTTCCGTACGTGTTGCAATCGACATTTAATACTTAACGTCCCGCAGAGCTTGTTGAACCATGGAGATTAGGATGTATGGGAGGATCTCGAAGATAGCTGATTGCGTTTAAAATAAAACAAATAAAGTGGAGTGGTTATCTTTTGTGAGAAATGTGAAAAGGTTTTGGGGGATCGGTGTAGAATATACCAAGAGGGCTTGATGTGTTCGCCAGTCAGATGATGGATTTCAATTTGAAGCATCTTCTGATACCAACTATAGATACGTTGAAAAGAGGTTAGCCATTTTATCGACCAATTTCTTAATGAACTACCATCCAACTGGCCAGGCAATGGGAGATAGTCTCCGAGGGATTGGTGGATGAAAATGAAATTATTATGAAATAAATAATAATGGTCACTAATATGTTCATGTCTGCCCGGGAGATGCTCATAGTGTAATCACCTGTGGGATATTATGCTTTATTCACAATTCTGAAGTTCATTGATTTGCCTGTTTCCTTGCTTTTGGGGTGTTTCCATTCTTTGAAGGTATCAGATATGTAGTTCGAGGCTACGTCCAACTTGCTTTTAGCCTTTTTCAAACGATCTCATTGCATCTATGCAATTATTTTTATTAATGAAGGAAAAAGTTGACGCGGTTGAACTTAGGCTGTTCAGGGTACCATATTTGAGTTGTAAGTGGCATAGACATTATCTCATGTAGCCTCCCTTTTCTTCTACCACGTGCATGTTGGCTTTCTGTTGCCAACTTTCTTCCAATAGTAAGGAAAAGGGACGGAAGAAGAAAGAAAAAGAGAGTAATGTTTAAATTAACCAAATCTCATGTAGAAAGAAATGATAATGTATAATGTATAAATAGCAAAGGGATGGAAGTTTAGTGTTAAATTATATTTGGAACTAAGCAATGGAGTTTAGTTATTGGATGTTGATGTGGGTGTTTGTATGCCAATGTGATGATTAGTGAGAGTTCATAATCTTGATGCTACAGATCATGCAAATACAATCTTTTTTACAACTATTTTTGCAACTGTTGAAGAGCAGTTCCTATGTAAAATTTGGAATTCAAAGAAATGGACTTCAATATTTTTGATGAAGTGGCACTATCTCACATTGGTTGGTTTTAAAATAGTTGTATGAATATGATGATTTCTTGGAATATATTAATAGAAAAGTTAATAGAAACTTAACACCTCAGATTTTATTGCAAAAAGTATGAAACTTCTGATTTTGAAAGTGGTGCAGTCGCAGAAAACAAGCCGCCCTTGGAAAAGGCCTACATAGTCTTCTGTTTTTCACTGGATAAAAATAGTTTGAGGTATAAACTTTGTTGCATTCTTGTTGTGAATCTTTTATATTAATCCTGAGCTGTCTTTCAAAAAAAAAAAAAAAAAAAAGATAAATAAAAAAAAAAAATCCTGAGCTGTGAATGAATGAGAAATAGCAGTGAAGTCTGTAACTACAAGAAATAAGTTCGACTGTTTTGAGTGTCATTCTAGAAGGCTGCTACCTTGGTACTATCTCTTAGTTTTATCTTATATTACTGTTGACAATCAGTTTTTAGAAATATTCTTTTCATCAGCCAGCCACTGTTTTTTTCCTACACCCCACATCTTACGTGGATTTTTTTTTCCTCTATCTATTTTTTCTATGAACAAAAATGAGAAAGAATTTGATAAAAATGAGAGAGAGAAATGAGAGAGAGTTTGAGGAGAGAGAGCTTGATAAGAGAGAGGAGTCCGATAAGATGAGAGAGAGTGAAATGATGGGTGAAATTGATGAGATAGAGAAAGGGGTCTAATGATGAGAAAATAAAAAATTGAAAAGAATTTGAAGAGAGAGAGTGAGGGTCCGATGAGATGAGAGAGAGTTTGAGGAGAGAGAGAGCTTGATGAGAGAGGAGTCCGATGAGATTGAGGAGAGTTGAGGAGAGAGAGTGAAATGATGGATTGTTTTGTACGAGGTGTGGGGCATCTAAAATGGCTGATTTGTAGAATTATTCTATTTTTTAATGGTCTAAGAACCAATCTCTTGATTAATTTGTAAACTCAATGCCTGGTTGTTCAATTTGGGTCATTGAATGCTGTCGCTACTCGCTTTAGCAGTTTTACTTGGCAACTAGTCCACATTTAGTTCAGTTGAGAGGGCATGTTTCCTGTCTCAATGACACACTGCGTGACGTTCCATTCTGAACAAGATGTATTTTTGTTTTGAATATTGCTTTCTATGTTGGAATTGATTGGTTGTTGTTGAAGCAGGGGAGAATCATTCGCTCATTAAGTTGCTAACTAAATCCAAACATCAAATATCAAAATGGGACATAGCCAACATTGGTTGGGGAACTAAAAGACCACCTTTTATGTATATACACGTTATAAATGGCTTGTATTACAGTAGCTGAAGCCAGAGGAGAAGGTACTTGTATTTTAAGGCTGTGAATAATTATATTCACTCTGAAGATTGAGAGACAGCCTGCTGAAGAAGTTTGAAGGCTTTCTGATTATTTACGAAACCCATGAACCAGAAGTCAAAACTATCCACGGTTAATATTTCTATGTACTTTTGTGAAGGCCTCTTTACATTCTCACTCTGATTGACTCTCTTTATCTTCCTAATCGGGATCATGACCTGCACAAAATAGATGCCACTTGAGAGAGAGAGAGAGAGAGAGAGAGAGAGAGAGAGAGAGAGAGAGAGAGAGTCAATATCTTGTGAAGACTTACCTTGTAATGGGCTCTAACCGTTTCACCTTTTGAAGAAGAGATTTTGATAGATCTCTCGCTACAAAAGGCAACCTTGTCGGTTGAGATGAAGAGGAGGCCTGCTATAGGACCTGCTGTTGTTGATATATAGCATTGGGAAGCCTTGAATAGCTTTTCTCCTTCTCTAACTCCAAATAACTGTTTGAAGATCTTATCCACTCCACCTACTTGAAGAACTCTAGCCCCCAACCTCAACTTTCCCTTCACTGTTTCAGTGATCTTTGGCCCCAATCTCACTGCAATTTCATAACTTTCGACAATTAGAATTTCTAATTGGTGAAACCCCATAACTTGAATCACTAAAACTAGTATGAAAATTCAGGAACTAGACAGCAATGAAATGTTTACCATGCTCTCGAACTCCATATGCAGCATGTGCTATATTGTCTGCCTTCTTTGCAAGTTTATTCATCATATTAAGCACAGAATCTGCTCTACCTGCAACTTGAAGACCATTTGATTAGGAACAAAACCTTCATTGAGAGAGAGAGAGAGAGAGAGAGAGAGAGAGAGTCATACCATGTTTCAAAGTTGGAGGCTGATCATTTGAGGAACCCTCAACGGCTGCCGAGCTGATTGGAATTCCAATAGCAGGTTCAGGAATCTGAGATGTCATTTCAGTAAATGGCCAAGATTCCCCTTTGGCGTTCTTGAGTCTGTTTTTCTGCAACGGCTTGTGCCGATGAATTAAAGTTCTTTCCTATCAGGGATCAAGCGAGAGAGAGAGAGAGAGAGAGAGAGAGAGGGAGCTTGCTAAGGTTGATCAAGCCTTGTATTTAAAGGCCTAAGATACGGTTGAGGATTCTTAACTTTATGTTGCATGAGTCATCTATTGCTCATCCAACAAGAATAAAGGCAGAGACACCGACACGTAAAGATTGATATATAATTCCTTCACAAAGAAGAGTAGATGGTGCCTTTGGTTGCTACTTGCTTTCCAAGTCTCAGTCATGTTCTTCCCTAGTATTTATCTGCATTTTCCATATTGCATTACTTTTTCTACTTTATTTTATTAAAATATATAATTCCAAACGCTTTGTTCGCTTCAGTCAAATTTTCTCTCCATAAATTTGGATATTTGAAAGTTTAAAGAACTGCAACTTAAATTTTATTAGTTATATATATATATATATATATATATATATATATATATATATATATATTTATAGCATTACCCATTTCCTCGTAAATTTGGCCATTACCAATGAACAATAAAACACGGCAGTGAAATGATAGATAAACAGTGGGCCAATCCTTCTATGTGAACGTTCTTATATATGCAGACTTGGTCAATTAATGACAGAAAGTGACTTGCATTATCTTACAACGATTGCACAAGTTGTCTGATTGCATGATCCGGAATATTCGACTAAGGAATTGTATAAGCAAGTCATGTTGATTTTAAGGAAATTTTTAGCTAATTTGAGAGACGTATCACTGTATCTTATTATAAGTAATATTCTCATCCTATCATATAATTTCTTAAACATTTCAAAATTACTAAATAATTAATAGTCATACTATAATATCCGTATAAGATAATACTGTTGAAAATATTTTTAAAATAATTAATTATATATTATATTTATTAATAATATTTTTAGGTTGATTTTAAGAATTGTGAATTATTTTGAAAAGAGAGAAGATATGGAAAGTTATAACGTTTATTATAGTTTGAGTATATATTGTAACCATATGCTTTTGACTGGCTTATTGGTATTGAGGCTTCCCATTTAACCGGATTTGGTTCGATCCATACCTCTTCCAAAGGAAGGATTTTTGTTGATTCATGAAGAGGTTGCTCCAAGAGGCATGCGGCTTAGGCGCTTATGCACTACAACGCTTGGAGCTTAAGAGGCATGTTGCATGAAGCGCTGGCAGATGCTAGGGGTCTAACTGGTTCAGTTTTAGATAAAATTTAGGATCGAATTAGTATGTATCGATTTTGCATTTTCAAGAACTGATTCCGAACTGGTTACCCCTCTAAACCAATACTTCCGATTTTACTCGTTTTGGTCCGGTTTTCCAATTTTAATATACTATATACTATATTATATAATAGTATATTATAGTATATAATACTAAAGTGATAATATATTGTAATATATTATAATATAAATTACAATTGTATTATAGACTATAGTAATATATTATAATATATAATATAGTGATATATTATAGTGTATTATAATATATAATGATATAGTATTACTATTACTATTAATACAGTAGACTATAGTGATATAATATTTTAAAATTTAATATTATATTAATCAGTAATTTATCTATGAACCAGTCCGGTCCGATCCGGTTTAAGAAAAAGAAAAATCGGAACTGGATTGATTTTGACTTGTTTTAAGAAAAATAAAACCGGTACCGGACCGAACCAAACCCACCAGTTTCGTTTAGTTTACCCATTTTTTTACACCCCTAGCAGACGTTGCCTTCAATACTTGGGAAAATGAGAAAATAAAATTCTCAAACTGTGCACCTCATGACTCGAATTAGTGCCAACTAGTTGAAGGGGAAGCAAGGCAACCGTTGGATGTTATGTCATATGGTAATAGACACAATATATATACCTATTCTGAACAGTTTTTAGAAAAATGAAAAGTTATTACTTTTCGTTCACAACTTTTGGCTATCTATAAATAGACCCATTGGCTTGCCATTTATGTATCCCAAAATACAATTTCGAATTCTCTCTCTCTCTCCCAAATTTTTCACTTTTTTAGAACTTGTTAGAATCTGTTTGTTCTCAATAAAACAGATTTTTAATTTCTTGGTTGAATAGTAAAATCTAGGTATTCGAGATCTAATTTCGTGTGTACATAAGGCAACTAGATAAACATACTTGTTCTGGATTTTATTGTATCTAGGAGGCAAATTCCCTTGTAACCCGTATGCATATTGTTATTAGTGGAGACACATATTGTCTTAAGGTAAGCGACATTATAATACGTCTTGAAACAAATTTTTCTCTTGCTATTTATTGTTTTGTAGCCCCTTTGCACCAACAAACATCTTATTGCATAAGGCTTGGGGCCGGGAACAAAAAACAATTTGTATAGTTATGATTTAAGACATGACCCCCTCTCAATCATGCACTAATAACAATGTGCATCATATGTCATGGTTGCCCTTATTTTTCCTCCTGATGACTGTGTGAAGGTGTGGCATTGGAGCTTTATGAGTTGGCATAATAATAACTTTGTGTGATGCTAACCACATGATTTAATCCAAGGACACGTATATATAATGTAGATTTATGGACTGAAATTCATAACAACTTTATATAAATATTGAATATAGATATAAAGACTAGGACTACTTGAATAATACACATATTTTTGGGCATTATTTTGTCAATATTGTATCTTTCAGTCCGAGGTGTGAATGACTGGACAGTAGGCCATGCCAGATTAAAGATGGATTGCTTCTTTGACAAATGCATGCCCCTTCCTTCCAACATTAACTTGAATTAATATCAGTAGGTTCAATTAAACAAATTGGAATGCTACTGGAGAAGACTTTTAAGGCCACAACCTACCTTGGGTCACACATAAATAGGCTGACGTGTATATTTTGTGTTTATGGGGGGAAAGTGATTTGCCACATCATTGCTACATCAGCCCGTCCCCACTTCTCCAAATAATAATAATAATAATAATAATAATAATTTTATCTTTTCCATTTCAAACGTGTCCTGCACTTTTTTCAACCTCCATTTTTGGTTACCCTCAAACTGTCATTAGAATATGTATTCTCTGATAATATCTGATAGTTGGTGCATCAGTACTGAAAATTAATAGACAATTTACCAATCATTTGATGACATATTAACGATGATGAAAAGATAATATATAATTAATACAATGAAAAGATATTAGTTTTTAATAGTTATAATCTACAATGAGTTGTAATTGATAACTTAGCTTGTAGAATATTGTAACACTCCTACAACTTAGAGACTAATTAAGCATGTTTGGTAAATAAAAAACTTTTCTTATTTCTTTTAAGATTCTTGATGGAAAATCTGGTGTGTTTTGTATTGAGAAAAATGATAACTTGTTAGTATAAGAAGTAGAATGGAAAATTGTCAGGATAACAACTTTTTTTAATCTGTTAGGAATTGTATTAATGAAAGTTGTTTTGAATTTTATGTCATCGTCGCGTTACAATTTTGAAAGATCTTTGGATTGAAATAAGAATGGGGCCTTGAGAAAGCCTGTCTACAACTTTAAGAAGCTAAAAAACTTGGGATTAATGCCATTGATGTTGAATTTTTCACTTGATTGTGAATGATGGGCGGAGATGAAGGGTAGATGACATGAATTGTACCTTCATGGTGAAGAAATAAAAGAAAATTAAAAACACAATATTGCGTGGCTCGACACTTAGGGAGGTTTGGATAGTGAGTTGACATGAGATGAAAGTTGAATAAAATATTGTTATAATATTATTTTTATTTTGAGATTTTAAAAAGTTGAATTGTTTATTATATTTTATTTAAGAATTTTGAAAAGTTGTAATAATTAAATAAGATGAGATGAGATGAGATAAGTTGATACGGTTTCTGGATCCAAATAAGAAACTTTACTTCCTCAAGCAATTTGGTCAAGAAAAACATCATGAGAATGAAGACATTAGAAACTTGGAAGTTTCAAGATATTATGTAGTGGTTCGTAATTAGGCTAGCCAACAGATCCTCCCAGCCCATGAGGGCAAGGAGGTCTGCCATATCCCTTCAAAATTTAGCCTAATATGGGTGGAGTGTGGGTTAAATACAATGCTCCTGCCTATACTTACCTGATCTCTTAACTGGCCAAGGCTAGAATCTCGTTTGGTTACACATATTAGATGAGATGAGATTAAATGAGATGAGCTGAGAATATATAAGAAATCTATGAATAATAATGAGGAAATTTGTGAATAGAAGTGTAAATGGTTTGAGTTAAGATTTTATGGGGTTTGGGAAAAGACAGAAAAAAAGTTGAATAAAAAAATTATAAAGTTAAAAGAGGTGGAAGGGATATTCCCCTCCTAGCCCATTGGGTTGGGCCTGATCCAGATACTAAGGTCCATCTCAGATTGGAACCTGCCCTCCCACGGCCCAGGAATCATCAAAAGAGCCCAACCCACAAATTGTGTTAGCAGAGAGAGAATACATTGTGCGGGAAACAAGGTTCAAACGGAAAGTGCAGGCCACCCTTCATTCTCTGACGATGGGGATAGAAAGTGACCGCGCCAATTGCCAATTGTTGAGATGGCACCAGGGGAGCCATGCCACATTAATGGCACCACCTTAGGCGCCATGTCGCATTAAAGACCATGACCCGGACGACTATGGGCATGACACTGATACCTGACATAAGGTATGTGAATGTTCCATTGAAAGCTCCTATAAAATCCATACTCCAAGTACGAATGAATCACTTTGAACTATGTTATTCTCCTATAATTCTCTTAGATGAAGTATTAACTTTAGCATTGGAGGCTCCCCGGACCACCCCTGAGCCCACCTTTGTCTTTATAATCACAGGTAGAAACATCTCAGCCCGGGTTGTGGGAACTTAGCCTAGGCGTATGACACACGATCTTAATAGTGGCGTCGTCTGTGGGATCTCTATAAATGTAATGTCCTTCGTATGCTGACTACTACACGCTCACAGGCAACCTGCGAACAAGAAGCGATGTTGAAGAACATGGACGGACGTTTCGTAGAGATGGAGGAACGTATGAGAAAGATGGCGGAGGAAGTTGAGAAGCTTTGCCGTGAAAATGAAGTTCTGGGACAAGTCAACACTAAACTACAAGATGAAGCAGGGCCAAGTAGAAATGAATAGGGAGAATCTCGGAGCACTGGCGAGGTAGATGTCGGCGATGAAGAAAGAAAGAAGATGCACCATAAGCCGCAAAACCTTATGGAAAAGTACAAGGAGATGGCGAGGAGGATGGATGCCTCCTCATCATTAGATTAGCTGCTCACCAACACAGACTTGCCCTACAGTGCTGAGGTAATGGCAGCACCGTTACCACTAAAGTTCAAGGTCCTTCAAATGGAAATGTATGATGGGTCCAGGGACCTTATTGAGCACTTAGAAACCTTCATGGCTCACATAACCCTGTATGGTTTCCCTAGGGAGATTGCATGTAGAGCCTTCCCACTGCCCTTTAGAGGGGTCACGAGAGTGTGGTTCGGGTTGTTGGCACATAGATCAGTCGGAGAAGGCACCTAGCAGCTTACCTCCTAACCATCAAACAAAGGGGGGATGAAAGCCTAAAGTCATACCTGTTCAGGTTTAATAAGGAGTGGATGATGATGGATGACCAGGATGAAAAAGTCACCTTGGCGGAGCTCTTGGGTGGCGTATGGCCCCGAAACCAGTTCATGCAGAGCAGGCCAAGAGAACCCCCACCATGTTACATGAACTCATGGATCAGGCTGATGGCTTTATTAACGTCGAAGACACACTCTAGGCCAAGACCGAGCCCAAAAAGACGGAGTTGGAATAGGCTGATAGGAAAGCTAAGGCATCAAGCAAAGCTAAAGTCCCCGAGAAGACCAAGGGGAGCCAACAGGACATGAGGTAGGATGAGGCGCCCCTCCCAAAAGGCCTAGGACCTCGATACAACCTGATTACGCTGTTTGTATAGGATGAAGGTAGACCGACCACCTAGTAAGCCAACAGCAAGAACAAGGGCCGCTACTACTGCAACTACCACTGAACGACATCTCACTATACCATAGACTGCACCTCCCTCAAAGCAGGAGGGGGAGTGCTAGAGTACCAGTCCCCTTAGCACCTTACCAATTGGAAAAGGGGAGCGGGAACGGAATAGAGGAAGGCCTGATAGGCCAAGAAGAAGTGAGAGCTCGAGAAGACGGCTAGTGGAGCAAGAGCCCCCACAAAACCACCCTCAGAAGCTACATTGTGAGGGTGCCCCCTAGGCAACCATCGCCAAGGGGTTTGCAGGCAATGGCTCGACCTCATGCAATAGGAAGACATACACCAGGAGGGCACAGTTCGAGGAAGTATACTTAGCCAACAACAACCCGGCCAAGCAAGGAAGAAGCACGACCACGCTGGTCGTCTCCTTTAGGGAAGCTCATGAAGAAGGGATTCTCTACCCCCATGTTAAAGCCCTGGTGGTGACCATGCTTGTGGCCAACGTCACCATTAGAAGGATCATTGTCGATAATGACAGCTCCTCAGACAGACTCTTTTGGGATGCCTTCACCTGGATGGGGGTTAAACTTGCCTGCCTGTGGCTGGCTCCGATGATTCTGAAAGGTTTCTTGAGATACATGGTTCAACCAGTGGGTACCATTACCCTTTCAATCCTAGCTGGTAACGCCCCTAACACGACCTCCACCATGTCTGAATTCATAGTGGTGAAGGCCCCCTTGTCGTACAATGCCATACTGGGGCGACCCACCCTCAACAACCTGAAGGCAGTAATTTCAACCTACCACCTAGAATTGAATTTCCAAACAACCTACCAACCTGAAGCTGCCGAAAGGGGAGGTCCACATAATAGAAGTCTTGGGTGGCGACAACATCTCGCCACCTCCATTGAGTTCATCGCAGGAGAAGAGGAGGTTAGGGATGAGCAAGCCCTCTGAAAAGTTGAGCCAAACAAGCCATTTGAGTTGGCTCCCCTAGACCCAAGCTGCCTTGAAGCCACAGTCAGGATTGGTAGTAGAATGAGACCATAAATGTGACAGGCCATGAAACAACTCCTTGCAGAACACCGACATGTGTTTGCATGGGGTGACGAGGACATGCCCGGGATCAATCTTGGCATAATCCAACACCATTTGTGCATAGACCCCAAGGCGAATAAGGTTAGGAAGAAGCGCTAAAGTTTCAGTGTCGAGAAATGCGTCACCATCTGATTGAGCTAATTATTGCATATTTCATACAGAACCAATATATTTCAATTATTTCGTGACATCAGTATTGTTTTTAGATGAAAAACGGTTAAGAGGCATAATTGCAAGTTGTGATTTAAATTGGTTGATTGAATGGTTTATACTTAATTTTATAACTTGTGATTTAATTGGGCAATATTTCTTCACATGCACAACACATCTGTGATATTTTATTCTTCCTTTTAATTTTTTCTGGTTTGTACTTTTTCATAAAGGCCAATGCATGCATTGATGCTTAAAGAGAAAAAAGGACGAAAAAAGGCTCAACACCGGTTGTGTGTACGAAAGTGCACTCTAAATACTCTATTATTGAACTATAATAATAAAATATGAATAGAAATGATAGGAATTAATGTGTATTCTTAAATTGAGTTTCTATTTACTATGAGATACTCCTAAGCAGATTTTTATGTTTAATTTCAAGATTTATAAAAGAGCAAGTCAAAACCCAGTCAAATTCAAAGGACTTTCAAGTGGGCAAGACGTTGGAACAATTTAAGAACTTTTAACGAGTGTGGGAATCTTCAAATAAGGATAATGATGGGGTTTGAGGGTAATTCGGATCAAGAGAAAAAGTCAGAGTTCAAAATGCTCTAGGAGACAGTTTGGATATATTTTAGTATTTTGATCATAACTTTTCACTCACATATCGGATTAATACAATTCTAGACGCGTTAGAAACCTATCTTAAAGGGATACAAATTTGTCTCTAATAAGTATTTGTAAATTTGAAATCTTGAAGTGCGTACGTGGCTGCCAAGATGAGTCCTAAAATTTAGTCAAATTTTTTTTTTTTTATGCGGGAATCATGAAGACATTAGGGTTTCATTCCTTCAATATATAAGCATATCATTAGTGCAAAATTGGGAGAAACCAGGATGAAAGAGGAAGGGAGGAAATTAATTGCCATGACCATCTTGTACTTTATTTTTCTCTTGAGATTGTTGTTGTCCATTATATTTTTGGGTAACTAAATTCTTAAGTAGGGTTAGGGATGAACTTGTATATTAGATGATACTTTTAATTTATTTTTAATTTATGTGTTTGGTTTTAAATTACTAAAACTCTTTTGTTTTATCATTTTCAATTCATTGTTGATGTTTGCTTCTCCGAATAATCATAGAATTTATTTTGTTTATGGATTCAGTCATGCTTTTTCTATTGAATGTATTAGTTCTTTGATTATGCTTGGATAAATTATTTATCTATATTGATTTAATTCTTTGTTACAATATCACTCCCTGAGTATTTTGTCATCGTTGGGTTTTCTCAATAGTGATAATAATTTACGTATTTTAAAAGTGGTGAATGATTTTTCAAAGGGTTACATTTGGTTTAATTTTGATTTATAAGTCTATACCTTTCAATTGGGAATTGAGTTCCCAATTGAGTTATTCAATGAATTAAGAATAATTAAAATATCATATTTGTGTAAGGGATTTTCAATGCTCTACTGTTCTTGGAATTTGAGTACTTTTTCCATTAGTCACTTTGCTTCACTTTAATTTGCATTTAAAATTAATCTTTGTTCTCCATTAATCATTTAATATTTTTCTTTAGTTTATTTGTTCCTTCTGCTATTCTTTTAATTTGTTTCTCTATGGAATCGACACCCTAAAGTTATGCTACAACTACTGTGTTATTCTTTGGGCGTTATCAAATTTTGGCACTGTTGCTGGGGAGACGGTAGAAGAATTGGTAGATAGTTTTTATTTTCAGCAGTATGTAAAGGCGGTAACTTCATTTCCTCTTTTAGCTTGCTACATTTTCTTTTCTTTCCTTTCATATTATTTTTAGTTTTTCATTTTTTGTTACCTTGCATGCATAGATATAGAGACACCTTGGGTCGGTTAATTTGTAGGCCTGTGCTAGAGTTAGAATCAAATTTTTTAATCCTTTATTTGACAATCCATCTACTCCCGAAGAAATGAGTGAACACGAAGATCAACCCACTAGAACTCTTCAGAATTACCTCCACCCTACACGCACAACCACACCATCATGCATCATGTTTCCAGCCAAAACTCGTCAACTTGATTTTAAAGTAGGGATGATACAATTACTCCTTACTTTTCATGGCTTGGAAAATGAAAATCCATATGTGTAGATTAGGGAGTTTGAGGAAGTAGTTGCGACTTTTCATAGTCAAAATGCAACTGATGACGTTGTGAGACTTAAGTTCAATCCTTTCTCTTTGAAGGATAGAGCTAAGAGTAGGCTATACTCGATGAGACGACGATCTATTGGGTCATGGAATGAGATGACTCAGGTCTTCTTTAATAAATAGTTTCCCCAACATAAGACCAACGCTTTAAATAGGCAAATCTCCATCTTTGTACAAAAGGACAGTGAGACTTTGTATCAGTCTTGGAAGAGATTTAAGGAACTGTTGAGTAAGTGTCCTCACCATGGGTATAAGAATTGGCAGTTAGTGAGCTATTTTTATTAGGGACGTACACCTAAAGAGTACCAATTTGTAGAGATGATGTGTAATGGTGAGTTCTTACAGAAAGATCCTGATGAGGCCATAGAATACCTCAATTAGCTTGCTGAAGAAGCTCACACTTAGACTGGACCTAGTGCCACTGAAAGCGCAAATAAGTCACTACCTGCAGGAAACCCAAATGGTGGTAGAATTTACCATCTCAGAGAAGAGGATAATCTAAAGGCTAAGGTTGAGATGCTCACTAGGGAGCTAGAGGTGTTACAGACTAATTACTTGAAGCCAACACAGGTGGCTAATCATGCAGTCTTTTGGACCATATTTTGATTGTGGCGGGATAGATCACTTCACCCAAGAATGTCCTACATTTGTTGAGATGAGAGGGATGTATGAGGAACATTGTAATACCTTAGGTATGTACAAGAAGCTTTTTGCACCTTTATCTGATAACTGTAATCTGGGGTGGCACAATCACCCCAAATTTAGCTGGACATCTGAAAACTAGCCACCTGCACAACGCCTTAGATCATATCCTGCACCATATCATGCACCTTCATCTTCTAGGAGCCATTTAGAAGACCCTTTGCATGCTTTGCCTAATTGGTAATCATTTGAAGAAGACATCGTTCTTGACAGAGTAGGTTAGTGCTCTAATTGAGCAGCGGATTCCTCCCAAATACAAGGATCCTGGTATTCCAACCATTGCATGCAGCATTGGAGATCATGAGTTTGGGCAAGCTTTGCTAGATTTAGGAGCCAGTGTGACTCTAATGCCATATTTTATTTATTTGCAGTTAGGTTTGGGAGAAATCAAACTAACTACTTTGGTATTGTAATTGGCTGACCGTTCAGTCAAAATACCCTGTGGTGTGGTAGAGGATGTTCTAATTCAAATTGACAAATTTTATTATCCTGTTGATTTCCTAATCCTTGACACTAGCTTTGTTGTTGATACTACTTCTAAAATTCATTTGATTTTGGGTTGGCCTTTCCTTGCCACTGCTAATGCTCTTATTAATTGCAAGAATGGGCTCATGAATTGTCTTTTGAAAACATGACTTTCGAGGTGAATATCTTCCATATTGCAAAACAACTAGAATATGATGATGAGAGCCACCAGATATACATGATTGACTCACTCATGGATAAGGGAGTTTCTACAGCTAATGATTTTGATCCCATTGAGTATTCTCTTGTTAATTATGTGTTTGATTCTATCAGCGATCCATCTAATGTAGTTGATATTTGTGCTATTTTTGATAGAACTTAGGAATATGGCACTCAGTTATGGCAACAGAAGTTTGAGGAGTTGCTTGAGAAAGGTGAAAAATAAATTCCTTCAAATGTGGAAGCACCTAAAGTTGAATTGAAGCCTCTATCTAAGGGTTTAAAGCATGTGTTCGTTGGTCTAGGTGATATTTTTCCTGTTATTATCTCATCTGAATTGTTTAAGTCTTAAGGTGAGAAATTGATTCAGACTCTAAGTGAGCATAAGTTAGCCTTAGGTTGGAGCATTACTGATATAAAAGGTGTTAGTCCCCTGGTCTATTCTCATAAAATTAATTTGGAGGAAGGAACTAGCCCTCGTAGAGACCCTTAGCGTAGGCTTAATCCCACTATGAAAGAAGTGGTGAAAAATGAAGTGTTGAAACTATTAGATGCAGGAATCATATATCCTATTGCTGATAGTAAATGAGTAAGTCCTACACAGGTTTTTCCTAAAAAGTCTGGTGTTACTGTGGTGAAGAATGACTTTGGAGAGTTAGTCTCTACAAAACTTGTGACTGAGTGGCGGATGTGCATTGATTACAAAAAACTAAATGCTGCCACCTGAAAAGACCATTTTCCTCTCCCTTTTATTGATCAAATTCTTGAGCGTGTAGCTGGTCATCATTTCTATTGTTTCTTAGATGGTTATTCTGGTTATTATCAAATTGAAATTGCATTAGAAGATCAAGATAAAACCACTTTCACTTGTCCTTTTGGTACTTATGCTTTTCGTAGAATGCTATTTGGATTGTGTAATGTACCTACTACTTTTCAACGTTGCATGATGAGCATTTTTAGTGACATGGTTGAAAATTGCATGGAAGTTTTTATGGATGCCTTACTATTTTTGGATCTTCTTTTGATCCATGCTTATTGAATTTATAAAGAGTGTTGACTCATTGTGAGGAGAAGGAATTGGTTTTGAATTGGAAAAAATGCCACTTTTTGGTACCTTCAGGTATTGTCTTAGGGCATATTATTTATTTTAGGAGGATAGAGGTTGATCAATCTAAGATTGAATTAATCTCTAAGTTGCCTACACCTAGGACAGTAAAAGATGTGCAATTCTTTCTTGGTCATGCGGGCTTTTTTAGGAGGTTTATATAGAATTTTTCCACCATATCTAGACCACTATGTGACCTCCTAGCTAAAGATGCCCCATTTGAGTGGACACAAGCTTGTCAAGGGGCCTCTAAAACGCTAATTGGCAAGCTTGCCTCAACATCCATAATGCAGCCACCTGATTGGACTTTACCTTTTGAGATCATGTGTGATGCTAGTGATTTTGCTGTAGGTGTTGTTCTTGGATAGTGAAGGGAGGGGAAGCCTTTTGTCATTTACTATGCTAGTAGAACTCTAAATAGCGCTCAGATGAATTACTCCACCACTGAAAAAGAGTTACTAGCGGTAGTGTTTGCTTTGGATAAATATCGTACTTACTTGATTGGTTCTTCTATTATTATTTTCACAGATCATCTAGCCCTTACGTATCTTTTTATAAAAAAGGATACTAAGGCGCGACTAATACGGTGGATTTTACTTTTTCAGGAATTTGACATCACCATCAAAGACAAGAAAGGAATGGAGAATGTAGTGGCTGACCTTCTGTCGGGGCTCATATTTGAGGACACCTCTGACCACCTACCAATCAGGGTTGATTTTCCCGATAAGCATGTTGAAACTTTCTATTACTTCTCTACCATGGTTTGCTCATATTGTAAATTATTTGGCTGCATGTGAGATACCGTTGGATTGGAGCGCTCAGAACAAGAGGAAGTTCATGATTGAGGTACGTAATTTCTATTGGGATGACCCTTTTCTTTTCAAATACCACCTTGACCAAATTTTAAGGTGTTGCATCCCTGATTAGGAGATTGCTAGCGTCTTAGAATTTTGTCATTTCCAAGCTTGTGGGGGCTACTTTTCAATGAAGAAAACCACCGCAAAAATCTGCAGTGTGGATTTTATTGGCTCACCTTGTTTAAGGATGCAAACATCTATTGTCGTTTTTGTAAAAAATGTCAAAAATTAGGAGTTATGTCCCGTCGTAATATGATGCTCTTAAACCCAATTTTAGTGATTGAAATTTTTTATTGATGGGGCATTGATTTTATGGAACCATTTCCTCATTCTTTTGGATATCAATATATTATTGTGGCTCTCCTAGAAACTAAATCCTCTGACTCTCCTAATATTAAGCTTGGTTGCAATGATTCTTATTGCAAATCTTTGAGTAAAACGATCAATGTTTTAACAAAACTAAAAAACAAGAAAATCTTTTATTAACTCTGATTTCCTAATTACAAATCCTAAGCTCAAAGAAGAATACCTTCTCAAGCTCAAGAAGACTATGGTTCGCCAAGAATCAGAATCTTCTAAACTAAGGATTAATTTTCAAAACACTTTAGAGAGATTTCAAAAGAAAAAAACTAAAGAAGTCTCTACTCATGATTTACAATATGAAATAAATTTTATTAAAAAAGAAATTGTTGAGCTCAAACCGAGATCAATAATCTCAAATTTGAAAATGATGTTTTAAAACAAGAATTTTTATGTTTTAAAATTGACAAACAACTTGATCAGGATATTCCTTCTGATAATGAGCAAACAAATGCTTCTGATTCTGGTCAATGGGAAGAAAAATCTTCTGACAACCAGATTTGTTTAATTCATTATATTATTCCTCCTAAATGGTTTTCCAAAGTTAATATTGTTGTTTTCTATGCATTTAAATTTTCCGTTGTTGCTATGATTGATTTCGGATTGGATATCAATTGTATCCAAGAAGGACCAATACCTAGTAAGTATTATGAAAAATCTACTGAGAAATTATTCACCACAAATGGTTCACAAATGAAGATCATCTATGAATTAAATACTACTCATGTTTGTCAAAATAATGTCTGTTTTAAAATTCCTTCTATGCTTGTCCAAAATATGTCTGATAAAGTCATATTAGGAATTCCTTTTATTTCATCTTTATATCCATTTCTGTCTGAAAAGGATGGTATTACTACCGACCTTTTTGAACAAAAAGTTAAATTTAAATTTGCTTCAAGATTTGAAATTGATATTGACAAGAGTTTGAAATTTTTGCTTTCTGCAAAGCACAAACATTTGAATTTCATTCAACAGAAAATCAAATTCAAAAAGATTTCTGAACAATTGTCCAGTACTTTACTTCGATAAAAAATTGATGATTTTAATAAAAGTTTGATTCCTAATGTTTGTTTTGATCTTCCAAATGCCTTTTGGCATAGGAAGAAATATGTTATTTCTTTACCTTATGTTAAAGATTTATGTGAGAAAAACATTTCAACTAAAGCTCGGCCCATTCAGATGAATAGCGAGACTTTGAAATTTTGTAAAAAAGAAATCACTGATTTACTTGATAAAAAGATTATTAGGCATAGTAAATCTCCTTGGTCTTGTGCCGCTTTTTATGTCTAGAAAAATGCTGAGATTGAGAGAGGGACCCCTCGTCTAGAATTAATTACAAACCCTTGAATAAAGTCTTAGAGTGGATTAGGTACCCTATCCCCAATAAAAATGACTTAATTCATAGGTTTGTTGATGCTGTTATTTTCTCCAAGTTTGACCTAAAGTTAGGATTTTGGCAGATTCAGATTAGTGAGTCAGACAAATATAAGACTGCTTTTACTTCCCATTTTGGCCACTATAAGTGGAATGTGATGTCTTTTGGTCTAAAAAATGCCCTAGTGAATTCCAAAATATCATGAATGATACCTTCAACTCATTTACCCATTTCACCATTGTTTATATTGATGATGTTCTCATATTTTTCAAGTCTATTGATGAACACTAGAAACATCTGCATTCGTTTCTGGATATCATTAAGATTAAATGGTCTGGTTGTTTTTGCTAAAAAGATTGAATTATTCCAAACCAAGATTAGATTCCTTGGTTACGATATCTCTGAAAGTAAAATTAGACCCATCAATAGGGCTATTAAATTTGCTGACAAATTTCCTGATGTCATCCTTGATAAAACCCAATTGCAGAGATTCCTTAGTTTTCTCAACTATGTCGCCGAATTCTACCAAGATATGAGGAAACAATGTCGCCCACTTTTTGAAAGGCTACATAGTAACCCTCCTACTTGGCCAGATACTCACACTAACCTTGTTAAAAAAATCAAGACATATGTCAAAACTCTTCCGTGTCTTGGTATTCCTGCTTCTAATTCTTTCAAAATTGTTGAAATAGATGCATCTGACATTTGTTATGGTGGCATTCTAAAACAGATTGTTTCACCAGGCTCATCTGAACAAATCGTTCGATTCTATTTCGGAGTCTAGAATACTGCACAGCATAATTACAGTACTATTAAGAAAGAAAATTTATCTATAGTACTATGTATTTCTAAATTTTAAAGTGATTTATTAAATAAAAAATTTTTGTTACACAATAATTACAAAAGTGCTAAATATGTTTTAGAAAAATATATTGAAAAAATTGCATCAAAACATATTTTTGCCAGATGACAAGCTATTTTAAGTGTTTTTGATATTGATATTGAATATATTAAAAGATCTGATAATTTCATTCCTGATTTCCTTATCCGTGAATTCTTGCAAAAAGCATGAGTAAGAAAAAAGGCAAAGGTAAACAAATCATTGTTCCCCCTCCACTCCCTGACACCAAGCTCATAAAAATTGAGCCCACTTCACCTCTAGAAATTGCAAATAGGTTTACTACATTAGGTAGTATTTCTACTATTAAACCTACTTCTTTTGCTTTAACTATTTCAACGCCGTACGATTTGTACGCCAAACCTATTTCATCTACAAAAACTACTCAATATTTTCTTCCTGCCTAACAAACTAAGTATCTAAAAAAAATATTTTTCTTGGAAACTATTTTATATTGAACCAAACCAGTCAATATATACAGATCTTTTTAAAATTGATTCTAGTTATTTTTCCCCTAATTTCCACTAGATTCCGGAGAACTCCGCAAAAACTCTCCAATATTATTCCAGTATCCTACTTCAAACTGATTCCCTCATTATAAAACCCATTTTTGACAAAACTGATAAATCAAAGTTGATTTATCACAGTGCTTATATCTCAAAAATCATTTCTGAGGAAGACTGGGGTACCCATTCCTTTACTTCCAAAAGACTCTCTGAGTCTGAAATAATTTATAACTATTATGATTATATTGATGTCTGATTCAAATTTATGTTATTTCAAAAGCCGGATATGTCTCACTCTTGGTTCCTTAATTTTGAGAAGAAGTTTAAAGGAAAACTTCCTCTCTGGTTCTTAAAATGGTGGGATCAATTTGGACCCATCCCTGAGATTTATCCAGAAATGCTTCAAAAAGCCTATAAATGTTTTGCCAATGCTGTTTGCCCAAAATTGGACCGACATACTGCCAAATTCCTTTATGATCTACATTTCTGTAAATGGGTCAAAATTCCTTGGATCATGAAATGGACCTACGCGAATAATGGTGACTTACTGTACTGATTCTGTTTTGTTAAGTGGTGGGATAGATACCCCCACACCCAAGATATTATTGATGCAGTAATCAGAGAATTTCCCCAAACTGGTCCAGGTTTAAAAAATAAGGAGGAATTCCTTGCTATTACTCATGATTCAACACCTGGATATCCACAAATCTAGGCCCTTGCTGCCACTACTTCACACAAAGAGAAAACAACTACTTCCTCTTCTGTCAAATCCAATAAGTCCTCCAAGTCTAAAAAGAAAAGTATTCTTGAAGGACTAAATAAAAAGGATTTAATTTACTTGCTTAAAAAGTCTTTAGAAAAAGATAATTCTGACGAATCTGATAAGTTAGAAGTATCTTCAGAGGCTTCAGTTGCTGATCCATACAGCAACATATTCGGACATGATTCATAGGATACCCCAAAACTATCTAATGATGAATGATCCGCCGACACAAAACGGTAAAAGGAAGACTACTGTCTCAAAAGACTGATTGGTCTCCCACTGCTTTTATGACGACTCTCCCACAAATCATGTTGAGAAAGCCGTCAAAGACAAAATGATTCTGCTTTCACATGAATGAATAGTAAAATTTACTATTCACTATTCACTATTCACTCACGGACTACTTTCCACTCTATTACTTTGCTTTTCACTGTATTGCTTTAATTATTGTAAACAATGCTCTCTTCATCTATAAAGGGAAGCCTGGCCTTAGAAGGAGGTATCACTTAGTTTTCGAAAAGAAAAACCTCTCTAGGTATTCCCTCCTCTGACTACCTTCTCTCCCATTCACCTTCATTCTCTTCTTCTTCCATCTCTACTCTCCCATCTGTTATTCTATTATTACCCTGTTTCAATTGTGATTTTTTAAACTTGTATTTTGTTTATATTAATTTGAATACAAGTTGATATTTTCCCATCTTATTTATCTTCTGTGTTTCCATACGTATGGTCGGTTCATCCGCCTGCTTTTATTATTGTTCATACTCATTCATGCATATGGTCGGTTTAACCGCCTGCTATTAACTGTGCATATTCTATTTCCTTAGTCTCCCACTACTTTTATGATGACTCTCCCACAAATCATGTTGAGAAAGCCGTCAACGACAAAATGATTCTGCTTTCACGTGAATGAATAGTAAAAGTCACTATTCATTGTTCACTTACGGACTACTTTCCATTGTATTACTTTGCTTTTCACTGTATTGCTTTAATTATTGTAAACAGTGCTCCCTTCATCTATAAAAGGGAAGCCTGGCCTTAGAAGGAGGTATCACTTAGTTTTCGGAAAGAAAAACCTCTCTAGGTATTCTCTCCTCTGACCACCTTCTCTCCTATTCACCTTCATTCTCTTCTTCTTTCATCTCTACTCTCCCATCTGTTATTCTATTATTACCCTCTTTCAATTGTAATTTGTTAACTTGTATTTTTTTTATATTATATATATAATTTATCTTTGCCATTTAAAACGTGTGCTACACTTTTTTCAACCTCCATTATGGTTACCCTATCTGATAGTTGGTGCATCAATACTGAAATGAAAATTAATAGATAATTTACTAATCATTTGATGACATATTAAAGATGATGAAAAGATAATAATTAACACAGTGATAAATAGCATTACTCTTTCACATTTTTTTATTTGTTTTAATAGTTGGAATTGGACGATGAAGTTATATATATATGTATTTTTTAGTTTTTAATAGTTATAATCAACAATGAGTTATAAATGATAACTTGGCTTGTAGAATATTGTAACACTCCTACAACTTAAGACTAATTAAGCATGTTTGGTAAATAAAATATTTTTATTATTTCTTTTAAGATTCTTGATAGAAAATCTGTTGTGTTTTGTATTAAGAAAAATGATAACTTGTTAGGATAAGAAGTAGAATGAAAAATTGAGGATAACAACTTTTTTTTAGATCTGTTAGGAATTGTGTTAAAGAAAGTTGTTTTGAATTTTATGTCATCGCGTCACAACTTTCAAAGATCTTTGTATTGAAATAATAATGGGCCCTTGAGAAAGACTGTCTACAACTTTAAGAAGCGAAAAAAACTTGGGATTAATGCCGTTGATGTTGAATTTTTCACTTGATTGTGAATGTTGGTTGGATGGCCAGACATGAAGGGTAGATGACATGAATTGTATCTTCATGGTGAAGAAATAAAAGAAAATTAAAAACACGATATTTATGTGGCTCAACACTTAGGGAGGTTTGAATAGTGAGTTGAAATGAGATGAAAGTTGAATAAAATATTATTAGAGTATTATTTTTATTTTGATATTTCAAAACTTTGAATTGTTTATTATATTTTGTTTAGGAATTTGAAAAAGTTGTAATGATTAAATAAGATGAGATGAGATGAGTTGATACAGTTTCTAGATCCAAATAAGAAAATGACTTCCTCAGGCAATTTGGTCAAGAAAAACATCATGAGATTGAAGATATTAGAAACTCATAAGTTTCAAGATATTATATGGTGGTTCGTAATTAGGCCGGCCGACATATCCTCCCAGCCCATGAGGGTAAGGAGGGCTGCCATATCCCTTCAAAATTTAGCCTAATATGGGTGGAGTGTGGGTTAAATACAATCCTCTTGCTTATACTTACTCGATCTCTTAACTGGCCTAGACTAAAATCTCGTTTGGTTACACATATGAGATGGGATGAGATTAGATGAGATGAAATAAGAATATATAAGAAATCTGTGAATAGTAATGAGACAATTTGTGAATAGAAGTGAAAATGGTTTGTGTTAAGATTTTAAGGGGTTTAGGAAATGATAGAAAAAAAAATTGAATAAAAAAATTATAAAGAATCATCTCATTTCAACTAGGTTGGGCTTGGGCTAGTTACTAAGGTCCATCTCAGATTGGAACCTGCCCTCCCGCAGCCCAAGAATCATCAAAAGAGCCTGGCCCATGAACTATGTTAGTAGAGAGAGAATACATCGTGCATGAAACAAGTTGAGGGGGATGGATGGGGCACGCCGACCCTGACACTCGCTTGTGATGTCCAACAATAAAGGGTGTACGCTGGGAAGCGAATAGAAAGTGCAGGCCACCCTTCATTCTCTGATGATGGGACAAAAAGTGATTGCGCCAATTGCCAATTGTCGAGACGGCACCAGGGGAGCCATGCTGCATTAATTGCACCACCTCAAGCACCATGTTGCATTAAAGACCATGACCCGGATGACTATGGGCATGACACTGACCCTTGACACAAGGTATGTGAATGTTCCCTTGAAACCTCATATAAAAGCCATACTCCAGGTAGAATGAATCTCTTTGAACTATATTATTCTGCTACAATTCTCTTAGACGAAGTATTAACTTTAGCATTGGAGGCTCCCCGAACTACACCGAGCCTACCTTTGTCTTTATGATAGCAGGTAGAAACAGTTGGGCCCGGGTTGTAGGAACTTAGCCTAGGCTTATGACACACGGTCTTAACAGTGCATCGTCTATGGGATCTCTATAAACATAACATGTCCTTCGTTTGCCGACTACTATCTGCACACAGGCAATCTGTGAACAAGAAGTGACATTGAAGAACATGGAAGGACGTTTCGTAGAGATGGAGGAATGTATGAGAAAGATGGTGGAGGATGTTGAGAACCTTCACCTTGAAAATGAAGTTCTACAAGTCAATACTGAACTGCAAGATGAAGCAAGGCCAAGTAAAAATGAGCAGGGAGAATCTCGGAGCACTGGCGAGGTAGATGTCGGTGATGAAGAAAGAAGGAAGATGCACCACAAGCCGTAAAGCCTTATGGAAAAGTATGAGGAGATGGCATGGAGGATGGATGCCTCTTCATCATTAGATCGACTGCTCACCAGGATGGACTTGCCTTACAATGCTGAGGTAATGGCAGAGCCGTTACCACTGAAGTTCAGGGTCCCTTAAACAGAAATGTATGATGGGTCTAGGGACCCTATTGAGTACTTGGAAACCTTGATGGTTCACGTGACCCTACACGATTTCCCTAGGGAGATTGCTTGTAGAGCTTTCCCACTAACCTTGAGGGGGTCGCGAGAGTGTGGTTCAGGTCTTTGGCACATAGACTAGTCGAGAGCTTTGGAGAATTGGTCAACCTATTCCTCACATAGTTCATGGCCTGCAGGAGGAGAAGGCACCTAGTAGCGTACCTCCTAACCGTAAAAAAAAGGGAGGATGAAAGCTTAAAGTCATATCTGTTTAGGTTTAATAAGGAGCAAATGACGACGGATGACCAGGATGAAAAAATCACCTTGGCGGAGCTCCTGGGAGGCGTATGGCCCCAAAACCAGTTCATTTTACATGAACTCATGGATCAGGTTGATGGCTTTATTAACGCTGAAGACACACTCTAGGCCTAGATCGAGCCTAGAAAGACGGAGCTGGAATAGGCAAATAGGAAAACCAAGGTGTCAAGCAAAGCTAAATCCCTCGAGAAGACCAAGGGGAGCCAACAAGACATGAGGTAGGATGAGGCGCCCCTCCGAAGAGGCCTAGGACCTCGGTACGACCTGATTACGCTATTTGTATAGGATTAAGGTAGATTGACCTTCCGGGAAGCCAACAACAGGAACAGTGGCCGTTGCTACTACAACTACCACCGAACGACATCTCACCACACCACAGACTACACCTCCCTCAAAGCAGGAGGGGGAGTGCCAGAGTACCAGATCCCTCAGCACCATACCGATCGGAAAAGGAGAGTGGGAATGGAGTAGAGGAAGGCATGACCGGCCGAGAAGGAGTGAGAGCTCGAGAAGACAACTAGTGGAGGAAAAGCCCCCACAGAACCTCAGAAGCTACATCGCGAGGGCGCCCCCTGGGCAACCTATGCCGAGGGGTTTACTGACAATGGCTTGACCTCATCCTGAAGGAAGACACACGCCAGGAGGGCACGGTTCGAGGAAGTATACTTAGCCAACAACAACCTGGCCAAGTAAGGATGAAGCACGATCGCGCTGGTCGTCTCGTTCAGGGAAGCTCACGAAGAAAGGATTCTCTACCCCCATGTTAAAGCCCTGGTGGTGACCATGCTTGTGGCCAATGTCACCACTAGAAGGATCATTGTCGATAACGACAGCTCCTTGGACAATCTCTTTTGGGATGCCTTCACCTGGATATGGGATTGAACCCGCCCACCTGCGGCCAGCTCCCATGCTGTTGAAAGGATTCTTGAGAGATATGGTTCAACCAGTAGGAACCATTACCCTTTCAGTCCTAGCTGGTAACACCCCTAACATGACCTCCACCATGCCCGAATTCATAGTGGTGAAGGCCCCCTTGTCGTACAATGCCATACTGAGGTGACTCACTTTCAACAACCTGTAGACAGTAATTTCAACCTACCACCTAAAATTGAAGTTCCAAACAACCACAACAATAGAGGAGATTTGGGGCAAGCAGGTGTTGGCATGCGAGTGCTATGTACAAGAGCTGAAGCTGCTGAAAGGGGTGGTCCACATAGTAGAAGTCTTGGGTGGCAACAACATCCCGCCATCTCCCTTGAGTTCATTGCAGAAGAAGAGGAGGTTAGGGATGAGCAAGCCCTCTAACAAGTGGAGCCAAATGAGCCACTTGAGTTGGCTCTCCTAGACCTAAGCTGCCCCGAAGCCATAGTCAGGATTGGCAATAGAATGAGACCATGTATGCGACAGGCCATGAAATAGCTCCTTGCAGAACACCGAAATGTGTTTGCATGGGTTCACAAGGACATGCCCGAGATCAATCATGGCATAATCTAACACCATTTTTGCATAGACCCCAAGACCAAGAAGGTTAGGCAGAAGCGCTAAAGTTTCAGTGCCGAGAAATGCATTACCATCTGATTGAGCTAAATTATTGCATATTTTAATTATTTTGTGACATTATTATTGTTTTTAGATGATAAATGGTTAAAAGGCATAATTCCAAGTTGTGATTCAAATTTGTTAATTGCATGGTTTATACTTAATTTTATAACTTGTGATTTAATTGTGCAATATTTCTTCACATGTATAACACACTTTGATATTTTATTCTTCCTTTTAATTTTTTCTAGTTTCTAATTTTTCATACAAGCCAATACATGCACTGATGCTTAAAGAGAAGAAAAAAAAAAGACAAAAAAAGGCTCAACACCTCTCCTCTCCAAAAAGCACATCATAAGACATTAAGAAAAAAAGAAAAGAAAAAGAAAACACATGCACGCTGGGGAGAAAAAAAATGCACACAGGGGGAAAAATACAAGCAGCGCTGCCAGCTTTGAAGAGCTCCTGTTGCCTTCATCCCTAGCCATTGTACTTGCTCTTTCCATTCCCTTACTTTCTATTTAGTTTTAGTTTGAATTTTATGGTGTATTTTTAAGATTTTTGGCTTATAACCATTTAGTTTTGGGTATTTTATTTCCTGCTTGTTTAACTTTGATGTTAGTTGTTTTCCTTACTCCTTTAAGCTTCCGTTCAACAGGTATTGCAATTTTTATGGATTGATTTTGACAATTTTGTGATTTGAATACAAGGATTAACACTAGAATCTTGATTTTAGGGCTTTTCAATTTCTAGCTCGTATTTTATCAATTATTTTCTAATATAGCTTAGTTTTGTTAATCTCTTAGTTCCATTAGACATTAGATTGATTAAGGGTTAATTATGGCTTAATTAATTTTAATTTTTTTAATTAATTTTTTGTTAATTAAGTTTGTTTAGCATAGTTGGTTTCTTGATTGTTTAATTTCAATTTGTTATATTTAGTTGTTAATTTTGAATCTTGCAATTAGTTTGGCAATTTTCGTTGGTTAGTAGGTGGGTAATTTAGATTTAATTTTTTGTTTTGCCTCATTAGTTGGTTAATGTTAGATTAGTTAGCTTGCTTGCTTTACAATTTGGTGTTTAATTAGTTTCGGATTTGCTTCTTGGTTAGTAAGTTGCTTCTTGGTTAATTAATTGCAGCAATTTTAGTTTAGTCATTAGTTTACTGTTTTGCATCTCAGTCTTTTACTTTTTCATGCAACACTCAAAATTCCAAAAATATGAATTTGGTCCACTACTAGTGTGTTTTTCATTCCTGTTGCACATATCATCATTTTTATTTTCTCTTTGTGAATATTTTCACCATTTTATAGAAGTTTAATTTTAAGCAACTCTTCTCAAGGAGACGATTTAGGAATTTTATTCCTAATTATTACGTGACATCCTCTTGTACTTGGGTCAACCTTTGCACTGCTCATTTTTGAGTGAGTCACCAGCACTGAGGAGGTTGATTGCCTCTTAGCAGCAAGGTTCATCCTGGTGGCACATACTTGGATTGGTTATCCAATGTCGTGCTAGTTAAAAAGGCCAATAGCAAATGGAGAATTTGTGTCGACTTTACAAATCTGAACAAGGCTTTCACGAAACACAGCTTCCCACTTCCTTGGATTGACTTGAGTAGTGTTTTTATGTTAAGATGAGATGAAATGAGATAAAATGTGATTAAATGAGATGATACTAACTGCGTATCCAAACAAGGCCTAAGGGGATGCTTGGGAAATGAGATGAGATGAGATGAGAAATTTATAAATAATAGTGAAATAGTTTGAGTTATGATGTTTTATTAAGTTTTGGGAAAGGACGGAGAAAGAGTTGAATAAAAATATTATAAAATTAAAATATTTTTAGAAAATAATTTTTTAATATTATATTTTTTTTGAGATTCGAAAAAACTGATTTTTTTTTAATATTTTGCGTAAAAGTTTGAAAAAGTTGTAATAATTAGGTAATGATTAGATGAAAAAATTGAATATTTGAAATTGAAAAGTATTTGTATTTGAGTGATGTTTAAAAATGAGATGATATGAGATGTGATGAGATGAAATCTCTTCAAAAAAACCTCTAAGACTCTCTTATATCCCTAATCCCAGAGTTGCTCCTCTTAGGGATGGTTTGGTTTCACAAACCTTTCAAGCCATCTCATCTTATCGCATCTCAATATGTAAATACCATTCAAACACAATTATTTTTCATAAGTGTGCTTCCCAAAGAAGGCAAGTCAATACTATTAATAGGATTTCTAATGATAGGGGCCAATGTGCAAGCAACCTGGGGGAAGTTAGTGGTTTATTCCAAGCATTTTATTAGGATATTTTCCTATCCTCTCAGCTAGTTGGAATTGATAAGGTTTTGGAGGATTTCAAACCAACAGCCAACTCAAAAATGAATAGGAAGCTGCAAAGGGAATTTACTTTTGAGCAAGTAAAAGGTGCCATATTTGAGATGAATTCACTAAGCTCTCTAGGACCAGATGGTTTCTTAGTTGGTTTTTATCAAAATCTCTGGAGTTTAGTGGGTGCTGAGGTCGTGTCTACTGTAAAAGAAATTGTTTCAACAATATTTGTTTCAACCAAAGAAGAAAAATCCAAACTTAGTCTCTGAGTTTAGAGCCATTAGCTTGTGCAATGTTTTCTATAAAATTGTGTCCAAAGTTCTTGCTAATAGGTTGAAACAGATCCTTCTAGACATTATGTCCCCTTCTTAGAGTGATTTTATTCTGGGTAGATTGATCTTTGGCAACACTATAGTGGCCTTTGAAGCTATGCAGTCCATGCAACACAGGATGAAAGGGAAGAAGGAGGGATTTATGTCTCTTAAATTGGATATGAGTAAGACTTATGACAGAGTAGAATATGGTTTTTTAAAGGCTGCCATGCTGAAACTGGGATTTGAAGTGTCTTGGGTTGAGCTTATCATGCAATGTGTGAGTTCCGTGAAATACTCTATTTTGATTAATGGTGTACCACAAGAGGGATTCACACTCTCGAGAGGATTAAGACAAGGGGATCATCTTTCCCTTTATCTTTTTATTCTCTGCTCAGAAGTGTTAAGTCATATGTTGGACACAATTGAGAAGAAAGACCACATTTTTGGTTTCCCTTTTGCTAGAGGGATTTTACTGGTTAATCGATCCGATTTTTTTTTTTTTTTTTGCAGATGATAGCTTGCTTTTTTATAAGGCAAATGCATTAGAATGGAGTAGGTTATATAGGCTACTGAACTCTTATGAAGTAGCCTCTGGTCAAAGACCTAACTTGGAAAAGTCATCTATCTATTTCAGCAGGAATACAAGATCAGAAGCAATAGAGTCTATTCTTTCTCTGGCAGGAGCTAAGTCTTTTGAGAAATACTTGTGCTTCCTTCTTATGTGGGGCGACATAAGCTAGCTGTTTTCAAACCTATCTTGGGTAGAATAAGGAACAGAATGAACAATTGAAAATTCAAATTTTTATCTAAGGCTAACAAAGAAGTGCTTCTCAAGTCAGTTATCTAGGCCATTCCAACCTACTGTATGGGAATTTTCAAATTGCCTAAGTCCATTCTGAATGCTATTAATAGGCTAATGCAGAAATTTTGGTGGAGATAGAAGGACAACAGATCAAAACTCATTGGCTTTCATGTAAATAGCTAGGCAAGACAAAACTAGAAGGGAGGGGGAGGGGGGGGGGGGGCTTGCCTATTGAGACTTTGAAATTTTTAATATAGTCGTAATAGCAAAACAAGGGTAGAGAATTATTCAACAGGCCCTTTCATTAGCTGCTAGAGTTCTAAAAACTAAGTATTTTTCCCGATCAGACTTCCTAAATGGCAAGATAGGCAGTAATGCATCTTATCTATGGAGGAGTTTTATGGCAGCTCAGCAATTTCTTAAAGAATGTCACTTTTGGAGAATAGGAAATGGAGAGTCCATGAATATTTGGTATGATAAAAGGATCCCCTGACCTACTTCTTTCAAAGTTTAGTCCCCATAGAAAATTTTGCATGAAAGCTCTCTAGTGAGTTCATTAATTGATAAGAATAGCAGTGCATGGAAGGTCTTTGTGTTGAAAGTAGTCTTTGAAGAGGAAGAAGTTATTTTAATCAGTAGAATTCCCATTAGACTATACAATGCTCCAGATAAGCTAATCTGGAGATGTTCAGGTGATGGAAAGTTCTCGGTTAAGAGTGTATATCGTCTGCTTGGAGAGAGTAGTTTTAAGGGCCAACCATCAAGGAGTTCACCTAGCATAGGGTTTTGGCCTAAGATATGGAAGATGGAAATACCTAATGTAATCAAGATAATGATTTTTGAATCACCACTTTGTCTAGTGGGTAAAACAGATCCGGAAAAAGTCTCACATGCTTTATGGTCATGTATTTCAGTTCAAGATGTTTGGGGAGCTTGTTCCAAGAGGCTTCAAAAGGTAGTGGTTATGGAGTCAACCTTCAAAGAGATTCTGTCTTATATGTTCTCTGAACTTAATGAAGATGAAGTTGCAGAATTTGCTGTAATTGTTTATCAGTTATGCCTTTGGTTGCTACTTGCTTTCCAAGTCTCAGTCATGTTCTTCCCTAGTATTTATCTGTATTTTCCATTTTGCATTACTTTTTCTATTTTATTTTATTAAAATATATAACTCCAAACGCTTTGTTCCCTTCAGTCAAATCATTCATTTTCTCCCCATAAATTTGGATATTTGAAAGTTTAAAGAACCGCAACTTAAATTTTATTAGTTATATATATATTTATATATATAGCATTACCCATTTCCTCGTAAATTTGGCCATTACCTATGAACAATAAAACAAGGCAATGAAGAGACTATCCACGGAATACAAATCTAACAGTATTTGATCTCCAAAAGTGATACCCTTTGAAGGGTTTGGACTCTAAAGGTGCCATTTTTTTCATGTTATTTGTATTTAATAACTTAACTATACCCACACATCGCCCGAGTTTACGACTAATTAACTAAAAAAAAGAAAAAAAAAGGGAAGTATTTGAAATTAGAACCTTGCATTGCGATTAATCAGTTCTATATAGAACACAAATATATATAGTATGGTAGATGACTCTTTTGTTTATAGTTCTGATTATGGATGAAAAAGTTTGTTTGTGTTATTATTTTCCGAATTAATAATCCTCCTATTGCATGTAACAAGCCTTGAATTGATAGACAAGCAGTGGGCCAATCCTTCTAGGTGAACGTTCTTATATATGCAGACTTGGTCAATTAATGACAGAAAGTGACTTGCATTATCTTACAACGATTTCACATGCACGGTCTTGATTCGACCGAGGAAGTGTATATGGAACTCATGTTGATTTTAAGGAAATTTTAGCTGATTTGAGAGACGTATCACTGTCATCATATTATAAGATAATATTCTCAATCTATCATATAATTTTTGAAGAGTAATGATAAGTATAATTATGGGTTGTGTAAATGATGTATATTCATTTTGAAAAAGAGTGAGATCTACTATTAAAAAATTAATTTTTTAATGTGAGTTCCATATTAATTTACTTATTTTTTTTAAGAGGAGTGCACGATACTTGCACCATTCATGATTGCAAATATCATTTCTCAATTCTAAAACATTTCAAAATTACTAAATAATTACTAGTCATACCATAATATCCGTATAAGATAACACCCTATTGCATAAGGCTTGGGGCCGGGAACAAAAAACAACTTGTATGGTTATGATTTAAGACACGACCACTTCTCAATCATGCACTAATAACAACGTGCATCATATGTCATGGTTGCCCCTTCTTTTTCCTCCTGATGACTGTGTGAAGGTGTGGCATTGGAGCTTTATGAGTTGGCATAATAATAACTTTGTTTGATGCTAACCACATGATTTAATCCCAAAGGACACACATATAATGTAGTAGGTTAACCATTTATTGGCCGATTTATGGATTGAAATTCATAACAACTTTATATAAATATTGAATATAGATACAAAGACTACGAGGGCTTGAGTAATACACATATTTTTGGGCATTATTTTGTCAATATTGTACCTTTCAGTCTGAGGTGTGAATGACTGGACGGTAGGCCACGCCAGATTAAAGATGTATTGCTTTTTTGACAAATGCATGCCCCTTCCTAACAACAATAACTTGAGTTAATATCAGTAGGTTCAATTAAACAAATTGGAATACGTACTGGTGAAGACTTTTAAGGCCACAACGTGCCTTGGTTCACACATAAATAGGCTGACGTGTATATTTTGTGTTTATGGGGAATGTGATTTGCCACATCAGCCCGTCCCCACTTCTCCAAATATATATATATATATGCACATAATTTTATCTTTTCCATTTAAAACGTGTCCTACACTTTTTTCAACCTCTATTTACCAATCATTTGATGACATATTAAAGATGATGAAAAAATAATAATTAATATAATGATAAATAACATTGCTCTTTCACATATTTTTTTTATTTGTTTTAATAGCTGAAATTGGACGATGAAGTTATATATATTAGTTTTTAATAGTTATAGTCTAATGAGTTATAATTGGTAACTTGGCTTGTAGAATATTGTAACACTCCTACAACTTAGAGACTAATTAAGCATGTCTGGTAAATAAAAAACTTTTCTTTTTTCTTTTAAGATTCTTGATGGAAAATCTGGTGTGTTTTGTATTGAGAAAAATGATAACTTGTTAGGATAAGAAGTTGAATGGAAAATTGTCAGGATAGCAACTTTTTTTTAGATCTGTTAGGAATTGTATTAATGAAAGTTGTTTTGAATTTTATGTTATCGTCGCGTCACAATTTTGAAACATCTTTGGATGAAATAATAATGGGCCCTTGAGAAAGCCTCTCTAGAAGCTAAAAAACTTGGGATTAATGCCATTGATGTTGAATTTTTCACTTGATTGTGAATGATGGCCGGAGATAAAGGGTAGATGACATGAATTGTACCTTCATGGTGAAGAAATAAAAGAAAATTAAAAACACAATATTGCGTGGCTTGACACTTAGGGAGGTTTGGATAGTGAGTTGACATGAGATGAAAATTGAATAAAATATTGTTAAAATATTATTTTATTTTGAGATTTTAAAGAGTTGAATTGTTTATTGTATTTTATTTAGAAATTTTGAAAAGTTGTAATAATTAAATAAGATGAGATGAGATTAGATGAGTTGATACGGTTTTTGGATCCAAATAAAAAACTTTACTTTCTCAAGCAATTTGGTCAAGAAAAACATCATGAGAATGAAGATATTAGAAACCTAGTAGTTTCAAGATATTATGTGGTGGTTCCTAATTAAGCCAGCCAACATATCCTCCCAGCCCATGAGGGTAAGGAGGGCTGCCATATCCCTTCAAAATTTAGCCTAATATGGGTGGAGTGTGGGTTAAATACAATCCTCCTGCCTATACTTACCTGATCTCCTAATTGGCCGAGACTAGAATCTCGTTTGGTTACATATATTAGATGTGATGAGATTAGATGAGATGAGATGAGAATATATAAGAAATTTGTGAATAATAATGAGACAATTTGTGAATAGAAGTGAAAATGGTTTGAGTTAAGATTTTATGGGGTTTGGGAAAAGATAGAAAAAAAGTTGAATAAAAAAATTATAAAGTTAAAAGTGGTGGAAGAGATATTCCCCTCCTAGCCCACTGGGTTGGGCTTGGGCTAGATACTAAGGTCCATCTTAGATTGGAACCTACCCTCCCACGGCCCAGGAATCATCAAAAGAGCCCAACCCATGAACAGTGTTAGCAGAGAGAGAATACATCGTGCAGGAAACAAGTCGTGAACGGAAAGTGCAGGCCACCCTTCATTCTCTGATGATGGGGATAGAAAGTGACCTCGCCAATTGTCAATTGTCGAGATGGCACCACCTCAGGCGCCATGTCACATTAAAGACCATGACTCGAATGAGTATGGGCATGACACTGACCCTGACACAAGGTATGTGAATGTTCCATTGAAACCTCGTATGAAAGCCATACTCCAGGTACGAATGAATCGCTTTAAACTATATTATTCTCCTATAATTCTCTTAGATGAAGTATTAATTTTAGCATTGAAGGCTTCCCGGACTAACACCAAGCCCACCTTTGTCTTTATGATCGTAGGTAGAGACATCTTTGCCCAGGTTGTAGGAACTTAGCCTAGGTGTATGACACACGATCTTAACAGTGGCGTTGTCTGTGGGATCTCTATAAATGTAACGTGTCCTTCGTATGCCGACTACTACATGCTCACAGGCAACCCGCGAACAAGAAGTGATGTTGAAGAACCTGGAAGGACGTTTTGTAGAGATGGAGGAACGTATGAGAAAGATGGTGGAGGAAGTTGAGAGCCTTCGCCGTGAAAATGAAGTTCTGGGACAAGTCAACACTAAACTACAAGATGAAGCAGGGCCAAGTAGAAATGAGTTGGGAGAATCTCGGACCACTGGCGAGGTAGATGTCGGTGATGAAGAAAGAAAGAAGATGCACCATAAGCCACAAAGCCTTATGGAAAAGTACAAGGAGATGGCGAGGAGGATGGACGCCTCTTCATCATTAGATTAGCTGCTCACAAGCACAGACTTGCCCTATAGTGCTGAGGTAATGGCAGCACCGTTATCACTAAAATTCAAAGTCCTTCAAATGGAAATGTATGATGGGTCCAGGGATTTTATTGAGCACTTGGAAACCTTCATGGCTCACAAACCTATACGGTTTCCCTAGGAAGATTGCTTGTAGAGCCTTCCCACTGACCTTTAGAGGGGTCGCGAGAGTTTGGTTCAGGTTATTGGCACACGGATCAGTCGACAGCTTTGGAGAATTGGTCCTCCTCTTCCTCACATAGTTCATGGCCAGCAGGAAGAGAAGGCATCTAGCAGCTTACCTCCTAATCGCCAAACAAAGGGGAGATGAAAGCCTAAAGTCATACCTGTTCAGGTTTAACAAGGAGCGGATGATGACGGATGACCAGGATGAAAAAATCACCTTGGCGGAGCTCCTGGATGGCATATGGCCCCGAAACCAGTTTATGGTAGAGCTAGCCAGGAGAAGCCCTACCATGTTACATGAACTCATGGATCAGGCTGATGGCTTTATTAACGTCGAAGACACACTCCAGGCCAAGATTAAGCCCAGAAAGGTGGAGCTGGAATAGGCAGACAGGAAAGCCAAGGCATCAAACAAGCTAAAGCCCCTGAGATGGCCAAGGGGAGCCAACAAGACCTGAGGTAGGATGAGGCGCCCCTCCCAAGAGGCCTGGGACCTTGGTACAACCTGATTATGCTATTTGTATAGGATGAAGGTAGACCGACCACCTGGGAAGCCAACAGCAGGAACAAAGGCCACTGCTATTGCAACTACCACCGAACAACATCTCACCATGCCATAGACTGCACCTTCCTTAAAGCAGGAGGGGGAGTGCTAGAGTACCAGCCCCCTTAGCACCATACCAATCGGAAAATGGGAGTGGGAATGGAGTAGAGGAAGGCATGACAGGCCAAGAAGGAGTGAGAGCTCGAGAAGATGGCTAGTGGAGCAAGAGCCCCCACAGAACCACCCTCGGAAGCTACATTGCAAGGATGCCCCCCTGGGCAACCATCGCCAAGGGGTTTGTAGGCAATGGCTCGACCTCATCCAGCAGGAAGACACACACTAGGAGGGTATAGTTTGAGGAAGTATTCTTAGCCGACAGCAACCCGACCAAGCAAGGAAGAGGGACGACTGCGCAGGTCATCTCCTTTAGGGAAGCTCACGAAGAAGGGATTCTCTACCCCCACATTAAAGCCATGGTGGTGACCATGCTTGTGGCCAACGTCACCACTAGAAGGATCATTGCCGATAACGACAGCTCCTCGGACAAACTCTTTTAGGATGCCTTCACCTGGAAGGGGGATTGAACCTGCCCGCCAATGGCAGGCTTCCATGATGCTGAAAGGATTCTTGAGAGACATGGTTCAACCAGTGGGTACCGTTACCCTTTTAGTCCTAGCCGGTAACGCCCCTAACACGACCTCCACCATTTCTAAATTCATAGTGGTGAAGGCCCCCTTGTCGTACAATGCCATACTGGGGCGACCCACCCTCAACAACCTGAAGGTAGTAATTTCAACCTACCACCTAAAATTGAATTTCCAAACAACCACAGGAGTGGATGAGATCTGGGGCAAGCAGGTTTTAGCACGCGAGTGCTATGTGCAAGAGCTAAAGCCTCTAAAAGGGGAGGTCCACATAATAGGAGTCTTGGTTAGCAACAACATCCTGCCACCCCCCTTGAGTCCATCGCAGGAGAAGAGGAGGTTAGGGATGAGCAAGCCCTCTAACAAGTTGAGCCAAACGAGCCACTTGAGTTGGCTCCCCTAGCCCCAAGCTGCCATGCGAGAGTCCATGAAACAGCTCCTTGCAGAACACCGAGATGTGTTTGCTTGGGGTCACGAGGACATGCCCGGGATACTTCCTGGCATAATCCAACACCATTTGTGCATAGACCCCAAGGCCAAGAAGGTTAGGCAGAAGCGCTAAAGTTTCAGTGTCGAGAAATGCATCACCATCTGATTGAGCTAATTATTGCATATTTTATACATAACCAATGTATTTCAATTATTTTGTGACATCATTATTGTTTTTAGATGATAAATAGTTAAGAGGCATAATTCCAAGTTGTGATTTAAATTGGTTGATTGCATGGTTTATACTTAATTTTATAACTTGTGATTTAATTGGGCAATATTTCTTCACATGCATAACACATCTTTGATATTTTATTCTTCATTTTAATTTTTTTCTGGTTTGTACTTTTTCATACATGCCAATACATGCATTGATGCTTAAAGAGAAAAAAAAAAAAGACAAAAAAAGGCTCAACACCTGATGTGTGTACGAAAGTGCCTTCTAAATACCCTATTATTGGACTATAATACTAAAATATGAATAGAAATGATAGGAATTAATGTGTATTCTTAAATTGAGTTTCTATTTACTTTGAGATACTCCTAAACAGATTTTTATGTTTAATTTCAAGGTCTATAAAAGAGCAAGTCAAAACCCAGTCAAATTCAAAGGACTTTCAAGTAGGCAAGACGTTGAAACAACCTAAGAACTTTCAATGAGTGTAGGACTCTTCAAATAAGGATAATGATGAGATTTGAGGGTAATTTTGATCAAGAGAAAAAGTCAGAGTTCAAAACGCTCTAGGAGATAGTCTGGATATATTTTAGTATTTTGATCGTAACTCTCCACTCACATATCGGATCGATACGATTCTAGATGCGTTAGAAACCTTTCTTAAAAGGATACAAATTTTTCTGTAATAAGTATTTCTAAATTCAAACTCTTGAAGTACGTATGTGGCTGCCAAGATGAGTCCTAAAATTTAGACGATTTTTTTTATGCGGGAATCATGAAGACATTAGGATTTCTTTCCTACCCTATATAAGCATATCATTAGCACAATTTTTTTTTGGGGGGGGGGGGTGTGGGGAGGAACCAAGCTGAAAGAGGAAGAGAGGAAATTAATTGCTATGGCCGCTGTTTGCTTTATTTTTCTCTTGAGATTTTGTTATCCATTATATTTATAGATAACTAAATTCTCAAGTAGGGCTATGGATGAACTTGCATATTAGATAGTACTTTTAATTTATTTTTAATTTATGTATTTGGTTTTCAATTACTAAAACTCTTTTATTTTATCATTCTCAATTCATTGTTGATGTTTAATGCTTCTCCGAATAATAATAGAATTTATTCTGTTTATGGATTCAGTCACGCTTTTTCTATTGAATAGATTAGTTTTTTGATTATGCTTGGATCAATTATTTATCTATATTGATTTAATTCTTTACTACAATATCACTCTCTGAGTATACTGTCGTCGTTGGGTTTTCTCAATAGTGATTATAATTTACGTATTTTAAAAGTAGTGAATGATTTTTCAAAGGGTTACATTTGGTTTAATTTTGGTTTATAACTCTATACCTTCCAATTGGAAATTTTGGGAATTGAGTTATTCAATGAATTAAGAATAATTAAAATATTAGATTTGTGCAAGGGATTCCCGATGCTATACTGTTCGTTGAAGTTGAGTACTTTTTTTATTAGTCACTTTGCTTCACTTTAATTTGCATTTAAAATTAATCTTTGTTCTCCATTAATCATTTAATATTTTTTTAATTTCTTTATTCCTTCTGCTATTTTTTTAATTTTTCTCTCTGTGGAATCGACATCCCAAAGCTGTGCTATAATTATCGTGTTATTTTTTGGGCATAAGCAAATTTTGGCGCCGTTGCTGGAGAGACGGTAGAAGAATTACTAGATAGTTTTTCTTTTCAGCAGTGTGTAAAGGTGGTAACTTCGTTCCCTCTTGTAGCTTGCTACATTTTTTTTTCTTTCATTTCATATTATTTTTAGTTTTTAGTTTTTAGTTTCCTTACATGCACAGATATAGAGACACCTTGGGTCGGTTAACTTGTAGGCCTGTGCTAGAGTTAGAATCAAATTTTTAATCCTTTATTTGACAATCCATCTAGTCCCAAAGAAATGAGTGAACACAAAAATCAACCCACTAGAACTCTTTAGGATTACCTCCACCCTACACGCACAACCACACCATCATGCGTCATGTTTTCAGCTAACACTCGTCAACTTGATTTTAAAACAGGGATGATACAATTACTCCCTACTTTTCATGGCTTGGAAAATGAAAATCTATATGTGCACATTAGGGTGTTTGAGGAAGTAGTTGCGACTTTTCATAGTCAAAATGCAACTGATGACATTGTGAAACTTACGTTCTTTCCTTTCTCTTTGAAGGATAGAGCTAAGAGTTGGCCATACTCACTGAGACCACGATCTATTGGGTCATGGAATGAGATGACTCAAGTCTTCTATAATAAATATTTTTTCCAACATAAGACCAACGCTTTAAAAAGACAAATTTCCACCTTTGCACAAAAGGACAGTGCCATTTTGTACCAGTCTTGGGAGAGATTTAAGGAGTTGTTGAGTATGTGTTCTCACCATGGGTATATGAATTGGCACTTAGTGAGCTATTTTTATGAGAGACTTACATTTAATGAGTGTCAATTTGTAGAGATGATGTGTAATGGTGAGTTCTTACAGAAAGATCCTAATAAGGTCGTAGAATACCTCAATGAGCTTGCTGAAGAAGCTCACACTTGGATTGGACCTAGTGTTATTGAAAGCACAAATAGGTCACGACCTGCAGGAAACCCAAATGGTGGTGGAATTTACCATCTCAGGGAAGAGGATAACCTAAAGGCTAAGGTTGAGATGCTCACTAGGGAGCTAGAGGTGTTAAAGACTAAGGACTTAAAGCCAACACACGTGGCTAATCATGCAGAGTCTTTTAGACCATGTCTTGTGTGTGGCAGGGTAGATCACCTCGCCCAAGAGTGTCTCACATTTGTTGAGATACGAGGGATGTATGAGGAACATTGTAATGCCTTGGGTATATACAAGAAGCCTTTTGCACCTTTATTTGATACCTATAATCCGGGGTGGCACAATCACCCCAATTTTAGCTGGAAGTCTGAAAACTAGCCGCCTGCACAACCCCTAGAAGACACTTTGCACCCTCATCTTCTAGGAACCCTTTAGAAGACACTTTGCATGCTTTTATTTAGGGCACAGGGTAAGACTAACCAAAAGTTTGAATATTTGATTATGCAGGTTGTTGAAGAAAACAAAGAGATATAGACCAAGTGTCCAAATTGATGAGCTCCTTGAGTGTGAATGAGCGAGGTAAGTTCCCTTCTCAAGCTCAGTCAGCACCCTATGGTCAACACACGCCGCAAGAGAATTTGAGGGATGTGAATACCATTGTGACATGAAGTAGTAAGTCATTACACATCCCAACAAAGAACAAATCAGAGGATGTGGAAAAGAATCAAGATAGTAGTGATGCCGAGCTGCCTAAGGAACTTGAGGTAAAAAGGAGTTTTGTTAGGGTACCATTCCTTCAAGTTTTAAAATCAAGCAAGCAAACTCTGGATCCTAACAATGAAATCCAAGAGAATCTAAGGTAGGTAAAAATCAATCTTCCTCTTTTGCATGTGATTAAACAAGTTCCTCCTTATGCAAAAGGTCTCAAGGATTTGTATACAGTTAAGAAGAAGCACCTTGTGAAAAAGACAGCGTTCCTGACTGGGCAAGTTAGTACTCTAATTGAGTAGTGGATTCCTCCCAAGTACAAGGATCCTTGTTGTCCAACCATTGCATGCAACATTGGAGATCATGAGTTTGGGCAAGTTTTGCTAAATTTAGGAGCTAGTGTGAAAAAGACAGCGTTCCTGACTGGGCAAGTTAGTAATCTAAACCCTAATGCCATATTCTATTTATTTGAAGTTGGGGTTGGGAGGAATCAAACCAACCACTGTGGTATTGCAATTGGCTGACCGTTCAGTCAAAATATCCCAGGGTGTGGTAAAGGATGTTCTAATTCAAATTAACAAATTTTATTATCATGTTGATTTCCTAATCCTTGACCCTAGCTCTGTTGTTGATACTACTTCTAAAATTTCTTTGATTTTAGGTAGGCCTTTTCTTGCCACTGCTAATGCTCTTATTAATTGCAGGAATGAGCTCATGAACTGTCTTTTGGAAACATGACTTTCGAGGTGAATATCTTCCATATTGCAAAACATCCAGAAGATGATGACGAGAGCCACTAGATATACATGATTTACTCACTCATGGATAGGGGAGTTTCTATAGCTCATGATTTTGATCCCCTTGAGTAATTTCTTGTTAATTCTGAGTTTGATTCTATCAGTGATCCATCTAATGTAGTTGATATTTGTGCTATTTTCGATAGAACTCAGGATTATGCACTCGGTTATGGCAACCGAAGTTTGAGGAGTTGCCTATGAAAGAAAAACAAATTGCTTCAAGTGTGGAAGCACCCAAAGTTGAATTGAAGCCTCTGTCTAAGGGTTTAAAGCATGCTTTCCTTGGTCCTGGTGATATTTTTCCTGTTATTATCTCATCTGAATTGTCTGAGTCTCAAGGTGAGAAATTAATTCAGACTCTAAGTGAGCATTAGTCAGCCTTAGGTTGGAGCATTGCTGATATAAAAGGTGTTAGTCCCTGGTCTGTTCTCATAAAATTAATTTTGAGGAAGGAACTAGCCCTCATAGAGACCCTCAGTGTAGGCTTAATCCCACTATGAAAGAAGTGGTGAAGAATGAAGTGTTGTAACTATTAGATGCAGGAATCATATATCCTATTGCTGATAGTAAGTTAGTAAGTCCTACATAGGTTTTTCCTAAAAAGTCAGGTGTTACTATGGTGAAGAATGACCTGGGAGAGTTAGTCCCTACAAAACTTGTGACTAGGTGGCGAATGTGCATTGATTACAGAAAATTGAATGCTACTACCCGAAAAGATCATTTTCCTCTCCCTTTTATTGATCAAATTCTTGAGCGTGTGGCTGATCATCATTTCTATTGTTTCTTGGATGGTTATTCTGGTTATTATCAAATTGAAATTGTGTTAGAAGATCAGGATAAAACCACTTTCACTTGTCCTTTTGATACTTATGTTTTTCGTAGAATGCCATTTGGATTGTGCAATGCACCTGCTACTTTTCAACGTTGCATGATGAGCATTTTTAGTGACATGGTTGAAAACTGCATGGAAGTTTTTATGGATGACTTGACTATTTTTGGATCTTCTTTTGATGCATGCTTATTGAATTTAGAGAGAGTATTGACTCGTTGTGAGGAGAAGAAATTGGTTTTGAATTGGGAAAAATGCCACTTTATGGTACCTTCAGGTATTGTCTTAGGGCATATTATTTATTCTAGTGGGATAGAGGTTGATCAATCTAAGATTGAATTAATCTCTAAGTTGCCTACACCTAGGACAATAAAGGATGTGAAATTCTTTCTTGGTCATGCAGGCTTTTAAAGGAGGTTCACAAAAATTTTTTCCTCCATATCTAGACCACTATGTGACCTCCTAGCTAAAAATGACTCATTTGAGTGGACACGAGCTTGTGAAGGGGCCTATAAAAATGCTAATTGGCAAGCTTACCCCAGCACCCATAATGCAGCCACCTGATTGGACTTTACCTGTTGAGATCATGTGTGATGCTAATGATTTTGTTGTAGGTGTTGTTCTTGGATAGTGAAGGGAAAGCCTTTTGTCATTTACTATGCTAGTAGAACTCTAAATAGTACTCAAATGAATTACTCAACCATTGAAAAAGAGTTGCTAGCTGTAGTGTTTGCTTTTGATAAGTTTTGTGCTTACTTGATTGGTTCTCCTATTATTATTTTCACAGATCATGCAGCCTTTAAGTATCTTCTTACAAAGAAGGATGCTAAGGCACGACTAATACGATGGATTTTACTTTTGCAGGAATTTGACATCACCATCAAAGACAAGAAAGGAGTGGAAAACGTAGTGGCTGACCATGTCTTGAGGCTCACATTTGAGGACACCTTTGACCACCTACCAATCAGGGATGATTTTCCCGATGAGCATATACTTTCTATTACTTCTCTACCATAGTTTGCTCACATTGTAAATTATTTGGCTGCAAGTGAGATACCGTTGGATTGGAGGGCTCATGATAAGAGGAAGTTCATGACTGAGGTACGTAATTTCTATTGGGATAACCCTTTTCTTTTCAAATACCACCCTGACCAAATTTTAAGGTGTTGCATCCCTGATTAAGAAATTGCTAGCATCTTAGAATTTTGTCACTCCCAAGCTTGTGGGGGCCACTTTCCAATGAAGAAAACTACCGCAAAAATTTTACAGTGTGCATTTTATTGGCCCACCTTGTTTAAGGATGCAAACATCTATTGTCGTTCATGTGAAAAATGTCAAAAATTAGGAGTTATGCCCCATTGTAATATAATTCTCTTAAACCCAATTTTAGTGATTGAAATTTTTGATTGTTGGGGCATTGATTTTATGGGACCATTTCCTCCTTTTGGATATCAATATATTGTTGTGGCAGTAGATTATGTGTCAAAATGGGTAAAGGCAGCAGCTTGCAAGAGTAATGATAATAGGACGGAAATTTAATTTCTCAAAGAGAATGTGTTATCTCGATTTGGTACACCACATGCTATCATTAATGACCGAGGTACACATTTTTGCAACTGTTCTTTTGAGGCTTTGATGAAAAAATATGGAGTGGTATATAAAATCTCTACTGCCTACCACCCCTAGACAAATGGGCAGGTAGAACTTGTAAATAGGGAAATTAAGCAAATTTTAGAAAAAAGGGTCAACCTGGATCGCAAAGATTGGTCTGTGAGACTAATTGATGCACTTTGGGCCTATCGTATAGCTTTCAAAACTCCCTTAGGCGTGTCACCTTATAAGCTTGTTTTTGAAAAGCCTTGCCACTTACTTGTGGAGCTTGAGTATCGAGTTTATGGGCCATCAAGCATTTTAATTTTGACATGGGAGAAGCAAGTAAGTTTAGAAAATTTCAGTTGACCGAGTTAGAGGAGTTGAGAAATGATGCTTATGAGAACTCTAGAATCTATAAGGCTAAAATGAAAGCGTTTCATGATAAAAATATTTTGAGAAAAATATTTAAGTCTCATGATCGAGTGTTCTTATATGATTCTAGACTCCATAAACACCCAGGAAAACTTTGGTTTAGGTGGACCGACCCTTTTGTAGTGAAAAATATTTTTTGCAAATGGAGTGGTAGAAATAGAGGATCCTAAGGATGGTCGGATCTTTAAAATAAATGGTCAACGTCTTAAAGTATTAATTGATAGGTAAGTTCCGGAATTGGATGACATTCCACTTGTGAATCCATCTATCAACCTTGACCACACCACGCAGGTATGTTTTTCTTTATTTGTTTTGTTTGTTTTGTTTTGTTTTTGTTTTCTCTTATTTTCTTTCTTTTCATTTTTGTTTGCTGTTTTTTTTCTTTGTTTTTGTTTGCAGGTTAGTTTCATTTTTTCATTTCAGGTTACCATCTTTGGTGTTTAACGAGCTACCCACGTCACTCATCAGGTGTATTCTATCCTTTTTAGCTTCTTCCCATTCAATTTTGAGTCTTAAACATTGAGGACAATGTTTCATTTAAGTTGGGGGGTGGTGGTACAAATTCAGTATTTAAAATGCTTGTTGGAACTCTGTGGCATATTTTCATGTGTCAATATTTTTTTTAAAATTTGCATCACACATGCATCATTTTCACATTTGTACTCATTCTTATTCATATCCATATTCGTGAATTCACCAAACCCACCATTATCATTTTTTTGCTGAAGCATTCACGGAATCCCTAATGTACTCATCCAAGTTTTGTGGTAAGATGGTGGTTTGACACATGTAGTTAGAGAACTCTTTTGCTTAAGTATTCATGTGAGTTTTGGAGAGGATTGAGGGTTTACAAATGTAGTAAATTATGATAAGCGTTCATTGATCTGTTGAATTGGGCACTTCTTTTGAGAATATCATTACATGGTTCGTGGTAAGATAGTGGATATACTTGGGATATTATGAATGTCAATTTAGGATTATCGTTTGAGCCTCTCAAACCAACCATTTGAATTATAGATCTCTCGTAGCCAACTTTGAGCCAGGAAACACATATAGCCTTTCTTTTTTCTTCATATACCTACATTATACATACGTTTCCACATTGGAGTATAAACTATACACTGATTTTTCGTACCCCTATTACTTCCAAGTATGTACTAGATGTGGAATTCTTTTTTTCTTTGCAAGGAATAAAAAGAAGAAGGGAAGAACATGAGTTACAAGGTGTTCAAATGAGTGAGCTTCAAAGGCAAAAATACCAAGGCTGGGTATAAATAGCAGAATATCAGGTGACATATACTTGTTCACCAAATTGTTGAGTTGAAAATAAAAAAGTAACAAATGAAAAAATAAAAAGCGTTATTCGGTAATTTGAAAGGTTGAAGAGTACATCAAGTGAGAGATGTGATTTATTAAGATGTTCAATAAGATTCTTTAGGTATGTACTTGGAAGTTTTTGAATCCTTTCCCTTTTCTTGTCATATAGCATAACCTAAGCCACATTACAATCTTTTGTTTTGACCGTTTTGATCCCAAGTAAGCCTATGGAAAGAATGATTGAATTCTCATTTATTAATGTTCCTATCATAAAATCATTGCTTGCTTGTTGCGTATTCATAATTACCTAAATCTCTATGTGATCGTGTGTACACCACTTGTCAACTCCATTGAAAGAACCCTTACACGAAACACTATTATACGTGAGTTATGGAGTTGAACCTTTTGCTTAAGACGTTCTTGATGTTGCATGTGTCAAGGTTAGTGGTAAGATTATTATGTCTTGGAGAACACACACACACACTCTGTGAATCGCTATAAGTGGATTGATCTTGATGGGTTATTGGATTTCTTAGTTTGTTTTGATATGTGAATCTGGAAAATGTAAATTGATGGGCTATTTTAATATTTTCTTTAGTCTCTTTTATCTCTTTTTGCATAGAAATTACTTGGGATTAGCAATAAGCAAGTTGGGGGGAGGTGTGATGTGTGTACAAAAGTGCACTTTAAATATCCTATTGTTGGACTATAATGCTAAAATATGAATAGAAATTATAGGAATTGTGTATTATTGAATTGAGTTTCTATTTACTTTAGGATACTCCTAAACAGATTTTTATATTTAATTTCAGGGTATATAAAAGAGCAAGTCGAAGTCTAATAAAATTCAAAGAACTTTCAAGTGGGCAAGACGTTGGAACAATCTAAGAAAATTCAACGAGTGTAGGACTCTTCAAATTAGAATAATGATGGGGTTTGAGAGTAATTCGAATCAAGAGAAAAAGTCAGAGTCCAAAACGTTCTAAGAGACAGTCTGGATATACTTTAGTATTTTGATTGTAACTTTCCACTCACATATCAGATTGATGCAATTTCGGATGCGTTGGAAAGCTATCTTAAAGGGCCACAAATTTGGCTAATTAAGGATATATAAATGTGAATTCCTGAAGTGCGTACTTGGCTGCCAAGATGAGTTCTAAACTTTAGGCAATTTTTTTTTATGCAGTAATCATGAAAACATTAGGGTTTCTTTCCTACCCTATATAAGCATATCATTAGCATGAAATTTGGGGGGGGGGGGGGGGAGGGGACCAGGCTGAAAGAGGAAGAGAGGAAATTAACTGCCATGGTCGTCGTTTGTTTTATTTTTCTCTTGAGATTTTTGTTATCCATTATATTTATGGGTAACTAAATTTTCAAGTAGGGCTAGGGATGAACTTGCACATTAGATGATACTTTTAATTTATTTTTAATTTATGTATTTGGTTTTCAATTTCTAAAACTCTTTTATTTTATCAGTCTCAATTCAATTTTGATGTTTTCTTCTTTGAATAATCATAGAATTTATTCTGTTTATGGATTCAGTCATGCTTTTTCTATTGAATGGATTAATTCTTTAATTATACTTGGATCAATTATTTATCTATATTGATTTAATTCTTTATTGCAATATCACTCCTTGAGTATACTATCACTGTTGAGTTTTCTCAATAGTGATAATAATTTACGTATTTTAAAAGTGGTGAATGATTTTTCAAAAGATTACATTTGGTTAATTTTGATTTATAAGTCTATACCTTCCGATTGGAAATTTTGGGAATTGAGTTCCCAATTGAGTTATTCAATGAATTAAGAATAATTAAAATACCAGGTTTGTGAAGGGATTCCCAACGCTTTCCTGTTCATCGAATTTAAGTACTTTTTTTGTTAGTCACTTTACTTTACTTTAATTTGCATTTAAAATTAATCTTTTTTCTCCATTAATCATTTAATATTTTTCGTTAGTTTCTTTATTCCTTCTACTATTCTTTTAATTTGTCTCTCTATAGAATCGACACCCCAAAGCTATGTTACAACTATCGCGTTATTCTTTGGGCATAATCAACACCTCTCCTCTCGAAAAAGCACAGCATAAGACATTAAGAAAAAAAAAAGAAAACACATGCACGCTGGAGAGAAAAATGAACGCACGCAGGGGAAAAACACAAGCAGTACCACCAGCTTTGAAGAGCTCCTCGAGGGGTCCAAACTACCCTGTCCAGCCTTCCTCCGGTACCTGTCATCACCATCCCCAGCCATCTTACCTGCTCTTTCCATTCCCTAACTTTCTATTTAGTTTTAGTTTGAATTTTATTGTGTATTTTTGAGATTTTTGGCTTTGAACCATTTAGTTTTGGGTATTTTATTTCCTACTTGTTTAACTTTAATGTTAGTTGTTTTCCTTGCTCCTTTAAGCTTCTGTTTAACATGTATTACAATTATTATGGATTGATTTTGAGAATTTTGTGATTTGAATACAAGGATGAACATTAGAATCTTAATTTTAGGGTTTTTCAATTTCCAGCTCGTATTTTCTCAATTATTTTCTAATCTAGCTTAGTTTTGTTAATCTCATAGTTCCATTAGACATTAGATTGATTAAGGGTTAATTAGGGATTAATTAATTTTAGTTTTGTTAATTAATTTTTTGTTAATTAAGATTGTTTAGCTTAGTTGATTTCTTGATTTTTAATTTCAATTTGTTATAATTAGTTATTAATTTTGAGTCTTTCAATTAGTTTGGCAATTTCCGTTGGTTAGTAGGTGGTTAATTTAGATTTAATTTTTTGTTTTGCCTCATTAGTTGGTTAATGTTAGATTTGTTAACTTGCTTTATAATTCGGTGTTTAATTAGTTTTGAATTTGCTTCTTGGTTAGTAAGTTGCTTCTTGGTTAATTAATTGTAGCAATTTTAGTTTAGTAATTAGTTTATTGTTTTGCATCTTACTTTTGGTCCGCGACTAGTGCGCTTTTCATTCCTGTTGCACTCTTCCATTCATTGCACATATCATCACTTTTATTTTCTCTTTGTGAATATTTTCACCATTTTACAGAAGTTTAATTTTAAGCAACTCTTCCCGAGGAGACGATTTAGGAATTTTATTCTTAATTATTACGTGACACCTTCCTGCACTTGGGTCAACTTTCGTATTGCTCATTTTTTAGTGAGTCACAAGCACCGAGGAGGTTGATTGCCTCTTAGCAGCAGGGTTCATCTGGGTGGCACATTACTTAGATTGGTTATCCAATGTCGTGCTGGTGAAGAAGGCCAATGACAAATGGAGAATTTGTGTCGACTTCACCAATCTGAACAAGGCTTTCCCGAAAGACAGCTTCCCTCTTCCCTGGATCGACTTGAGTAGTGTTTTTATGTTGAGATGAGATGAGATGAGATTAAATGTGATAAAATGAGATGAGACTAATTGCGTATCCAAACGAGGCCTAAGGGGATGTTTGAGAAATGAGATGGGATAAGAAATATGTAAATAATAGTGAAATTGTTTGAGTTATGATGTTTTATTAAGTTTTGGGAAATGAGAGAGAAAGAGTTGAAGAAAAATATTATAAAATTAAAATATTTTTAGAATATAATTTTTTAATATTATATTTGTTTTGGGCTTTGAAAAAGCTGATTTTTTATTTATTTATTTTATGTTTTGTGTAAAAGTTTGAAAAAATGCAATGGTTAGGTAATGATTAGATGAAAAAATTGAATATTTGAAATTGAAAAGTATTTGTATTTGAGTGATTTTTAGGAATGAAATGATATGAGATGGGATGAGATAAAACCTCTTCAAAACAACCTCTAAGACTCTCTTATATCCCTAATCCCAGAGTTGCTCCTCTTAGGGATGGTTTGGTTTCACAAACCTTTCAAACCATCTCATCTCGTCTCATCTCTTCTTATTTCATCTCAATATATAAACACCATTGAAACAAAATTATTTTTAATAAGTGTGCTTTCCAAAGAAGGCAAGTTAATACTATTAATAGGATTTCTAATGACAGGGGCCAATGTGCAAGCAACCAGGGGGAAGTTAGTGGTTTATTCCAAGCATTTTATCAGGATCTTCTCAAATCCTCTCAGCCAGTTAGAATTGATAAGGTTTTGGAGGATTTCGAACCAACAGTCAACTCAGAAATGAATAGGAAGCTGCTAAGGGAATTTACTTCTGAGGAAGTAAAAGGTGCCATATTTGAGATGAATTCACTAAGCTCTCCAGGTCCAGATAGTTTCTCAGCTGGCTTTTATCTAGATCATTGGAGTTTTGTGGGTGCTGAGGTGGTGTCTGCTGTAAAAGAAATTGTTTCAACCAGCTTGTTTCGACCATATTTGTTTCAACCAAAGAATAAAAATCCAAACTTAGTTTCTGAGTTTAGACCCATCAACTTGTGCAATTTTTTTTACAAAATTGTGTTTGAAGTCCTTGCTAATAGGTTGAAATAGATCCTTCTTGACATTATTTCCCCTTCTTAGAGTGCTTTTATGCCGGGTAGATTGATCTCTGACAACACTATAGTGGCCTATGATGCTATGCATTCCATGCAACACAGGATGAAAGGGAAGAATGAGGGATTTATGGCTCTTAAATTGGATATGAGCAAGGCTTATGATAGAGTAGAATATAGTTTTTTAAAGGCTGCCATGCTGAAAATGGGATTTAAAGTGTCTTGGGTTGAGCTTATCATGCAGTGTGTGAGTCCTATGAAATACTCTAGTTTGATTAATGGTGTACCACAGGAGGGATTCACACTCTCGAGAGGATTAAGACAAGGGGATCCTCTTTTCCCTTATCTTATTATTCTCTGCTCAGAAGTGTTAAGTCATATGTTGGAGACATCTGAGAAGAAAGACCACATTTCTGGTTTCCCTTTTGATAGAGGGACTTTACTGGTTAACCAATTTTTTTTTGCAGATAAACGCTTGCTTTTTTGTAAGGCAAATGCATTGGAATGGAGTAGGTTATATAGGGTATTGAACTCTTATGAAGTAGCCTCTAGTCAAAGACTTAACTTGGAAAAGACCTTTATCTATTTCAATAGGAATACGAGATCAGAAGCAAAAGAGTCTATTATTTCTCTTGCAGGAGCTAAGCCTTTTGCGAAATACTTGGGCTTCCTTCTTATGTGGGGAGACATAAGCTAGCTGTTTTCAAACCTATCTTGGATAGTATAAGGAACATAATGAACAATTGAAAAGTGCATCGAGTTATTACTTCTCGGTGCACACGAGCAAACGAGCATATTTGGAGAATTATGGGGAGATGCTGTCGAAACTTTTTTGGACGTGATAGATAATAATTGGTAGGTTGGCGATTATGATCTTACAATCCCTAATGAGATAGGACCAACTACCTGGTGAAAGAAAGAAATTGCATAATATGTTAGATTATGTTTTGTTTCTTGATGCACGTGACTATTTGCAATAGGATATGAGACATGGATAAGAGTTGGATGTGAGTTAGAGATCGGTTGGTTAAGGATTACAATGTATATGCTGAAGGTGTAAAGAAATTTTTGGAGTTTGCATCCTCTACAATTGATAGTGACGGTCATATTAGATACTCATGCTGACAATGCAAGAATTTGCATTCTCATAAGATAGAATTGGTCAGAGAGCATCTGTTTGTCAAATGTATTGACGAAGGTTATACCTATTAGGTTTTACACGGAGAACCATATCCAACGTCATTCAAACTTTGAAGTCAAGAAGAAGACATTGATGAAGATGTATATCTCGAGGTTTTTGGTGACAATTTTGAAGAGGATATGGAGCAAATGCTGGATGACATTGATGTGGGAATGCTTATGGATGAAGGTGATACGAAACCATCAAATTCAAATGCCTCGGGCCACATCACTTTTTGTAATACCCTGCTCATTCCTTCCTTCTGATGTAAGCAATTATGTCTGAGGCGATAGCCTGTCCACTTCTCTCTAGTGTTTAAGAGTCCTGTTATGCGTGCTAGACCCCGATGGCATGTTTTAAAAGATACTACATGATTTATAAAGCTAGTTTTGTGTTTTAAAGTTATGTGTATTTTAAATGGAAGATTCTCATTGTTATTTAATTAAGTAATATTTTAAATAACTCAATTATAATATCTTTGAAGAGCTCCAAAACTATTATAATTGTGGGGAATCATTTTATATAAATGATTCCAATTATTTAAAATATTACGTGATTTAAATAATGATAGAATTTTTAATTAATTTAATGGTTTTATTCCCTTAAATATTTTAAGTAAGATTTCATCATTTTATTAATGATGAGAGAATATTATTTTCAATAATATTCTATCTTAATTCTTTTTAGTGCTTTTAATCAAGTTAGCGTTTACGCATTTTCAAATAAGTATTTAAGGGTCACCGTTAGATCGTTTTGTAGATCCCAAGGCGATGAGATTTAGGATAAATCACAGCCTCTCTCTCTCTTTCTCCCTCACTTTTCCCCCAGCTCTCTCTCTCCTCCCTTTCTCCCTCTCGGCTTGCCCAGTACGCGATCCCCATGCTCGAACTACTCCACCCCACAGCCTGGCACTGCCATGCGCCGGTGAGCCTCATCGCACGTTCCACAGGCACCGCCTCCCACCGGCGAGTCTCCTCCCACCGGTCTCCCTCTCTCATGCTCTCTCTCTCTCTCCTTGTTGGAAGTGCAAAGCTCGAATGGGCTTGGTGTCCACTACACCGTCGTGCTCCGCCCTCCGGTGCCACCACTTCCACAGCAACCTCTCCTCCCATCGGCCATCCTCCTCCAGCGAGCTCGGCCCCCATCTCCCTACTGGTTGCTCACATGCACGTACACAAGCTTACTCATGCACGGGTTTACTGTGCAAGCTCCTAGCGCTGCTGTGCGCTGCCACCTTGGCCACCGACCACCACCACGAGCACCTCCTAGTCTCCCCCTTCCTCCTCCCTTGGACCCACGATCAGTAACCCCCTCCTCCACCTCCCGGTGTCCCTCCCTCTAACGCACGGGTTTTACACGCTCCATCGCCGTACGCCACCACCCACGGCATGTGACCACCCTCTCCAGCATCCTCAGGCCACCACCAAACTGTCATGACCACCCATAGCCCTGATCTGTCACCCATGCATGCACACTCTCCCTCACTCTCCCATGGCACATCCCCTTCTCACACACGGCAGTTTCTCCTTCCACCACTGTGGACCGCCGCACGACCACAACCGAGCCTCCATGACCCCCCCAGCAACCTCCCTCAGCCTAGCCCTAGGTCCAAACCACCACTTTATGTGGTGGGTAGCCACTGCAAGTGATGGACAGCCATTGCGCGTGGCTGAACGCCATTGTACACGGCCAGATTCGCCGTGCTACGCTCCTTGCCACCATCACAAGGCCACCTTAGGCCTTTCCAAGACCACACCTAGCTATCCAAATGCCTAAACAGTCACTGTACGTGGTGTAGTAGCCACGTACGACCCTTCCAGCGTCTTCGACTGTGACGGCTAGCGAGCAATGCACAGGTTATCCCGTCGATGGTATAACTCTCTATCCCTCTCTATTTATGTTAGATGCTAATTGATTGGTTAGGTTGTGGACTATGCTGTTAGTATTGTTGAGTGCTGTGCAGTAAGGTGTTGCGATGTGTCGTGACGTGAAGTGTTGGGCGTAGTTGGGAAGTGTGCTGTGTAGTGATGGGAACTATGCTGTGAGATGTGGTTGTGGTTTATGTGCTGTAGGAGTGACATGGCTGTAGTCTAAGGCGACGGGTGTCACCGTGTAATTGAATTTTGGTCGGGAGTAAGTGCAAAGTAACTAAAAAGTATTAGAGTAGTGTAGTGGACGCATGATTGGGCAATGTCATGAAGTGACATGGTCAATCATGGAGTTGTGCTGGGATGACCTAGGATATATGTGGGGTGATGTGACGAGGTCATGGTATAGCTTGGGAATAGTCTTGAGCTATACGGCATGACGTAAATTATAGTTATGAATGGAGTCTTATCGTGTCAAGTGTTGGGATGAACTGTCTAAAGGGGTGGGCAGCACAAAGAGTCGTGTTAGCCGGGTAAGAGAAGGTTGGTAACGGAGTATGGCACTTGTCCATACGAGCCTATGACCAATGTATTATATGTTGGTCTTAAATGATAAAAGGGTAAGGTACGTGTGTTGTTTGGTTAGAAACATGTGCTGGGCGGATTTACCATATGTAATGGGTTATCTGTCGTAAGTATGGTTACACTATGCTTAAGCCTCGAAGTGGCTTAGAGCCGTGTGACATGTATGGATGGTCATGAGGTTTAGAGTGAGCTAAGATACATGAAGGTAATGATGAGAATACTGTCCAAGGATGGGATGCGTGACTTAGTCGATCTGAGTCATGCGTCGAAACGTGGTTAATAAGAAGAACAAGGCGAAGGTTGTAGTATCTTAATCTTAAGGTGAATTATGGGTTCACCCTAATGACTAAGCACTCGAAGTAGAACGTTAAAGTTAAAGGAAGTAGAGACCGTAATGGGTCTCCAAAGGTTTTATCATAGTAAGGGACATGAAAGAGCACGGGATAGAAGGAGAGTGTTCTAAATAAAGCATAGCTCTATTTCTAGTTTAGTTGCTTTTGCACTAGATAGAGAATGCCGTTAAGGTTATGTGTATGCATGTAGGTTGCCATCTGACACGCGCATGAATGGACTACATAGTATGAAAGTAGCATGGAGTCCAGGTATAGAGAATGCCTTTCTAGAGTTTTCTAGAAGATACAAAAAAGAAAATGAAAAGCTTTCTCTTTTGAAAACGAAGAAAAGAAACGCTTTCCCTTTTGAAGGGCAAATGTTTTACGAAAAAGACGCAAAGCACAAATAACGTTTTTAAAGTATAAGTATGTATGACCCTCTTTGGTAGCCCCTGTTCACGCACTCCAAGTATTAATTGTACGCATGTGAATGGATGACTATACGTAATATCTATTGTACGTATTTTCAACAAAAAGACATGGCACGAAAATATGATTTTTGGGCTCTCGCCATAAACGATGTTTTCTCATGAAATGACATTTTCTCATGAAAGCATGAAATGAATGAAAAGAAATGAAAAGATGAAAACTCATGCTCATGCACATGAAATGAATGAAAGCCTCAGCTCTTTAGAGCTGACATGAATGAATGAATGAAAAGAAAGAAAGGCATGAAGCATGTATGAATGTATGAAGCTACGTAACGGCCATATGAATGAAAGGGGTACCCAAATGAATGAATGGGCAGATGGCAATGTTGGGTAGTAGTATCTAGTAGTGTACCCAATACTCCATCCCTGACGGAATGATATTCCAACCCATGGCCACGGGCGAATCCATAGGCCATAGGGCCGCTAACCCTAGCACGCAGGGCGTAATAGTGTGTATTGGCCTATGAAAGTGAAAAGAAAAGAATGTGTGAATGCATGGCATTCTTCAAGAAATGAAGGCACTGATGAGAGAAATGCTTTATGAAAAGAAAGTTATGTTTAAAGAAGAAAAATCTTGTCCAGTGATGTTTACGAATGAAGACATGTATGCATGTACGTATAGTATGTATGGAATGATAATGTATGATTGAAAATCTATGTTGCTATATTTTAACCATATGAAGTAATGCTTACTGAGTATTTGACTCATTTTAATTTTTATATGTGTCCCTCCCCCCACAGGAAGCTAAATGAGCAGTACGCGTAAGGATGGACACAGCCAAAGGGGAAGAGTACGGATGTCTAGGCACAATAGTCTTAACTGTATAAAAGTCCTTTTTATTTTTAAGATTTATATTTTCCACTCTTTTATTCCAAGGGCACATTGTAAACCTCTTTTATTATAAAAGTACATTTTATAACGTAAAGTCTTGCACCCTGAGAAGGAAAGTAAAAAGTTTTAAATTGAACGGTAATTCCTGTCATCCTTTCTAAAATATTTCGTAAAAACACCCATCACAAGGACAAGCGTTACACTCTTACCCGCTTGTGAAATGATTCAGAACGCGAGTTCTATCCAGGGTGTAGAAGGCACAGTAAGTTATCATTTACAGTTAGACTGTTTCATATAAAATCTATGTGCTGAATCTCTATTATGACTGTCAATATGTTGCTCAAACTATTTAAAGAGGCACTTCCATCAGACAATATTTTACCTTGTAACTTATACGAAGCGAAATAGTTGAAAAGAGGACTTGGGTTTGAGTACAATGTAATACATGTGTAAAGCCCAAGCCCGTAGCCCTGACCAGATGAATCCCAGCCCTCAGGATGATATGGTGTCGTTTAGGTAAGAAATGTTTGTTGTTCAATTTCTCTTCCCTTTTGTTTCTCCCCTGCCCTGATGGTTTTGCTTTTCCTTCGTCTTTAATTAAGTTCAACCTGAATTTCTCTCTTTCCCGTATCCCATCTCCCCATGAATTATTTTTACAGTTTCTTTTCTCACTTTCTATCTCACTTACAACAAAAACCTTCTCACTTTCCTACATTTTGGCCAAATCTGAGTCTCCATTGGTCTGTCATCAAACTCGACAACGGTAAGTGTTCCCTCCCTCCGAATCTAGTCTATTCACCCCGAACATCGTGAACCACCAACTAATGTTGTCGAGCTCTCTCTCTTGCACGACAGAATCCTTGAAATTCACTGACTCACGCCTGCATCCTTCACGACCGTACCACATTATGACCACCCTGAACTGTTACACACCCCAAGCCGTAGGCTGCATTCTATTTTATATTCCAACCAAAGCTGCTTCCTCAGGCCATGAACCACCATGAAACAACCAAGGCACATCGCTAGTTCCACCCAATTAATACCGCAAGGTAGACCCACGGTAGAACACCTCAATGCCGTAAGAAATGCTCCATCGTATCCTTTATTTTTCAGAACTGTAAACAGAGCGAACTATCTTCTTGCTCTTCGGCTCTCTTCCGCCCTCTCCATGTCCTCACCTTGAAGTCATAGAGTTTTGTCCAAAGTCCTTATATGATCTCTCCTCCTTGCTAGTTCTCTCTCAGTAAGCCTCTATCGCACCCCTATTCTATACACAAACAACTACCTTAGTTTCTAATAAAATGTAAGTGATTTCTTTGAGCCTTCTGTAAAGTTTATTACGCATAGTAAAGTAAACTTTTGAGATGGAATTTCATTAATTTTCCCTCTGAGTTATAAGTCAAATTATAATGTGTTTTGAAATTGTATTTTTGTTCAGTTTGATATTTCGATGGGCATAAGTTTGATTTCAGAAAATTATTGAGTTATTTTTAGTGTTGCTCGTCTCACTTTATATTTAATAAAAAATATTTAAAGACTTATATATTATCTTATATTAATTTTATTATTTGATTTTGGTAGTATTGTAAGTTAAGCATCTTATATTTAAATCTTGGATAGTTTTAAATTAGATATGATTATTAATTTACGATGATTTTTTTAATATAAGTATTATTAAGAATATTTTATGAATTACTATTGCTTAAGAAAATTTATTGCTTCCAACTAGATTATATGTCGGCAATATTAAATTAGTGTTTTAATAATAGTTTATAGAGATATGAGTTTTAATTATGATTATGTTAGTTTTCAAGATGAGTCTAAGTTGTTTTGTCATACTTGATAAAATTATATTATAATAAGTTAAGATTATTTTTAATGATAATATATTTATTAGATTTCTGATAACTATACAGTTATCAAAGCCATTTCCGTAGTATGAATTTAAATAGATGGAGAGTTTTAACAGTTCTTTTAGATGTTTAGTAACGTTTATTATTCCGAATAGGTGATGAGTGGTATTCATTCGGCACAATTATAGAAAGATTCAAAAAAGCTAAAAAGTCCTGGTAAGCGGGGTTCCTATGCTAGATTTGCATAAAAAGAAATGAACTGAGGTTGGTTTGTAAAAATGTGCATGTTGCTTTAAAAAAGAAAAGGTGAAAAACAACCTCAGTATATGTTTTGCATTCACTCATGAGATATGTATGAAAGGGAAAAGAAATGCTTTGACATGAATAGTGTATATATGAGCAATATTTCACATATTTCTGAAATGTGCAAAAAAGTGAAAATGATGTCTGTGAATTTTTGTACATGTGATATAAAAATGATTTGGATCTGTTTTTGATCAAATGGAAAGATATGAATATGTTCAGCACATGGTTTGATATGATATGGATATGAAAAACCTTGGCATACTTATTTGTTTTGATTCTGATTCTAAATATGGTTCTGATATGATGATATTGGTTCATGTGATATGGTTGGTACTAATATGATATGATATGATATGATATGAGTGCACTCACTTTGGAAATAAAGTAGTCTTTTCTGTGTTCTTTCTGTGTGCACACTCAGAGCTCCAAGATTAAAAAAGGAAAAGTTTCACAATATGATATTACTTGGTCTGGCCACTAGGGATAGCACAACCCTACCACAAGGGTTAAATATGGTATACGATATGATATAATATGATAAGATGAAGATGTTCAATGATGTTATGCCAAAGGATTTTTGAATATGAAAAAGGGTCTTTAAATATGAACAAATGTGTTCTTGAATATGAAAAGGGTATTTGAATATGAACAAAAGTGTTTTTGAATATGAAAATAGTCTTTGAATATAAAAACAGATCTTTGAATATGAACAATTGGTTTTTGAATATAAAAATGGTCTTTAAATATGAAAAGTGTCTTTAAATATGAGTAGTTGGGTTTTAAGTATGAAAAGATTGAAAAGTCGTTCTGATTTTCTAATAACACGTTTCTGAGATCTGCATATGAAAATGAAATATTTTATTTTTGCATACCGAACTCTCTGAAAAGGCTTATGTTTAGTATATGTTCTTTGCTTACTGAGTTGTCGATAACTCACCCCTTATCTCCATAACATTTTTCAGATAATTTTGATGGTACAACTAGGGATCAAGACTAGAAATCATGTATAACGCTACGTGAGCATAGTGCAATAAGTACAAAGAGGGTACTTTGGTTATCTAAGCATTTTTGTAATATCCTGGATTTTAGTGTATTTTTAATGAAGGTTTATTTTAATTATTTATTGTGTAATTTTCTTGTTTTAATATTTTAGAGGTTTTATTTTATTATTTTATTGGACTTTTCTATTTTTATTAATTATTATTTTTGGAGTTTTGGAATATTATTTTAGAGGTAAACTTAGCCCAAGAGTTGTAGGACTTTTTCAGATTTTAGAGATGAATGGGGCTGTTGCTTACAGGGTTACCTTGCCAGGGTATTTTTTTTTGGAAAAGTTTTTGAGGTGTTCCTTGTGTCCTCGTTGAAGAAAAGTTTTGGTTAGCAAGAGGTGCGCTTTGTCGGCCCAAAACGCGTCAAACTTCAACCTGACCTTACTTAGGAGGTTGCCCTAATGCATATTGTAAATTGGAAGGAGTAAAGGTTAAGATCTAAGTCGATACATTTGGAGAAGGTAGCTTGGGATGATCTACTGGCTTAAGATTTCTCTTGGAAAAGAGAAGCAGATATGATGGAACAATATCAGCAATCGTTCGATTGATCGGCGGTATGTCTTTTAAGACCCCTTTTAGTCGCATCTCATGCCTGTCTTTAGCATTGATATTTGACCCTTCAATTTCGAGGACGAAATTTATTTTAAGGGGGAGAGATTGTAACATCCCAGATTTTAGTGTATCTTTAATGAAGGTTTATTTTAATTATTTATTGTGTAATTCTCTTGTTTTAATATTTTAGAGGTTTTATTTTATTATTTTATTGGACTTTCCTATTTTTATTAATTATTATTTTTGGAGTTTTGGAATATTATTTTAGAATATTTTAAATTGTGAAAAATTATTTTTACTGGGCTTTCTTATTGTTAATTATTGTGGTGAATTTAAATTGATCTTTAATTTAAATTGGGTTGTTTATGTGTTTTAAAAAAATAGTTATTGTTTTATTTAAATGGACTTATTTTTGGATTTTAATATTTTTACTGTTTTAATTGAGCATTTCTTTGAGTTTGAATTATTTTATTTATCTAGTGGTTTTAAAATCTTTTTCGTTGGATCACTTTCGAAATCACAGTTGAAAAAGCTGGATCTCCTTTTTCTTCTTCTTCTTCCTCTTTTTCTTTTCTCTTTTTCTTTTTTTTTTCTTCTTCTTTTTCTTTCTTCTTTCTTCTTCTCCCGCGCGAACAGCCCCTCCTCTCTCTTTCCTCACCCACGCGTGGTTTCGGTCTCCTCCACGCAGCACCGTCGCCGGCCGGCGGTGGTCGACACCGCCGGTGCTGTTCGGTCCCTCAGCCACTAGCGACCTCACCCATAAATTATCCGGCCGACTAACGCCGCCGTTAGCCGCCAGTAGCCGTGCGAAGCCGCGGTGGTTTTCGCATCATTCTGCCGTCGTCCGGCCACCTCCGACCACCATCTCCTAGCCACTTCATCACCGGCTCACTAGGAAGCTTTTCCACCCATTTCCGGCTCCGATCCGTCGCCGGAGCTGTCCCATCGAACTCAAAATCTGAACCGACTTTTTCGACCTTAAAACCACTATTTCGGCCGCCACCCACGACCATCCATCGCTACCATTAGCTTCACCACCTCCTATAGGCTCTACCCTACCGTTCCCAAGTCTTCGTTTGACGCCGGGTGGAATTTGAGTTTCACTGTATTTCGGCCACAGTGTTTTTGCACTGTGACAGCTGCTGTTGTGGTGCTTCCAGTTCCTCCGTGATCCTCCATAAATTATTTAAAAGTACTGTAAGTATTTCTCCAAAAGACTTTTAAGATTTAAATATATTTTTACAATAACCTGTTTTATAAACTGTGAATTGGTTATCTGTTTTAGACTGTTGGTTATTTGGAAATTATTGATATCTGTTGGTTATTGACAATTGGTCATTTTCATGGCATTGTGCACGCATGCGTGGGTGTGTAATTTGAAAAGGTTTTTTGGGTGTGTGTGTATCACCCCCAAGCCGAGATGGGTTATTATCTCGGTGGAGCTCCTCTGGGCACTCGGGAGCAGAATATACTGAGTGTCGTCCCCTGGAGCTGTTGCTCGGGACTTGGACGAGATGGTAGCGCTCTCGATCCGACTCCGTGATCTCTCGTGCTGGCGGAGATCAGAGGATGCTTGGCTATGTACGCGGTGGGCGCTGAATTGGGCATCACTTGTGTTGTATCACTCGCATGGTCGCTACCTGTGGGGTGACGAAGGGAGCCAGGGTATGTGGATGGTCCCTAGAGGAGGCCATGGTGCATACGGGTTAAAATTGGAATAAAAGTAACTATTCCTGGTTATTAATTGTGCCAAATGGTGATTTTTGGCGTGCGTGGAAAACTTGTGATTTTCGAGAAATGGTATTTTTTTCCGGTTTTGCACTTGAGTCATCGTGTGCATGCATAATGGTCGTTGTATTTATATATTTGTTATCTTGGAGTATTTTTGGGTTTTACTTACCTGTGGTACCATTTATTGGTACTGCAGATTTTGATGCAGGTTTTGAGGAGGTTGAGCCCGAGGATGCGGCTCCGCCTGAGGAGTAGGAACATTGGCTATGTTTTATTTGGTATTTGTATTTTATTTGATGTCGTTTTATGAACAACAAAGCTGTATTATGTTGACTTGTGGATTTCAATACTATTTTTGTATTGTATTAAATTCTGGTACTTAGTTATCTGACTTAACCTTTCCGCTGCGTATCAATTGTTGTACACGTGTTGCATTTCTCACACTCGGCACGTGTCGTTGGGGTGCGTGACCGTGTTGTCATCATCCCGGGTGTCTCGATTTCCGTACTTGTCCGTACATGAAAGTTGGGGGCGCCACTCTATAGTTCTTTTTTGCTTTGTCGATTGGGTATTTTGGGAAGGTTGAGGTTTATTTTGAGATTTTGTGGTGTGTTAGATTATTCATTTTGGATTAGTTGATTTGAAACAATGAGTTTTATATGTTATTGATAACTTTGAAGGCTATGACTATATGGTTGAGACATGATTTTGAATTATAAGTAGTAACTCTCTGACCCATCCAGGACCGGGCCATTACAACATGCATGTACAAATGATATGTGTTATTTTGACGAGAGAATGAGCAGTTGAACGAGTGTCCCATTTGTCATGAATCAAGATGGACAACTAAGAAGCAGAATGTGTCGCGGAAGGTCATACGTCACTTTCCATTGATACTTAGATTATAACGGTTATTTATGTCACGTTCAACGGCTATGGACATGACATGACACTCATCATCTAGAGTCAAGAATGAGAATGTTTTGTTATATCCTGCAGACTCTCAAGTTTGGAAGGAATTTGACCTGGAACACTCATAGTTTGCTGAAGAACTTCATAATGTTCAACTTGGGTTAGAACAGATGGATTTAATCCATTTGGAAACATGAGTACTAGTCATAGTACTTGGCCAGTTGTACTTATGCCGTATAATCTACTACAGTGGAAGTGTATGAAAGATTTATATTTCATGATGAGTTTGCTCATTCCAGGTCCGAGATCACTGGAAAATGACATAGACATACACTTATAACCACTGATTGCAGAATTGAAAGATATGTGGGAGAATGAGGACTTAACATTTGATTAATCAAATGACAAGTCGTTCAAGATGCATGTTGTTTTGCCTCAATAGTTGGCTGTTAATGTTCACTACAACATAATTTGCCTTTTGTGACAAAGAAAACCGTCACCAAAAACCAAAGAAACGTCACTAAAGACATTTGGTGATGGTTTGAAACCGTCACCATGACCGTTACCTAATGTGCGTCACAGAATACATTTAGTGATACTTTACTGTTGAACCGTCACTAAAAGTATTTTTAGTGACGGTTGGAGTTGTTCCATTCGGAGTGATGTTCGAACGTTATATTTTTTTGTGACGGTTGAAAACTGTCACAAAAAGTAACGTTCAGATGTAAATTTTTACGTCCAAACGCCAACCCGAGCAATTTACATTCGAATGTCATAAGTTGACGTTCATTGATTGATTATAGTTCGAACGTATAATATTTACGTTTAGACATTTATACGTTCAAAAGCATTAAACGTTTGGATTTTTGTTCGAACGTTATGGGAACACCATCCGAACGTAAAGAGGATAACGTTCAGACGTATGTTTGAATGTTTTAGAAGAAGTGTTCGAACGAACATGGTACGTTCGGAGGTTTCAACGAACGTTAATCGTCAAATCGTGTATTTACGTTCAAACGTTTGTTCGAACGTGAGATCTTGTTGGAATGTTTTTTTTTACATTCGAATGTACAGATCAGAAATACGCTAATTTCATAAAATTAAGAAATTAAGAAACATACTAATTGTATCATATTACATACCATAAATATTCTACAACCAACAATGTCTTAAAAAGTTCTAAAATTAGATAGTAAAAGTTATATACACGAATTAAAGTGAGAGAATTCATTTCTTCTTTCCTCGCCCACCCCGATTCTGTTGCAATGACATAACACGCTCCATTTGCACCATCATCTCCCGCTGCACTTGCTGTTGGACTTCATTGTGCATTCTTTCTTCCTGGTCTCTCTGTTGGTCTTGCAAACGCATCTCTAAATGAGATTGTCGCTCTAAGAGGGACTCCAACTCTTGCTGCCTCGACCTCATATACTCATTCTCGTGTCGTGTGGCTTCCAAATATTTGGTAAGATTATTAATTTGTGAAGTCGAAGAGGATGAGGAGGATGAACTAGAATGCTTGAAAGATCGTCTCAAACCTCTTGTCATACTTGAGTTGGGGCCAAGCACTTGCGTGAATATGTCTATGTCACTCGGAGAGGATTCCCCAGAAACTGACTGTATCTCCATCATTTTTTCCTGCCATGTCAAAGAAAACACACAATAAGTAACGTATTAAAAGAAATAAAAAATAAAATTTTCACATGTTGCATAATTTATATAACAAAAATAACAACGCTTACATAATTATCTGTAGTGACAGGATCCATCCACTCACTACTCTCATTAGTGTGAGCAGCAGCATAGACATAAATGAGGGAAAAGTTTTCTGGATCATCACATATCTAACAAAGCCACATTAGCAATTTTAAAAAGATAATATTAGTACTTAAATAAAAATAGTTAAATAAATAAATATATTCTATAATATTATTAATTACCATTTTCTCAGCAAGACGGTGGAATGATCTTGAACCAGCATGATGGTGGATAGTCAAAGCGGATCTATTATTAGCATTCGTAGAACTTAAATGCTACAAAATTAATTAAGAATGTTAATTGATATATATATACATAAAATATATAGCCCAAATATATATGTAAATAATCATTAGATATTATTAATCTAGAATACCTGATAATCTGAAGTTGCGAAAATATCACAACACTTTCTCCAATCGTCTAACTTCATCTGCTGGAAAGGGGATTGCGCAGCCTCTTCAACCGTCTCAAACTTCTTGAAGTGGTCATGACATCGTCCCTTGTGATGTTGGAATACTGTAGCCATCAACCCATTCACAGTTCTCAAATCCTCATTATGGCCAATGTCGAGGTCAAATTCATCCTAATAAGCGAATTATGTCAAAAATATAATATACTAATCTAGTATACAACAAATGTATTCTCAACGTAAACTCACCAGCACACGTCTCCGAATGTGCTCCTTAATCTTGAGCGAAACATCTCGCCATGATTGCACATAAAATGGAGCATAAACTCGAACAACTGTACCAATATATGAGGAAAGCTCTGCTGCACTATCATCCACGCCTCCAGTAGAATTATCAGGAATGTTGACCTTGAGTTTTCCATGCATTCGGCATTTCTCAAGAGAAATGCCACGTGTATAACCACGACTGCGACGAGCGGATGCATCAACTATTAGATATAATATAATTATATATATAGTTATTGAGATAAAATTATTGATATATAATTAACTATGTTGTTATTTTCTTACTGGTAGGTGTCAACTGATTTTCGTTCTCTTGCATCTGCACTTGATCTTCAGGAGGGAAACACTCGGGTGGGGAGTCCTTAATAGGTTCGGGACTTGGACTAGGTGGAGGGGGCAAATTTCTTCGTTGTCGTTTTGACGGCATCCTTGAGGCATGATTAATATGATAAAGAAAATTAATTAGAAAAAATTATTGAAAAGTTAAATATTTTATAGTCACCTATATGAATAAAATATTTATTACTTTTATTCTTCATCTTCGGATGTATTTTCCATTCTTGTTTCAGAATCTCCCTCAATAGCATCTTCGTCATCGTCATCAACCTCTTCTTCGTCCTCCTTATCCACTTCCTCCCCGGATTCTGCTTCATCTTCTTCTTCTGACTCTTCTCCTTCTTCTTCTTCACTAACTTGAATTGAATGATCATTTAATACAAACGGGTCGAGAAGGACGGGTGGGATGTCATCTCTACACAAGGGGAGCAACTCGAGTGCACCGAGGTCAACAAACAAGTTAATACCCTCTCCCTCTTCTTGGTAAGCCTCTACTATTGGAGTGTCATCTTCATCTCCACTATTCTAGTAATCCGCACTCGTTCCTGCTTCATATATATTTCGAGGGACAAATTTCTGTACTACTCACCAAGTTATCTCTCCACTATCTTCATCAACACTTTTCATTGGATCAATCAAGTAATAGACTTGGGTAGCTTGACAAGCCAATACGAATGGATCATCTTCGTACCATTTAAATGCCATATTGACACTCATAAAGTTATTATCCCTATGTATCGACATCCGACCACTGCCTAAGTCCCACCAATCACTCTTAAAGACATATGTTACAGACTCACCCAGATATTTCAATCCGATAATATCATGTATGACACCATAATAGTCAATATCGTCTATTCCATGACTTCCCTCGACCAACACACCACAATTTTGAGTCTTCTATTACGTTCACGGTCCAGAGTATAGAATCTATAACCTCGAACCGTGCATGCAGTGTATCGAAGTGCTCTATTAGATGGACCAAGGGCCAATGCATACAATTCAGAAGAGATTGATCCGGGATCATGAGCACGTTGTTCCAAAATCTATCAATTTCAATAATATATATGTATTAAAAGTAACTCAGAATCAAAACATTATAAATCAAATAATCATAATGTAGTTTTAGTTCATACACGTTGTTCAAACCATCTGGGAAATTCTTCCTCGTGTCTTACCTCTATATTCTCTATACATTCCATCCTAAGTTTATCCATGTGATCACTGTATATATGTGCAAAAGAAAATAATATTTTGAGCACAAAAGTTATAATTAAATGACATTTGACTATAATTTCTCAAAGCATGCAACAACATACCTGAGATAGCAATCAATCTCTCAGCAATTATTTAACACGTACCAAGGAACTTTACCCAACTCTCTATTAATTAAATCGTAACTCGTTTGTGCACCCAAGGGTCGTACATTCTGGGAAAACACTGATAGCTCATGAGGAGGTGGAGCCTCAAGATCAGCATTTCGCTCTTGACGATTAAATCGTGTCTCAACACCACAAAGATATAGAGAGCAAAACATTAACCATTCATCGTGTATATAGGCCTCTGCTATTGAACCCTCAGCTCTGGCTTTATTCCCAACAGTGCGCTTTAAACGACCCAAATATCTTTCAACTGGATACATCCAACGGAACTGCACCAGACCACCCAATAATGCCTCCCGGGGTAAGTGTATTGCTAAATGGACCATGACATCAAAAAATGATGGTGGAAAAATCTGCTCAAATTTATAGAATATGGTAGCAATATCTTCTTCTATCTTCTGCAACATATCTCGATTTACTATTCGAGCGCACAAATCTTTAAAAAACATACATAGTTCAGTAATGGCGAGACGTACATTAGATGTCAGCTTCCCATGAATTCCCACCGGTAATAACTTCTGCAAAAGAACGTGGCTGTCATGACTTTTCAATCCACTAATTTTCCAATCAACAGGACTCATGCATCTATTGATATTTGAGGCATAACCATCTGGCAACTTCACACCTTGCAACCATTTTCAGAAATCCATCCTCTCCTCCCTCATCATCGTAAAACATGCATGCGGCATGATCACCCTATTGCCGTCCACTCGCAAATGTAGATTATGTTTAATTCCTATTCTCTCAAGATCTTTCCTTGTCTTGATCGTATCCTTTGTCTTGTTATTAATGTTGATCAATGTACCCAGTATATTATCACATATATTATTCTCTATGTGCATTACATCCAAACTATGTCGCAACATGCAGGACGACCAATATGGCAAGTCAAAAAAAATACTACGCTTTGTCCAATTCAATTCTGCTTCGCCTCTTTTTTTCTTATTCTTACCTCGGCCTTTGCCAAAATTATTCGCTCTAATATGTACCAGTTGTTCCACTATCTTTTTTCCAGACAACTCATTTAGTGCAATTCTGTCCTCTACTCTCCCATCAAACTTAGCACATTCGCTTCTCCATGCATGATTTGGTGGTAGATAACGTCGATGACCCATGAAGCACAACTTCTGAGAATATGTTAACCACTCACTAGCAGTTTCTTTATTACACGTCAGACATGCTAACTTCCCTTTAGTACTCCAATCGAAAAGATTTCCATATGCCGGAAATTCATTTATGGTCCACAATACTACAGCACGCATCTGAAAAGTTGTCGACGTGGATGCATCATATGTTTTGACGCCTGTTTCCCATAACTCTTTCAACTCTTCAATCAACGGCTACATGAATACATCAATGTCATTCCCAGGTGATCTCGGGCTGGAATAAGTAATGTTAACAAAAATTTTGATGCCTTCATGCATCTCCATGGCGGAAGATTGTACGGAATCAACACTACGGGCCAATAACTTGTACTCATATTCCCAAAAGGGTTGAATCCATCAGTAGTGAGTCCCAAACGTACGTTCCGAGCTTCTATCCCAAACTCTGGGTATTGATCATCGAAAGATTTCCATGCAAGTGAGTCAGTTGGGTGCCTCATGTATGCGTCATTCTTAACTCTTTTCTCCTCGTGCCACCTCATATCAACAACTGCTTTTTTACACATATATAGTCTTTGCAACCTAGGTCTCAAGAGAAAATATCGCAACACCTTAATCGGCACATTTTTCTTGGCCTTCCACCTCGACTCTCCGCATACAAGACATGCTTCTTTCCCCTTGTTCTCCTTCCAGAACAAAACACAATCATTCTTGCATGCATATATTGTCTTGTACTCAAACCCTAATCCCTTTCTCAATTATTTCGCTTCATAAAAGTTCTTTGACAATGCAGACCCATCGGGAAGCACCTCGTTAAATAAGTCCAATACCATGTTTATTCCTTTCGTCGACATCTCACACAATAACTTAATGTGAAGCAACGGCACAATAAACGACATTTTGGAATGTTTTGTACAGCCTGGATAAAGCTCACGTTTTGCATCTTCCCATATTGCAGCAAAGTTTTCAGAATCACTCCCTCGACCACTTGAGCCATTGTCGTCTACGTCATCCATAAACATCCCAACTCCAATGTTACCCAACATCTCCTCCATTTCATCCCGCTCATAATCATCATCCATGTCTCACAAATAATTCGAATGACCGAACAATGCATCCGCTGACTGTGCATATGGCTTACCATGCAATACCCATCGGGTATACCCCAGATCCATACCGTTCACAAATATATGACTTTCAATTTCAACTAATCATATGGCACACAAATTTTTACACCCTCGACATGGACACTTAAAGCAACCACGACTATCAGTAGAGCCTTGAGTAAAATCAATGAAGGTTCTTACTCCACGTGCATAGGCTGCGTAATCCGTTCCAAGTCTATCGCCTAGACGCATCCAACTTTTGTCCATTTCTAAAAAGTTCTATCTATTAGTAACAATTAATATACATTGAAAATTCACATGCATGTAATGCTCCAATTGCCACTGCTAATTTTTATAAGGTAGTTGGTCATATCCCATTCAAGATTATATTATCTATATTGCACATATTCCGTCACTCTACTACTGTCCACGTCAGTAGAAATTTCAGCAGCACCTCCCCATAGTTCTCCAAGTATACATATTCATTAAGAGGGATTGTGATCCTATGAACAGTATACCCAAAGAACAGTAGAGGAAGACACCAAAACTTCATACTAAACGTATTCAGTAGGAGTAACAAGAATGTGCAATACAGATGATATAATCCCAAACTGTCACACTGGACAATTCAGGAATTAGTGCATACCTAAATGTACACTAATCCCTAAACAGGTCTAAGGTTATTTATGCAATGTCACACGTATTCATTCAAAAACCACATGAATCTTATATATACTAAATATGTTAGAATTAGTAATGTTAAAAACATTCGGAAGTCTTATATTATATTCTAAGTTGTAATTTTCACAATATTATAACTAGTTCATACTTAGTGTTAACTAGTTGATATTATAACTAATTAGACTTATTTATTTATTATATAGAAAATTTTGTATTTATTTATTATACTTAGTGTTATTCCTTTAAGTTGTTATAAGTACAATATTATAACTAGTTGATCCTTATTTATTTATTAAGTTGAAAATTTTGTATTTATTTATTATACTTTGTGTTATCCTTCTAAGTTGTTATAAGTCCAATATTATAACTAGTTGATACTTATTTATTTATTAAGTTGAAAATTTTGTATTTATTTATTATACTTAGTGTTATCCCTCTAAGTTGTTATAAGTCCAATATTATAACTAGTTGATACTTATTTATTTGTTAAGTTACTATTATAATATTTATTTATTATACTCTAAGTTGAAATTTCTACAATATTATAACTAGTTCATACTTAGTGTTAACTAGCTGATATTATAACTAATTAGAATTATTTATTTATTATATAGAAAATTTTGTATTTATTTATTATACTTTGTGTTATCCCTCTAAGTTGTTATAAGTCCAATATTATAACTAGTTGATACTTATTTATTTATTAAGTTGAAAATTTTTTATTTATTTATTTTACTTAGTGTTATCCCTCTAAGTTGTTATAAGTCCAATATTATAACTAGTTGATACTTATTTATTTGTTAAGTTACTATTATAATATTTATTTATTATACTCTAAGTTGTAATTTTCACAATATTATAACTAGTTCATACTTAACGTTAACTAGTTGATATTATAACTAGTTAGACTTATTTATTTATTATATAGAAAATTTTGTATTTATTTATTGTACTTAGTGTTATCCCTCTAAGTTATTATAAGTCCAATATTATAACTAGTTAATACTTATTTATTTGTTAAGTTACTATTATAATATTTATTTATTATACTCTAAGTTGTAATTTTCACAATATTATAACTAGTTAGACTTATTTATTTATTATATAGAAAATTTTGTATTTATTTATTGTACTTAGTGTTATTCCTCTAAATTGTTATAAGTCCAATATTATAACTAGTTAATACTTATTTATTTGTTAAGTTACTATTATAATATTTATTTATTATACTCTAAGTTGTAATTTTCACAATATTATAACTAGTTAGACTTATTTATTTATTATATAGAAAATTTTGTATTTATTTATTGTACTTAGTGTTATCCCTCTAAGTTGTTATAACTCCAATATTATAACTAGTTGATACTTATTTATTTATTAAGTTGAAAATTTTGTATTTATTTATTATACTTAGTGTTATCCCTCTAAGTTGTTATAACTCCAATATTATAACTAGTTGATACTTATTTATTTGTTAAGTTACTATTATAATATTTATTTATTATACTCTAAGTTGTAATTTTCACAATATTATAACTAATTCATACTTAGTGTTAACTAGTTGATATTATAATTAGTTAGACTTATTTATTTATTATATAGAAAATTTTATATTTATTTATTATACTTAGTGTTATCCGTTTAAGTTGTTATAAGTCCAATATTATAACTAGTTGATACTTATTTATTTATTAAGTTGAAAATTTTGTATTTATTTATTATACTTTGTGTTATCCCTCTAAGTTGTTATAAGTCAAATATTATAACTAGTTTATACTTATTTATTTATTAAGTTGAAAATTTTGTATTTATTTATTATACTTTGTGTTATCCCTCTAAGTTGTTATAAGTCCAATATTATAACTAGTTGATACTTATTTATTTATTAATTTGAAAATTTTGTATTTATTTATTATGCTTAGTGTTATCCCTCTAAGTTGTTATAAATTCAATATTATAACTAGTTGATACTTATTTATTTGTTAAGTTACTATTGTAATATTTATTTATTATACTCTAAGTTGTAATTTTCACAATATTATAACTAATTCATACTTACTGTTAACTAGTTGATATTATAATTAGTTAGACTTATTTATTTAGTATATAGAAAATTTTATATTTATTTATTATATTTAGTGTTATCCGTTTAAGTTGTTATAAGTCCAATATTATAACTAGTTAATACTTATTTATTTATTAAGTTGAAAATTTTGTATTTATTTATTATACTTTGTGTTATCCCCCTAAGTTGTTATAAGTCCAATATTATAACTAGTTTATACTTATTTATTTATTAAGTTGAAAATTTTGTATTTATTTATTATACTTTGTGTTATCCCTCTAAGTTGTTATAAGTCCAATATTATAACTAGTTGATATTTATTTATTTATTATGTTGAAAATTTTGTATTTATTTATTATACTTTGTGTTATCCCTCTAAGTTGTTATAAGTCCAATATTATAACTAGTTGATACTTATTTATTTATTAAGTTGAAAATTTTGTATTTATTTATTATACTTAGTGTTATCCCTCTAAGTTGTTATAAGTCCAATATTATAACTAATTAGACTTATTTATTTATTATATAGAAAATTTATTAGCTTATTTATTATACTTAGTGTTATACCTCTAAGTTCAACAAATAAAATCTCAACATAACAAAATATTTCTAAACATATTCTTTCATCAATAACAATATTCACAACATTTAAAATCCTCACAATATTCCAACAACAATATAAATAAACATTTCACAATATTATTTCCACAACAATATTATTTCTACATTTCAACAACACAAGAATTTCCACAACAAAATTTTCTAAACCTCACAATATTCCAACAACAATATTCATAAACATTTGTATTCATCAATAAACACAATAAACTCACAAAAGTCCATTATAATTATACTCAATAAACATATAATCACATGCATCTCATATATATCCATATCCCTCTAAGTATCTAAACCTCACAATATTCTCACAACAATATATTATACATATTAATTCAAATATATTTTCACAATATTACTACAAGTCCAATTCATAAACCTTAATCACAACATTTAAAATTTAAGACACAACAATATTCATAAATATGCAATATTGTACTTAATAAACAATAATCACAACAAAATTATCTAAACCTCACAATATTCCCACAACAATATATTATACAGATTAATTCATCAACAAACACCTTAAACTCACAATATATTCACAAAAATTCATAAACAATAATATATAATATTTCTAATCTATAACATAATATTTTCACAATATTACCACAATTTCACAATATTCTCACCACAAAATTCATAAACATATATAACTAAAATTTAGAAATATACCTAGCACTTTTTAATATCTTCTTACAAAATATAAGCTTTCAAGTAGACAAAATAACCAATCCTTCAAAAAAAACAAAACAATACTAACTTGTTAGAGACATATACATATTTATAAAAACAAAAAGCACAAGAGAAATAGTTTTTCCTTACCAAAATACTTCCAAAATCTTCACCCTCAATAATCACCCTCTCTCACTCTATCCCTCTCTCACTCTACTCTCTCTCACTCTAGATGTAATTGGCCTCTCACTCTCACTCTAACCCTCTATCTCACTCAAGCCCTCTCACAACAATCTCTCCTCTCTATTTCGTGCACGGGAAGCATAAATGATTTCTGCTTCCCTCCCGTGCTTGACTTCATACAAAAAACATTTCATTTGAATTAACGTTCGAACGATTCATTTAAACGTTCGAACGTTACTTCCTTTCGGTTAAATTTTTAATATTTTCGTTCGAACGTTTAAATGAATTGTTCGAACGAAAAAGTTCACCATGTAAAACGATAATCGAGCGGGAAAATTCCCACCAACACTTTATTAACGTTCGAACATATATGTACTAACATCCAAACGATACAATTGAGCGGGAAATTTTCCACCAAAAAATTTGGAACGTTCGAACGTAATAAATTAACATTAGAAAGTTAAAAATTCAGAAAATTAAGTTAATTTTTTGCTTTTTTATGAGAATAGACTTCATTTTATTAATGATCTCTCGACTACATATAAATCCTACCCATTTGCTCTCTAGCACCCCGTTTGAGTATTTCTTTATGATGAACTTTGTCTTAACTTCTATAAACATATAAATAGTTACTATTATATATTAATGTTAATTAATATAATATAGTTACTATATAGTCTATTTAGAACATATAAACAGTTACTATTATATATTAATGTTATATAATATATTATAGTTAATATATAGTCTATTTAGAACATATAAATAGTTACTATTATATATTATAGTTATATAATATATTATAGTTACTATATACTATATTTAAAACATATAAATAGTTACTATTATATATTAATGTTATATAATATGTTATAGTTACTATATACTATATTTAAAACATATAAATAGTTACTATTATATATTAATGTTATATAATATAATATAGTTACTATATAGTCTTTTTTTTTTTTTTTGAAAGTAGATATTTCATTTTATTAAAGCAAAAGCTGAATACAAGGAGGAGATTCCTCAATAAGTATGCATTCTTTCGTGCAAGAAAGAGCATATTTAGCCAAACGGTGGGCAATTACATTAGATTCCCTATGAACATGTACTATTGACCATTTGCGGGTCTTGGATAGCATAAGATTAATGTCTCTAATAACCAGCCTGAAAGTGCTCCAACTATCATCTTTGTGTTGCACTGCTTTTACCACAGATAATGAGTCACCTTCAAGGATCAGTTCTTGTAAACCCAGCTCAACACAGAAAGAGGTTGCCCTATGAGCTGCTACTGCTTCACCAAGTAGTGGATCAGGATCCAGAGCCATAGAAGAATTCAAAGAGGCTATGACAGATCCCTCTGAATTCCTCCCAATCACACCAATCCCCAGCCTTGAGTTATCTTTGTCTGTTGCTGCATCCAAATTGGCTTTGAATACATATGGTGGGGGAATAGACCAGTTGATATTAGGAACCACTTGGATATTAGTTTGTTTTTTATCATCCTCTGTCCTGAATTGAATAGCAACCAGCTCTGTTTGAATCAGTTTAGATACTTGAGAAGGAGAATGGAATTGCTGCTAAAAAATCCAGGTATTTCTCCTCTGCCAGATAGCTTTTGCAGTGATTGCGAATTCAGTGACTTCTATAGAAGATAACAGGCCCAAAATAGATATCATAATGTCTTTAAAGGGGCCATCAAATATACTTAGCTTTTGGATTCTTCTTGAGTTGATGGACCAAACATCCTGGGCTGCTTTACAAGACCAGAGGGCATGAGAGACTGATTCAGGTTCCATAGAGCAGATTGGGCAGAGGGGTGATTCACTCACTTTCCTTTTATGCAGGTTCAGCTTCGTAGGTAGGGACTCATTTGCAGCTCTCCATAAGAAGGACTTGGTGGCTTGAGATGTTTGGATACCCCAAATGTTGTTCTAGAATTTTGAATTGGGGTTCTGGACTGATGATTGCCCCTTACTATCCTCTTTTAAAGAGACTTGGAGATGATATGCACTCCTAACTGAGAACATACCATGGCTTGAACATCTCCAAGTCAGCATGTCTTGACTCCTACATGGGCTAATTGGGATCTGGCTAATTAATTTAGCCTTAGAGGCTGAGAAGATGGTATAGATGAGTGAGAGATCCCATTGCATAGTATCTGGATTTATGAGGTCAGAAACTGGAGCTTTAGCATCTAACAGACTAATAGGAGATTGCACTTTGAAAGTAGATGGACACGGGATCCACTGATCCTTCCAAATCTTAATATTTTTTCCATCTCCTACTCTACATAATAAACTTGCCTTAAGAACAGGCCTAGCTAGAAGGAAGCTTTTCCAAACATATGAATCCGTTGGCCTTGCTTTGACAAAGAAGTAATCAGCAGAAGAGAAATACTTAGCTTTAAGAACCTGAGCAGCAAGGGATAGAGGGTTTTGAATGATCCTCCATCCTTGTTTGACCAGTAGAGCTAGATTGAAGAATTCAAAATCCCTAAACCCCAAACCTCCCACTTGTTTTGGTTTCCCTAAAGCTTTCCAACTCAACCAATGGATTTTGGATCTATTGTTATTTTGGCCCCACCAGAAGGATTGCAACAATTGATTGAGACTTCTAAGGATGGTTTTGGGAAGTTTAAAGATCCCCATGCTATAAGTAGGTATAGATTGTAGAACAGACTTTAGTAATGTCTCCTTCCCAGCTTGGGACAACATGTTGGTTTTCCAATTGATCATCTTAGCTTTGACTCTATCAAGTATTGAATTGAAAGCCTTGGTTTTGTTTCTACCCACAAAGGAAGGTAAGCCCAAGTACTTGTCAAAGGATCTTGAAGCTTTAATACCTGATTGCTGTAAGATGGCTTCTTGAACCTCAAGCTTGGTGTTGCTGCTGAAGAATATTGAAGTTTTCTCGAGGTTAAGTCTCTGACCCGATGCTTGTTCATAGCTACTTAAAACTTGTTGCAGTCTACGCCATTCCTCTGGATCAGATCTACAGAAAACTAAACTATCATCTGCAAAGAGCAAATGATTGACATGAAGAGAACCTCGGGCAGCTCATCACTAACTCTATCCATTCACTTCTAAAGCCCATCTTCCTCATTACTTTGCACAGAAATTCCCACTCAACACGGTCATAGGCTTTGCTCATATCGAGCTTGAGGGCCATAAATCCATTATTCTTCCCTTTCAGCCTTGTTTGCATAGAGTGCAGTAACTCGTTGGTCACAATCACATTGTCTGAAATCAGTCTTCCTGAAACAAATGCGCTTTGAGTGGGAGAGATTAGAGTAGGCAGAATGCTCTTTAGCCTATTTGCAATAACTTTGGCTATTATCTTATAAAAGACATTGCATAAGCTTATTGGCCAAAAGTCTAAAGTAGATTGGGGGCTTTTCTTTTTGGGGATCAAAGAGATAAAAGTTTGGTTGATCTCTTTAAAGCCCTTTTCTGGTGTTAAGTACTTCAAGAGCTGCTGTTGTTACTTCCTTGTCTATTGTGACCCAATGCTGCTGGTAGAACACTGCTGGAAAGCCATCAGGGCTAGGCGAACCTAAGGGGTTCATTTCTTTAATAGCCACTTCCACTTCCTGTTCAGAGTAAGTAGTTACTATTATATATTAATGTTATATAATATAATATAGTTACTATATAGTCTATTTAGAACATATAAATAGTTACTATTATATATTAATGTTATATAATATATTATAGTTACTATATAGTCTATTTAGAACATATAAATAGTTACTATTATATATTAATGTTATATAATATAATATAGTTACTATATAGTCTATTTAGAACATATAAATAGTTACTATTATATATTATAGTTATATAATATATTATAGTTACTATATACTATATTTAAAACATATAAATGGACCAATTAATAAGCTGCAAAAAAACCAGACCCTCTCTCTCTAGGATTCCTCTCGCCTGAACGCAGCGGGGGGAGGGGGAGCTTCGGCTCCCTCTTCCCTCTCCTCTCCTCCCTCTTTAATGTCGGCCCTTCGTCTCCGGCGATTTTTGTTTTGTTTTTGTGTTTTTTTCAGCTTTCGGCGAATAAAGAGAATGGCCGATCCGAGCTTCTCCGGCCCTCATCCTCCTACACGCGCACCACCAGGAGTCTCCCCTACCGTGGATCTGTAAAACCTCTTCTTGCGGCCTTCACCGAAACGGCGCGTAGCCTGCACGCGCGGGACGTAGAACTCGGAGCTCGCTGGCGTTTGGGCCTCACGCATCACCTTGGATCTCTCCGGCGCTGCTTCATGCGGTGGTTTCAAAACCGTCGTCCCTGATTCCACACAGCTCGCTCATCGGTTTCTCTCCTAATTTTCATGCACTGATTTTCCGTTTACAGTGTGTAGTGTATTTTCTTTTGCTTGTCTTTAGGTTTAGAAAAAAAAAATACATAAATGTTGTGCCCATTCGGATTGGGTCCGAATGGTGTTTCCTCCCCCTCCGCGTAGGCGGAACTGGCGGGCGTTCCTCCTCCATTTCCCGTTTAATCGGGTATGGAGCTTTTGTTGTGTGGGTTCTGGTACCTCTGTTCAGGACAGATGAGTGCTTTCTCTTAGGCGTAGGTCTGTTGAGAAGCTTTGCTTGGACTAGACCATGCCAGTCACGGAGGTGTATTGGGGTACTACTAACGTTTGTAGTGACTTATTTTTAAGTCAACTTGTATGTCCTATCTCTTTAATGGAACGAGGTTTGCTGTTATTAAAAAAAAAACATATAAATAATTACTATTATATATTAATGTTATATAATATAATATAGTTACTATATAGTCTATTTAGAACATATAAATAGTTACTATTATATATTAATGTTATATAATATATTATAGTTACTATATACTATATTTAAAACATATAAATAGTTACTATTATAGTCTATTTAGAACATATAAATAGTTACTATTATATATTAATGTTATATAATATATTATAGTTACTATATAGTCTGCTTAGAACATATAAATAGTTACTATTATATATTATAGTTATATAATATATTATAGTTACTATATACTATATTTAAAACATATAAATAGTTACTATTATATATTAATATTATATAATATAATATAGTTACTATATAGTCTATTTAGAACATATAAATAGTTACTATTATATATTATATATTATAGTTATATAATATATTATAGTTACTATATACTATATTTAAAACATATAAATATTTACTATTATATATTAATGTTATATAATATATTATAGTTACTAATATAGTCTATTTAAAACATATAAATATTTACTATTATATATTAATGTTATATAATATAATATAGTTACTAAATACTATATTTAAAACATATAAAATTTTAAAATTAGATTTATACTAAAATGGAACGTTACTAGAAAATATATATGGAACATTATATTTATCAACGTTCCAACGTTTCATTCCACGTTGGAACGTTAATAAATATAACGTTCGAACGTTATCTGTATATAAATCCAAAACCAAAAGCCCGAAACTCATTTCTCCGTTTTCCTTCGTTTCGACGCCGCCACTCCTCCGTCGCTGTCAAACTCTGTCACAACCATCACTACAAGGTATGCATCTCTATTTTATCTAAAAATATATATTTTATTGATCGATTTCGATCGATTTGTATTAAAACCGAAACCCATGGTGGCCGAATTTTCAACTCGATTTTTCGGCCACCACAGGTAACCATTGGCCAAAAGGTCATCGTAGAAATGTTTCTTGAAGTGTATACTTCATTTCTACGGTGACCTTTCGACATTTAGCCCATTAGAAATAGGATTTAGAGCTTTTGAGAATGGCTCCATCTCGTAACGTTCGAACGTAACACCAATACGTTCGAACGTATGCCGTTTCAATTTCGTGGCCTTCCACATCTGAACGTATATTTTATACATCCGGACGTTACTACATTTACGTTCGATAGTATAATTGAACGTTCGTAAGTTTTTTTAATTTTTTAAATATTTTTAACAATTTTGTGTCCGAACTTATAACAATTAAATTAATGATACATTCTATGTTTGGACTTTTAGTTAAACTTCTGAACGTTATATATTTATGTTCGAACGTTAGTAATAAACGTCCAACCGTTTCATTGTAATGGTCGGACGTATATTTTCTATGTTTGAACGTTAATGCAAATCAGTTTAATATTAAGACAAATATGCATCAATAGTACAATTAATTTTGTTTCATTTTCTATTTTCAGGAGATGGCTCATCCTTTGCATTCCAGGAAATGAGGGAGGGAAGGAGCCACTCAAGACACTACTCGGATCGGGTCTCGTACTGTTATGGTCAAGCGAGAGGCCCTAATCAACGAGTTCGACGAGCTCAGTTGGGAGCATACCAACCTGAGAGATGTCTTCCTCAATAGAGGCTGGGGAAATATCTACATATTGAGGGGTAAGGCATATCCCTCTATGGTTCAAGATTTATACATGGAAATGTGCTCCATGCCTCAGGACGCATCCTCTCACACCGTGACTGTACGCGGTGTGACATTTGAGTTTTCAGCTGATGTCATCGCCGACCACTTCAGGATTCGTCGAGGAGTTCAGACATCGACTGAGGTAGATGTAGGCACTTCTGCATCATCTACTGGCCCACTTGATGCATCATCAGCCAGAGATGAAGACCAGTCAGAGGCCGAGAGTGCTACCGTTCTTCCGCAAGTTGCATCTTATAGTTGCAACAAACGTGGATCCTGTGGCACATAAGACCACATTTAGTCAGACTCGGGCATAGTTTTTGATACGGGTGGCACATGGAGATGCCATAGATTTGCCCCTGCTCATCTTTGATAGGATCCGTTAGGAGGCGAGCATCATCTCCACGGACAACCTCCCATACGGTGTCCTGCTCAGCCGGCTACTACTTGCTCGGGAAGTGCCAACCTAGCCTTTAGAGCTGGCCAAAGATCAGATGAGCGCCCTTGACATGACCACTCAATGACGTAGCATTGGACAGGCGAGGGGACGTTGGCCACCCCTTGTAGCGGATCTAGTTCCTCCGACGCAGCCCCAGCCCAGCGTGGGGAGTAGTGGTCAGTAGCCGACCAGTACATCTGCGGGAGATGTGCGGCTTGCTTGGGTTGATGCAGTGATCTCGCAGCTAACTGCCTATATCAATCGTAAGATCAATAAACGGCTCGGGCCTCTAGAGGCGTCTGTCGCCGAGATGTCACACCATGTACATATCCTTAACGACAAGGTTAATACCTTAACTGAGGAGGTACGAGCCGCTACGACTTTCTCGGATGGCGATATTATCTGAGTGTTGTTTACGTATTTTTATCATATTTTATGTATTTTGTTTTTAATATTTGTAAGGAACAATATTATTTAATATATCTATGGTTTTTTAATTACAATTCTCAATTTTCTTTAATGTTATATTTTTCAACTTTAATACTAAATCACTGCACTTCAAATATACATAAACATATGTATATATTAAAATATATATATATATATAAATATATACATATTTATATATATAAACATAAGTTTATATATATATATATAAACATAAATATTTAAAAAATATATAAATATATAATTATATTTTACAAATTGTGTATATATAAATGTATACAAGTCAATTTTTTAGACTTGTATCCAAATTATGCAATATAAAAACCACATAAATTTAAAATTAGAACATATTTAATTTAAATTTATAAGTAACGTTCGGACGTTACTTATTAAGGTTCGAACGTTTGCGCTAAAAAATTTCACGTTCGGACGTTAATTACTAAGGTTTGAACATTTGCGCCAAAAAATTTCACGTTCGCACGTACGTAGCCACATGTCCGAACGTATGTGTGACGTTCAAACGTAATTTTCTCATTCGTTAGAACGTAAAAAAAATCTCATCCGTCTTTAGTGACAGTTTTCAAAAACTGTCACAGAAAACACTTTTTAGTGACGGTTTAGGGACTGTCACAAATTCCCAACTGTCACTAAAAACCAAATGTGTTGTAGTGGTTAGATTAGTTAGCTTGCTTTATAATTTGGCATTTAATTAGTTTCAGATTTAATATTTAATGTGCTATTAATTAAATTAGTTTAATAAGTTGCTTCTTGATTAATTAATTTCAGCAAGTTTAGTTTATCCTTAGCAACTAATTCCAAGTGACTGCCTCATTTGGATACATAGTTCAGATGAGATGAGATGTTTTATTGAAAGTTGAATAAAATATTATTAGAGTATAATTTTTAAATATTATTTTAATTTTAAAATTTGAAAAAGTTGAATTATTTATTATATTTTGTGTGATAATTTGAAAAAATTATAATGATGAGATAGATGAAATTAAATGATTTTGTATATCTAAATCGGACAAAGAATGAAACTTCAGAGCAATTTGGTGAAGTTATTGCAGCCAAAGTTGACTTTTAACCCTCATCGTTTATTGTTCATTACCAAACACAAAACATACGTTTGGCTAAGGTTGCTGTTAGGTAACATTAGTTTATCCTTAGCGACTAATTCAAAGTGATTAAAAAATTAGAAATGTCATTTATAGTTTAGAAATGATATTTATAATTTTGGGGTATGTAAATATTGTATAATTATTTTAAAAAATTAAATAAATATAAAAAAAATAATATTTATAGTTGTGGAGGACATAAATATCGTATAATTTTTTTTAAAAAATAATTAAATTAAAAGAATGGAAACTTACTCGACCCATCCGCCATTCAGTACTCAACCGCAAGTGAATATTCTTTATAGACATTTTATATCAAATATTGTCATTTGAACTTGTAAATAAAGTATTTTTAAATTAATGAACTGTTGACCCACACGCAAATGATTGATATCTTTCTTCGTTTTCTCGGTAGGGTCGCCCTACTGTGTCGCTTTCACAGTACCGCTTATTTTGACCGCCTGACGTGGCATGCCATGTGGCAGGTAATTAAAAAAAAACAAAACCGGTGTTCAACGAATACACCAATTCAAAATAAACCCTCTCATATGAAAATCAGCTCTACCCCCCCATTGCCCGCCCCGTCCCCTCGGCGTCCCCGTGGCCATCCCGTCGCCGATTTGCTTCCGTCTCCGAGTGACTTCGTTGTCTTCCGTTGCCAATTTGCTTCCGTCGAAGAGTGCACAGTGACGTGGTTTCTTCCTTCCCAGGTTAGGGTTTTAATTTATTTATTTCTGGTTAAATTTGGTAAGCTCCACCAGTTAGATGCATTGTTTCTTCCTTCCCAGGTAAGGATTTTGATTTTGGTTTCCTTTGTTTGTGGATGTATTTGCAAGATTTTAAGGAGGCAGCTCTATCGGTGATTTCACTATTGGTGATTTCATCCCTTTTGTTTAAGTTAGAAATGAATTAATCAATTTTATTTGTTATGAGGGGATTATGGATATAAATTACTTGGTTTTTAAATACAAATGGTTTAGCAATACAGAAGAAAGAAGAATATAGGAGAGATTGGATAGGGTTGTTATAAACTTTGAACTCAAAAATTGCAGTAGTGTGTGAGTCAATCTTGGAATGAAAGTTGTGCACTAGCCTTTAAAATCAAGATATTAAAGAATGCATTGAAATCTTTCATTTTGTCTAGAATGAGAGTTAGAATTCAAGAGATATCCAAGCATGTTGGAAGGAAATTGCTGTGATGGCAGTGTGCGGTTTGTGGCTTTGTTTGTAGTTCTGTGTTTTGGCAGTGTGCTGTTTAAAGTAAAAATAATTGATCAAATAAAAATAATTTTACCTGGGTTTTGCCTACTTTTAATGAATAAAATTTCTTGATTACGTACACTTAAAAATCATGGCAGTTCTTGGGCCTAAATTGTCCTTCTGCACCATCAACACCTCCAACTGTCAAGCCTGCTCTACATACTTTCTGCCTTAAGCCTTAGTACATGCACAATGCCCTCAAAACATACTATTGGCTGTAGGGTCTTCTTGGTATTTATCTGTGTTGAAATTAAAACTTAATTGGTTGTCTATCAGGTGTTTTTTTATCCACTTCTGTAGAGACTTTTTCATAGTAATCTTGGAAATGTGAATTGAAAAGAGTGACCTAGGTTTAATTTCATAGTAATCTTTCATGCTAACTAAGAATTTGCTTGGATATTGGTAATTACAGGCCACACCAACAATTTTTGCAGTTGCATATTCATTTTCATGGGCTGTCAAGATTCTTGCCATGTGTTCATCTGGACTGAGTTCAGTTACAGCGCCAATGGCCATCACAGCCGGATCTACTGGTGTGGTATGTAACACGCATCATTCTTGACTCCCAAGGGCAACTCACTTGCCTGTACAGGGTCTCATTCATGTCAAAATTTTAAGACTACCGTTTTACTCTTTTTAATGAGAGCACTAATATGCTTTGATGTTTAAATATAGGGTGTGGGTTCAGCAGTGAATAAGCTTAATGACTTGATTGCAATGATCGCATAGACTACAACCAACCAACTTTAACTAAAAAATATTGAGTGCATGTTCTCTTTGTATATGAACAGCAATGTCTGAGTCATATAGTGGAAATAACTCAAGTTCAGGGAAGTCAGTAGTTGAGTGCCCCATTTGTTATTCTGGAATTAAAGCTTGTCAAAAAACTGTGCATATGGAGGAAAATGAGGGACGGCGATTTTTTGGATGCCAAAACTATATGGTGAAATTATCTCTTTTTGTCCTCATATATCTTTTTTGTTGATAGTGTCGTTTGCCAAAATTTAACCTCTGTACGATTTTTGCAGTCTGGGAAGTCTTGTGGATACTTCTGTTGGTATGATCCTGAAATACCAGTATATTGCCAAAAGACTATCAAACGATTACAACACTCTGTCGATAAATTAAAAGTTGAAGTTAAAAAGATCCAAGCATCAAGGGATATCCAAACCTTGAATCATCGACTAGAAATAGAGGTCGAGAGGCGCAAGAGGCAATTGTAGAAGGCTACCTATGTTACAATAATTTCATTGTCGTGGTTTTTCTTGTTTGGGTTATTATATCCAATTCTGGTTGCCGGTTGATTCAAAGGAATATGTTAATGTAATCCTATATGGAAACTCTTTGTATTTTGTAGAACTTTTTTGTATTTATTAAGAACTTAAATACCACAAGGGTATGGTATGTAATCCTATATGGAAGCTCCTTGTATTTTGTAGAACTTCTTGGTATTTGTTAAGAACTTAAGTGGAATAAGAATATATTGTATTTGGAGCTAACTGTTGTGTTGTGTTGGACCTAAATATTGTATTTGGAACAAGAATATATTGGATTTGGAGCAAGTGAAATATATTGTTGTTGTGTTGGACGTAAATTTCCTGTTGGTTTATTGGTTTATTGGCACATGAATATATTGTATTTGGAGCTAACTGTTATCAGGCCCTACTGAGTCATATAAATTTTCAACACATCTTCAAACATCACCATATTGCCAAAATACTGGTATATAATGTTAGATATCAAAATAAACACATCAAAAATGTTCAAAATTCTGCTGCACTTTTTAAATACAAGGACACTTTTTAAATGTTGCTATACAACTTCATAAGTTCTCCTACACAACAACAACAATACCTACTCAAATGCCCAACAAGTGTTCAAAATAAAATCAACACAAAATAAGCCTATGCTGGACAACACCATAAAGAAAACATGAGACCATCATGGCTACCACCATCTAGGTTGATATAGACCATAATGATCCGAGGGGCTGAATCGCGAAGGTTGTGCTTGTCTTGGAAGTACATGAGCAGTCGATGGAGTACAAAAATAATCTGGCGCATGTGTCCAAACTTGACTTCCTTGACCATGTAGCCAGGATTCCTAGAAAAATGATCAATGATCAAATATCATTTTTTGACATTCCTTACATAAACAAAATAAAATATGACAAAAACAAAACACGTGGTTTTTAACTGTACCTGAGTTTGTGGAGTCTCATGTTGTGTTATGTGAACATTGTCATTAGGTGTATCTTCTCCTATGGACTAACTACCCTTCTATGCATATACACAAAAATCAATCCATAATATGTGAATAAGTGCAAACAAACAAGAGAAGAATAATAGTGCAATATACAAACATATGTTAATAGAATAATAGTGCAATATACAACCTCAGTTGTGGGCAATCTCCTTCTCGTACTCGGTTTCTTGAGAGCCTTCTCAATAGGGTGCATTCTTCTCTTAGTTGGTAGTCTCCCTTTACTCTGAACTACTAATGGACTAAGAACTTTGCTTGTCGAACCATCCATGGGAGTAGCTGGAGTAGTTGTGGATGTATCATCTCTTGTATCGTCATCCAGGTACTCTAGCTTCAATTGTTCTAGTTGATCGATCAATTTCACATAGTTTTGCTCGGTCTTTGCAGCATTTGAACACAGTTGATAGAAGCAAGTTTGGATTCGATCATACCTTTGTCTCTCAGGATTGCTTGTCGCCTCATAACTACTTCTTATTTGGATATATTTTCTCTTTATATCTTTCCTCCATCGATCCAAAATATATTTTGATGGAACTTCACTCTTGCCTAATTGAGCCAGAATACGAAGAGCATGTCTACATAATATGCCCCTAAACTCAAACAACTTGCAACTGCATGTAATATCTAGGGGATCTTCTTCATGTACGATCACAATATAGTTTACACGTTTAAGGAATTCATCACTCACTTCAATCTCATCCGCGACTACGTACGTATATTTTGCACCATCGCCCCCTAAATATGAGGTAGTCAAATATAAAAACCCTCGAAATTCCTCTTGGACTTCCTTAAACTTGGCAATTGTGTATGTTTTTTGAAATTGCTTCTTGATAGGATAGCGGGAGATGCAAGGAATCTTAGTATTAAATGAATTGAAATTAGCTATTGCTTCATTCTCAGCCCTTCTCCTAAGGGCTGAATCATGTTGCTCAACAAACTGTTTCAATGTGCTCCTAGAGTGAACGTAATCATCAAAAAATGCATTCATGCTTTCACTATGTTGTGTGGTTGACATTCCAGCCCAAAATGTATTTTTAACATACGCCGGCACCCAAAACCGCCTATCACCATAAAGAGATTCCAGCCAAGCATTATCCCGAAGATCATATGTGTCAAGCAATTCACACCATCGTTCTTCGAACTCATCCTCACTTAACGTGTCATACACACATTTGTGTAGAGTACTCTTGATCTCGTCATATTGAGAATGTGACCCAAACTTATCAGGAATTTTTTCCATGATATGCCATAGGCAAAAGCGATGCCTAGATGATAGAAACACCCTCGCAATCGCAAGTTGCATTGCCTTATCTTGGTCTATAATAATTGCAGTTAGTCGTTGGTCATTCATACACTTCAACCATGATTTAAACAACCACTCAAAAGTATGTGCATCCTCATTAGATATCAATCCACAACCGAATAGTATTGATTGACTATGATGGTTTACACCCACAAACGGCGCAAATGGAATTTTATAAGCATTGGTCAGGTTTGTTGTATCAAATGTGATCACATCCCCGAAGGATTGATACATAGCTCTACTTCGGGCGTCTGCCCAAAAGACATTCTTTAACCTCATATCAGGGCCCAAATCAACTGCGTAAAAAAAGTCTGGATTATTTTTCTGCATATCTTGGAAGTAGTTCATTAGAGCTTCAACACCTCCAACTTCGAGGCGAAGTTGTCGTGATTTCTCAATATAGTTTTGACATTGCTTCGCCCCAAATGGCACATTCTCATACCCCTCCCCCCCCCCCTCGGGGTTCGACAACTACACTCTTGAAAGTCTTAGACGTACGTATTCCGGCCTCATCATTTATTTCAAGCCTCTTCGCCACACGAGCATCTAGCTTCTTGAAACATCTAAAGTGTCTTGCTTTCCCCGGACTACATATATGTGTGTAATCTAAAATTACACTAGACAAAGTGTATCCGCCGTCCTCATTCAATACTGCATTAATTCTTGCTTTACACCCTACCCTCTCTGTTTGCCTTGGCTCGAGGATATTGGAAGCTTAACTCTTTGTTGTGCCTTGCCGCACACATACCAATGTAAACCATCTAACCTTTCCATCATCACTTTGTCTAGGGTTCCTTCTACGCACCTCGAACCCTTTATGTTTAGCGTACTTCATATAGTAAGACCGGACTTCTTCCTCATTAGAAAATATCATTCCAACCTTCGGTTCTTCGACACCATCATCTAGCTTGGCTTCTTCAATACCATCATCATTATCAGACCCATCATCAACCACAACCTCATCATACTCATTATCCGATAACTCTATGAAGGGAGCCATATCAACTCAGCCTTGGAGAACCTACAATTAGTATCCGAATATTGAATTAGCATATCATTTTATTTTCTAGAAATTATTGACATAAGCCACTTATAAAAAATTTTGTAATCACATTCAACAATTAGCATACTTAATTATAGTTGGCCCATGCTATAAACTATAAAAACCTTCTCTTTCCCACTTAAAAATAATTTAAAGAACTGAAAAATGAAAAAGTTGAGGCTCATTCATTTAAAAGAACAAATTAAAATCCTTCACAGCATTTTATTTTCCTTCATATAACACATTATCCATCCAAAATTCTAGAAAAATAGAGCATAAGCATCACCCAGATCACAACTCCATCCAAAACCACAGAAAAACATATGCATCACAGATTACTATCCACCCAAAATCCCAAAAAAATAGACCATTATCCACCCAATACACATCAACCTAATAACAGCAAATGGATAAGCATTAATATTATTGTTTTGTTTTTGTATGACTAAAATCAATTCAAGCAACAAATACCCATAAGAGATGATTTCGGCGAACTACCTACCAACAAAAAAATGCACAAATTTAATTCACTACAAATTCTTTTTTTTTTTTTTTTTTTTGTAAAAAAGGTCTATAATTTCTACCTTGGGTGTCCGGCGTGGAGTGACTCGTGGAGTTCCTGTGTAGATTCAAAAATTGCTGGAGATGGGTCCGAGAATGGTGAGGGGGGGGGGGGCGTGTGGATGCGAGGGAGAAGGATTCGGCCCCTCTGCGACATCGAGAAATATTTTCAAGAGAGAGAGAGCTAATTTTGGTGGAGAGAGGGCACTGTGGCTTTGTGAGGAGTGAGAAATCAGGGCCTTGACGTCGCAGAGCTGTGGCTTCCTTCGCGAGGAGAGAGAGCAGCTCCGCAAGAGAGAGCAGTTCCACGAGAGAGAGAGAGCAGCTCCACGAGAGAGAGCAGTTCCGCGAGAGAGAGAGCTGTGGCTTCCTTTGCAAGGAGAGAGAGAGCAGCTCCGCGAGAGAGAGCAGTTTGCGATGAGAGAGAGAGGTTTCAGAAACACAGGTTCGCAAGGAGAGAGAGAGGTTTCAGAGTTCTGCGAGGGAGAAACATCAGTCTTGATTTTCTGTGTATTTTTTTTTTCAGCATGCCATTTCAGGATCACACCTCAGCAGCCACGTCAAGCGGTACGTTGAAGTGGTAAGACAGAGGCGGCAGACTAGCTTAATCCTAATTTTTATTGGCCTTTCTTTATATATATATGGTTATACTGAAAACAATACCATCCATCGTTTTATGGCTCCCATATCCATCGTTTTCTTTTTGCTCATCATTTCATTCTCAGATGGAAGAGCTCAACCAAAGCAAACTGTCCATATAGCTCCAGGCTCTTCACTCTCCCCCACCACAACTAACAACTCATGGCATTCAAGATGAACCAGCTCTTCGTCCTTCTATGAAAAGTGTCCTCTTGATGTTGGAAGGGAATATCACTGATATATCTGTTCCTCCATGTAAACTTCCGCCTAAAACACAAAATAATTTTCTGCTTTCTGGAAGTTTTCATTTTGTTTTATGTATTTTCCTCTTTGCATCATGGAAGGGCATAAATATCTTCTACACATTCCTCCATGCCCAGCTGCATGCTATATATACGTCCAGCAAAAGTCATTAGTACAGTAGAAGTTCTACTTTCGTGTAGTTATTATTTATAACTTATTATAAATATATATATATATATACACACATATCAATTCACTCAACCAAGTTAAGTTGTAATTACAACAACTCTTAATACATATATTTCTATTTGGATTTGTGTTTTGTAAATGAGTGGTTTTGATGCTGTACTTCAAGTTGATGCTCTTGGTTTTTAAAAGCAAGGTATTAATCAGTTTACCTTAGTATTTCTTTACCTGCTTTTTGTGCTATTATGTCACCCAAATAAATAATGTTGCAATAACCAGTAGGCACTATCAGTTATTCGAGTAAACCAAGATACACATTAATCAAGCAGTGCTAGCTTGATTTAGTCAGCATAAAAGCTTGAAAATGTGAACTTCAAATCATTTGCAAAACTAGCCCTTAAAAACTCCTAGTGACTCAAAGCTGTTGCACGTGGTCGGCAAGGACATGCATGACAAGCAGTAAAATTCAAGGGTATTCAAGTCTAATTTTGTTTATACATAATGGAGTTAGACAAACAGGCTTGTTCTAGACTTTATTTTATCTTTGAAGCTAATTTGCTAGTAATTCGTATGCATATCATTACTAGTGGGGACAAATGTTATTTTAAGAAAAGTGTACGCATCTTGGAACAAACTCTTTTCATTCACTATTTTCTTCTTTTGTATCCCTCTTTGTACCAACATACAATACATTAAGAAAGGAAAACATCTATTAAGCAATGGGGATACAGATAGTGTTATAAAAACGTTATGTTTTATAGTTATAAAATAACTTTCAATTTCTTTGTGATGAAAAACGTTTCTGTTTCTTTGTTGCAAAACCTTTTCGTTTTAAACCCAAACAAAAAATAAAGAATCACAAGATTACAGTTTGATATTGATACCAATCATAATCAGTAACCAACCGTATTCCAAGATATGACCAGATTACCAGATGTAGAATAATATAGAGCAATATGTAGCACGAATCAATAAGAATATAACAGTTTATCAAAAGAAATAAAAAGATAGTAAACTGTAAAGGAAATAAAAGAAAGAACACACCGATATACGTAGTTCGACCCTAATGATCTACGTCTACGACAGGAATGGGCCTCAAAGATCTTTATTGAGAATCAATATTTCACAGAGAAACCTCAGTATACTTAGTATTACAAACTATCACAGAAATCACAAGAAATCACACAGATTTATTCCCTCAAGTGCAAACCCTAGAAAACCCTAGGTTCGCCCCTTTCTCTCTATTCTCTCTTCTCTATGTTATCCCGATACGTACAAAAATGAAAGTCTCAATTAGGTTACAAGCCATAAGGATGAATTTATACATTCTAACAGATGCCACCAAGGGTAGGAATCCAATGGCTCAGCACATTACTCCTCAGTTGCAAAGTCACGTGCTTCTCACGTGGTTACTTAACATTTCCTTAAGCTCCAAAAAACCAAATCGAGCCACATGTTCATCATCCACTTAATCACATAATAAAACACATCAGTAATCAAATGCAGTAAATAAAATGTATTGACATACATATTACAGATAGTTGTAATAATAGTTAGAAAGAAACAAAGCATATTGTATATTCCAATTACAAGTCTTTTGACGGCCAGAACCTTCGGGCCATTACATATTGCCCTTCTATAAACAAGCCCAAATCCTCATTTTTCGGGCACTTCCTGAAAATCATCAGCCACTTGTTTTCAGGATAACAAATGACTACTCGTTGTTTTGATTTTGTATTCGAGGACACCTCAAACAAATCTCAAGTTCTCCATAACTAAATGATTTTGGAGCAACATTCTCACTCAAGGCAAATTGTTCCTTGTTTGTCAGATATGTTTTGGAATATCAAAGAGCGTTAGATATGTTTCTATATAGCCAAACACGATATTTGTAAAATAAAATTTCAGAAATTGCCAAGATAATGCATGCAAATGAAAGCAATGAAACGTCAATAATCAGAATGTCCACTCGATTCTTCTTTTTGCTCTCTTTCGGCACTCTTGGATCCGGAGAGATTGGAGACGTACCTACCTTGATGAGGGCTACGCTCGATTCATTCTTCCAAATTTCAAAGGAAGCCTTTGTTTTCTGCACTCCCCGTCTTTGTATAGCACAGCTTCACAGTTACAGTCCCCCAAACATGCTTCTCCACAAGCGTCTTGGGTTGAAGATGTTAGGATAGAATAGCTATCATTTTGCCATTCGGTATGAAGCCCTGCTTCCATGGTATATCCAGTAACTGCTTCGTTGCTTTTGCAACTTTTAGAATCGAAATTTCTTTCACAGCCTGAAGCCCAACTGTCTTGCTTAACACGTTTGAATCCGGGTAGACATTCGCAACTAGCATCTTGATCGCAAAATGCATTGATGCCACAGAGACCTTTAGGGTCACACACGTCTTTCGGACCTGACCATGTGACATTCCAAACACCATTCTGATCCATGTTTTGCGAGTAATGCCGCAAGATCCCGTCAGGGTCAATTCTCAAACAGTAGATTACACCTTTTGTTGGATCTCCCATTGTAATGTTCACTATTGATATGCCGGTGCCATTGAACAAGTAGAGGCGACCATCAATATCAAAATTCAGTGTCACATCAGTTCCTTCTCCAGAAACTCCAGCTCCCCAATAACCATACTCAATTGTGAATGGGGTTCCAACCGGGTACATCGCCAGCCATCCATCTCGTTGCATTATGAGACGAAATATGCCTGTTGATTGGTTGGCGACCGAATAATTGGAAAACAGCACTTCATCGGTTGTGAGTTTCTGACCTGGTAAGAAGGTGTCGGTTGGTTTGTCGAAACTTTGCCATATTGTACTATTATCTGAATTATAGAGAACAAAGTTGCTGGAATCCAACATTGATGCCGCTACTGCACCTTCGGTATTACCGGTGATTCCCGTCTCCATGCCTTGTGCTGTCTGTAGAACCAGCCGTCCATTGCTTGTGAAGTGCAATTTAACATCGCCAGGAATTGCAGGATTGTCTCTGTTGGCTGTCCAGACCACAATCTTCTGTGGAATCCCGGCAATAAATATTCCTACAGCATAGCCGTTGCCCTGCTTGTAGAACCGAAAGGCAAATAGACCGGAACGTGATAGCCATGAAGAGTTGGTATCCATAGGTGTTAACAAAGAGCCTGGCCTGAAAAAGGATTGCTCAGCTTGTTGAGCTTCTGCAGTGGAAATTACTGAGAAGAGAAGAAGAAGAGGCCAGATGTTTCGTGGAGTTGTCCAGCTTTTGTTTCTTGTTTCCCATTGCTTAAGAACCACATGTTTCTACTTTCATTCTTGATGACATGTAAAGAAGTTTTCTTCAATTTTCAACATAAACATGTTTCAAACCCCCAAAATAATAATTCATGTCTCGGAAAAAATATCTTCTAACACTTGGTAGACTCCAACACTATCACAATAATTTTTTTTTCAAAAAAAAAAAAAAAAATCCAAAACCATATTACAAAAACCAAATTTATTTTTTGTTGCAAAAATGCTCTGAGATGGGAACTGGATGAGGCGTAGAAAGGAAAAGCTTTTAGTTTGGCATAATGAGAACAAGGAAAGGTGTATGCGTTCACACATTTTGGGCTAAATAGGGTGTAAGGGAGAAAAAAAAAACCCCCACTGAGATGTTTTTGGTGGAATTGTCGTCTTTCCAGCCTTGCTGTGTGCATATGATTGTGATATAGCTCATGTGTGAGTGAGCAAGTTTTGTTTATATTTTGAGCATGTTTTTTTAAAAGTACAAGTTAACCAGTGTCACCAGTCCTTTCATTAAAAAATATGTACTTATCATATGCATAAAACATACACAATAATTTTTTGAATAAAAGAACTTTGTTCTTTACAAAAGTTGCATGTCAAAATTGTTTCTTAATGTTAATGAGATTTGATCAGGTCACCTGATTTTTTGGGTTTATTAATTTCTAGAAGAATTACATCGATAAAGAAAGTGAATTCGAACTCAAATATTATGCAGTTATGCTCTCAATAATATAAATCAAAGCACATATAAGAATATTTTTATCTACTTTTTAAAACATATAAAATATCCATCAGGCCAATTAAATTTGAAGCACCTTCAGGGAAAAAAAGAAAAAAGAAAATAAATTATCATATAGCTACTATATATTTGAATAACTTTTTCTCCATGTAACCAATAAGTACAAAATTAACCACTTTTAACTGCTAATTAAGTACACAAAATTCAAGCGAACACACCCAATTATATAATTAAATTAAATTCTAAGTACTTGGCTGAGATGCCACATTAAGAGTTATTCATAGATGTGGTGTTGAAGAGTATTAGAGTTTGAAATTGTTGTAAACTGTTTGAAATGTGAGGATTACAAATTTGAAATTGAGTAAATAAGTGGTTTTGACGCCATACCAAGTTGTTGCTAATTTTCGTTTTCTAGTCACTGCAAATCAGTTTGTCTTTTTATATATGTAACCAAAAAAACTATTGCTGCAAAAATTAATGCACAACCAAGAGGCCGCACTATCTGGTACTCGAGTTAACTATGATATAGGTTAATCAAAGTTCAAGCAGTGCATTGGTTTTGCATAAAAAAATAGAAAACAACTTCAAATTATCTGCCAAACTAGCCTTAAAAACGCGTGGTGAGTCGGTGACTCAGTCAATGCCCATGTTTGCAATCAATGTAGTCGGTAAACCATTGCATCCCATATATGAATACAACACATTAAGAAACCAAAACACTAGTGTTGCAATGGAAAACATATATTTGGAACTACAGCTAGAAAGAAAAAGAAAGTATTGCACCAATAACAACAGATCTTTTATCTTCTTTATCCACTTCTAAGCAACAGAACGTGCTGGGCACTTATTATTATTTCAAACCATTACATGCTTGGGTTTCAACTTTTGATATAGATGAATTGCAAAACCAATTTAGAGGGCAGTGAGAAAAGATGTCGGACTGGGAGGGATTGGAATATCAACAGTCCCTTCCAAGTTCTCTACCGAGCTCTTCCATCAGTCACTTTCTCAAGTTCTACATAAGTATATGATTGTGGAGCAACATCCTCACCCAAGCCAACTTGTTCATTGTTAGATATGTTTTTGTTGGCACGAACACGATATTTGTAAACCACAATTCCAGAAACTGCCAAGACAATGCATGCAAATGCAATCAACGAAGCACCAATAATGAGGATGTCCACTCGATCCGGAGAGATTGGAGATGTACCTACCTTGATGAGGGCTACGCTCGAGTCATTCTGGTTTCTTCTTCCAAATCTCATAGGAAGCCTTTGTTTCCAACACTCTCCGTCTTTGTACAACGCAGCTTCACAGTTACAGTCCCTCAAGCATGCTTTTCCACATTCTTCTTGGGTGGGAGATTTCAGGATAGAATAGTTAGCATTTTCCCATACGGTATTAGGCTCTGCTTCCATGGTATATCCGGAAACTGCTTCATTGCTTTTGCAACTTTTAGAATCAAAATTCCTTTCACATCCTGAAGCCCAACTGTCTTCGTTAACAGGTTTGAATCCGGGAAGACATTGGCAATTAGCATCTTGATCGTTTATAACACAAAATCCATTGATGCCACAGAGACCCTTAGGGAGACACACATCGGTCGTACGTGCCCATGTGACTTTCCAATCACCATTCTGATCCAGATTGTGCGAGTACTGCCGCAAGATGCCGTCAGGGTCAATTCTCAAACGGTAGATTAAACCTTTTGTGGGACTTCCCTGTGTAATATCCATAAAATATATTCCAGTGACATTGAGCAAGTAGAGGTGACCATCAGGATCAAAATTTAGTGAAACATTAGCTCCTCCAGAAAAACCAATTCCCCCATAACCATACTCAAGTGTGAATGGGGTTCCAACCGGGTACATCGCCAGATAGCCATCTTGTTGCATTATGAGACGAAAAATGCCTGTTGAGTGGTCGATGTCCGAATGACTGGAAAACAGCACTTCTTCGGTTGTGAGCTTCTGACCTGGTAAGAGGGTGTCAGTTGGGTGGTCGAAACTCTGCCATCTTGTAATGTTATCTGAATTATTGAGAACAAAATTTCCGGAATCCAACATTGATGCCGCTGCTGCACCTTTGGTATTACCGGCGATTTCCGTCTCCCTGCCTTGTGCTGTCTGCAAAACCAGTCGTCCATCGCTTGTGAAGTGCAATTTAACATCACTAGGAACTGGAGGATTGTCTCTGTTGGCTGTCCAGACCACAGTCTTCTGTCGAATCCCGGCAATAAAAATCCCGACAGCATAGCCGTTGCCCTGCTTGTAGAATCCAAAGGCATATAGACCGGAATGTGATAGCCATGAAGAGTTGGTACCACCAGTGCCTGTAGGTGTTAACAAAGAACCTGGGCTGATAACGGGTTGCCCAGCTTGTTGAGCTTCTACAGTGAAAATTGCAGAGAAGAGAAGAAGAAGCAAGATGGTTGCCATTACCTCAGAATTATTCCCTCTACGTTTTTCTTCCCCTCGCTGTGTTTGCAAATGGGAGAATGAGAATAATGAATGCTACAAATAGTGGGGAAGAGATAGGGGCTGAGTATGGATGCATCATTGATGATGTGAGGAGAGTTATGTTTGGGGGTTGCACTGGGGTATACGGTTTGTATATAGAGAAGCAAACAAAACAGCACACAACAAAGTTAGCTCTCGAGTTTTCTAATGAGAGGGTTTGGATAAAGGATAGTTCAATAGAAATTACAAATGATATACTTGTGGAAAAAAAAGAAAAGAAAAAAAGAAGTTGATGACCCGTACCTTCTCTTTTGAAATCTGTATTGATACACGTCCGTTTTGATCGAAGGTAGCGACAGGAAATACAGTAAAACTTGTATACCTAATATGAGAGAGTTTTGGGGATGGAAGATCACACCGAGAACCAGACATGGATTTATAGAAATAAGAGCACACAAGGCCTTAGTGAAATGGTGCATGATTGTGGGGCCGGCTGGGAAAAGTCTTGGAAATTAAGATCGAGACAAAGCATAGCCGCCGGTGGAACGATTGTCCTGTTTTTGGTATTGCAAGTACTAAAATTTCCACTTATCTGCCCCACCAGTGGAGATAAACTACATCCACCCACTTGTTGATTGGTGCAAGTTTCAAACATGCATGTTTGGACTCGAATGATTTTCAGCTGTTTTTCTATTTTTTTTTATTTTTTTTAACTTTTTCCAATTTCACTTTGAATATCTTTTTAAAAATTAATAAAGAAATATCTAAAATAAATTGTTTTATCTTATAATTTTCCTCCATTTTCATAAAAGAAAAACATAAAAATCAAGACAATTTATACAAGACACTAAAGCCTCGTTTGTTTTTAGAGATAAGATGAGATGAGATGAAATCTTTTGAGATAAGATGAATAGTATAGAGATGAGATGAGATTAATTTGACTTTTTTATAAAGTATTTATGATTGTGAGACCACAACAGTTTATATAAATAATTTTATACTACATCTGCGCTAAAACATCTGAAGTCCGTACATGAACAGTTCCAAAATTTCTTCCTAACATTTTGGCATTTTCTGGGCTCCGTTTTGCTCTTTTTTTTTTTTTTTGAATCCTTTATTAATTAATTATGTTTTTTTAATAATAGTGGGACCCACTTAACCAACTCATTATATTAATTTTTTATAATATAATATTTTTAAAATGGTTAAAAGCCGTGTATAAACAGTAACAAGAAATGAGTTCCCTTTTTCCGACGTTTTTCTAAGCATTTGTTGTTTCTAATAGTACACTATAGTAACAACAAGTACTCAAAAGTCAAATTTGCTTTATCTTTATACGTACATAATAAGAACCGGATAGAGTACTTTTTTAACTTTTTTTTTTTCTGATATAATAGATTTTATAAACAATAATAAATGGACAGAGTACGAGATGAGATAAACTTGATTTGTTTTCAGAGATTTTTCCACCGTACAAAAACTTTGAAAACTTTTCAAAATTTTCGATCTCATCCCCGAAAGCAAACCGGGCCTAAATAATCCGATCGCATCATATCTTCCCGATCACGTTTCTAATGAATCTAGCCACTTTCATAAATAAAATAAAATAAAAATACACCTGAAAAGATTTTGTCAATGATTATGAAGTTATTTTTAAAATTTGGATGGTAAAAGCATTTATTTAGATCAGGTGTAAATATATTATGATCAATGCGTAATATGAATATTAAATTGTACATAAATTCATGTGTACCGCATGAAACTATATTTTATAAATCGTTATTATCAACTTTATTTCTAACGTGTTTCTGTTGATTACATTTTGGCACGTAAAATGCGAGGAATTTAAACAGAATGTAATGGCAATAAATTTATCTAACTCTCACTCTAGATCCTAGACATCGAAAGGCGTTGATTTGGCAAAATCCAGGGAAAATGCATGATCAAGATGCTTTGGCTACGCAAATTGAGCAAAACATTGAGAGTACTGTTAAAGAAGCTATTAAAGTACAGTTCTGCTACAGGCAGTCGAGAGATGCAAGAAGGAGGGAGTCGCCGCCACGTCAGCCTACCACATAAAAAAAAAAAAACAAACAAACAGACGAAAATATATGCCGCTTGCAGCCCACATTTGCATCCAGCGTTTTTGAATGAGAGAAATATTGTAAGTTCACAGAAGAAATACAATGTGAAAAACAGAGGATGAATTCATTACAGCTTCTCCTAGGTATTGTGTCAAATAGTTGATATACATTCTGGAAATTTATTACATTAATGAGCTGTATACAAGATAGTACTTCATCCCCTTTGGGGATTATAGAGGGATCTCTTGTCAGTTCTGGCACACCGGAAAAACCACCCCTCAAGCATGCAATTTATACATCTGTTTTATTATCACCTATAGATTGTTTTTACCTTTCGTTTACTTAGATATTTGTCGGAGATTTTACAAAAGAACTGAGACATGTGAAATAAGTCAGCCAGTAAAAAAAGATACATGTTTGAAAAGTTTATAGCTCTCCTTAATTCGATCTAATTAAAGCATGTACGATGATGACCATCAAGATGTATGTTAACAACTCCAAGCAGAGGAACCTTAGCTGTAAATCATGAATTCTAGAGTGTAAACAAACAATAATAAGCATATAATAGTCTCATGCACAATGGCAATAAGCGTTTGAACCTCAACTACTTTCTCCATAGCACTGCCACCCCTTAGCACCCGTAGCCAACCACCGCCACCCCCATAGCACCCGTAGCCAACCACCATCGTGCATGACCCGTGCCACTGTACCTCCACCCCACCCCACGAAGAACCACATCACTGAAACATCTCTGTTTTGACCCCCGAAAGCAGAGCCCAGCTCTTCCGTTTGGCACGACTCCTCCGCAAACAGCCAGCTCCTCCATGCCACTACAACCTGCACAGAGATCATCGCCAAACACCCCAAGCCACTCCAGCCCGTCGCTACTCCTCTCGGTGAGTCCCTCTCAAGGTTACTGCACCTCCCTCTCTCAGCTTACTTCTTTTCTCCCTCACTCTCTCGCTCATCACACTCTCTTTCTCTCTCAACCAGTGTCCAGCCGCATGACCTCAGCCAACTTCAGCCGCTCCACCACGGTTGATCTAGCCCAGCCCCGTTGCGCCTTACCCCCTCCACGCATACCTCGATGGAGTCAGCTAACTTCAGCAGCGCCACCACGGTTCATCCAGCCCAGGCCCCTCGACGCCTTGCCCCCACCACGGTTCATCTGCTCACTCTCTGGTCCAAATGGCCAAACCCTTTTTGCAAAAAGAGAAGGGCGGTAGCTGTGAATCAGGTTAGTACTAATTTGTTAAAAAAAAGTAGAAAATCAAGAGTAGAGGATGAGTCGGAGGACAGATCCAACCCTGTGGGATCGGCGGTGGCTGCGAGGCAGTCCCGCCGGCAGCAATGAAAATGTTGAGCTGGAACTGTCGGGAGCTTGGGAACCCCCAAACAGTTCAAACACTTCGCCTGATGGTGAAGGACAAGCTGCCCGACCTGGTCTTCCTGATGGAAACCAGATTGTCTTATGTCAAGGGTATTAGGGTTGCAAAGAGCTTGAAATTTGATGGTTGTATTGTTGTTGAGGCTAGAGGAAGGAGTGGAGGGTTAATACTTATGTGGCAGGAGGATAAGCTTATAGACTTGGTAAATTATTCCCAACACCATATTAATGTTTGGGTTAAAGGCGTGAGGAGTAATGCCAAATGGTTGCTGCCCTGTTTTTATGGTCATCCAAATGCAAATTTTAGGAATCAAACATGGGATCTACTCTCTTCTTTCAAGCCTACTGTGGGTGGTTGGGCTGTTATTGGTGACTTTAATGAAGTATTATTTCAAGAAGAGAAGGATGGAGGGAGACCCCGTAGTGAAAGACTCATGAAAATGTTTAGGAAGGTCCTAGAAGATGGAAGCTTATCTGACTTGGGGTGGAAAGGAAATAAGTTTACCTGGTGTAACTATCATGATGATGAGTCCTATACTCGAGAAAGGCTCGATCGAGTCCTAGCCAACAGTGAGTGGAGAGCAAAGTTTATGGATTTTGGTGTGGAAACTTTAACTGCTGTATGCTCTGACCACTGTCCAATTATTCTCCAATGCAGTAGCCGAGAGCACCTCAATAGAAGAAGGCATAACAGGTTCAAATATGTAGTAGGCTGTAATAGGGAGGAGGGATGTAGTGATGTGGTTTCTCAAGCATGGAGTGGCAGCAGTGGGGGAGCAAGCCACATGGATGTTTTGCTGAGAAAACTGGAAGCTACCAAGAGGGGCTTGAATCAATGGAGCAGGTTTATAATAAGGGACAGAACAAGAGCAATTCAGGATAAGACTAGCCTGTTAAGTAGGCTGCAAAATAAAGGAGGGCTTGAGAACTTGCACCAGCAGCGAATGATTAACAGAGATCTGAACTTCCTTTTAGACCAAGAAAATTCATGGTGGAGACAAAGGGCCAAGAAACACTGGCTGAGGAGTGGGGATAGAAATACAAGGTTTTATCATGCATGTGTGAAACAAAGAAGAAGCAAGAACTCGATTTCTAAAGTTTCTGATTTGAATGGGAATGTATTTTCCGGGAACCTAGAGATAGCAGAGGGTTTTAAGAATTTCTTCTCTTCTATTTTTCAGTCGTCGCAGCCTGGCTTAAATTCAGTGAATCATTGCATAAAGGGGGTTAATACAAAGCTGTCTCCTAATGAGCAACAAGTATTGGAACAGGCCTTCACGGAAAGAGAGGTGGAAGAGGCCCTATCACAAATGTCCGCCTTTAAATCACCAGGGCCGGATGGTTTCAGTGCAGGATTTTACCAAGAGCATTGGAAGCTGGTGGGAAGAGAAGTGTCACTGGCAGCCACAGAATTTTTCAGGACAGGGAAGATGCAGAAGGATTTTAATCACACTCATATTGTACTAATCCCCAAGGTAAATTCCCCTATCTCAATGAATGATTATAGGCCTATTTCTATTTGCAATGTAGCCTACAAAATGATCTCAAAAGTGTTGGCCAATAGAATGAAAGGGGTGATGGAGAAGGTGATTTCTTGGAACCAAAGTGCATTCATTCCTAATTGACTGATTACCGACAATATATTGGTGGCTTATGAACTACTTCACACCATGCAATCAAAACATAAAGGAAGAGAGGGTAATATGGTTGTAAAGCTAGACATGTCAAAAGCATACGATAGAGTGGAATGGATTTTTCTTGAAGCAATGATGCTCAAATTGGGGTTTGGGAAGAAATGGACTGATCTTGTGATGGAGTGTGTCAAATCAGTTTCGTTTGCGGTCTTAATTAATGGGGAACCAGGCGATACTTTCTTTCCGAGAAGAGGTCTACGACAAGGTGATCCTTTGTCTCCCTTCCTATTCCTAATTTGTGTCGAAGGACTTAGTTCCCTACTATTTAATGCAGAATCTAAAGGACTCATAAAGGGGGTTGGTGTGTCAAGGGGTAGATTGAGGATTAACCATCTTTTATTTGCCGACGATTGTGTGCTTTTTTGTAGAGCAAGATTGGGTGAATGGTATATCTTGCTTGACCTACTGAGCATGTATGAGGAAGCATCGGGACAAACCCTTAATAAAGAAAAAACAAGTGTCTTTTTCAATTCAAATACAAGGGTGGAAGCAAAGGAGTTTATTTTGCAGCAGATTAATGGGCTGAGATGTAATGACTATAACCAATATCTTGGTCTTCCAACGGTGGTGGGTAGATCAAAGTACAACACGTTTAGAGGTTTGAAGGAAAAGATATGGAAAAGGGTCAATAGCTGGAAAACCAAACTACTTTCTTCGGCTGGGAAAGAGATTCTTATAAAAAGTGTGCTGCAGGCCATTCCAACTTATACAATGAGCGTCTTTAAATTGCCGGGAACTCTTCTCAAAGAAATAGAAGCCATCATGGCCAGATTCTGGTGGTGCAACAAAGGAGAAGGTAGAGGGATCCATTGGAAAGCTTGGAGGTCATTGGGAAAGGTCAAAAGTGAAGGGGGTTTGGGGTTTAGAGATCTTAGCAGCTTCAATAAAGCTCTCCTAGCCAAGCAATTATGGAGAGTGATTAAAGAACCAAAGTTGATGGTCTCCCTTCTTCTAAAACAGAAATACTTTCCGAAGTGTGAGTTGATGGAGGCTAAAATGAGAGGTGGCTCTTCCTTTATTTGGAGGAGTCTGTGGTCCAGTTTAGAGCTGATAAGGGAAGGGGCAGTGTGGCGTGTTGGTAATGGTAAGAGCATTAAGATATGGAAGGATAAATGGCTCCCTAGCCCAGTAACTTTTCAGGTCCAGACTCCTGTGAATACTCTGAATCCAGAGGCCAAAGTGGCTGAACTGATTGCAGCAGATAGCAGCACCTGGAGGACTGAATTGGTGAAATCTGTTTTCCATGAAGAGGAAGCAAATGTGTTCTATTCCATACCGATAAGTAGCAGAGGAAATGAAGATAAACTCATTTGGGTGGGGTCAAAGAATGGTAATTTTTCGGTCAAGAGTGCTTACTTTTTAGAAACTATGATTTTGAAAAGATTGGCAAGTGAAGGCTCGGATAGAGGGGATAATCAGGGGCTGTGGAAGGAAGTGTGGAAATTAAACTTACCTGGAAAAGTTAAAGTGTTCATGTGGAAGTGCCTCAATAATATTCTTCCTACAAAAGCAAACCTTTATAGGAAGAACATTATTGAGAACAACCTCTGTCCCATCTGTAAACATGAAGCTGAAACTGTGGTGCATGTCTTGTGGGCCTGTCCAGCGGCAACAGATGTATGGGGAGATGAATCTAGTATTTTTTGCAAATGGAAAAGCTACCATTCGGATTTTCAGATGCTGTGGTTGGAGATGGGGAAAAAGTTGAAAAAAGATAGTAGGGAGTTGGCTGCTGCTATGTTTTACCAGTTGTGGGCAAGAAGGAACAATTTTATCTTTCAAAACCAGTTTGTTCATCCTAGCATTTTGGCTAGTAAGGCAAGGAATGATTTAGCTGACTTCCAAGAAGCTAATAGAATGTGCCCACTGAATATTGAGGGAATCACCAGTGGAGGAGCAGTGCAGATTTGGAAGCCTCCAGCATGGCCCTATGTTAAGGTTAATGTTGATGCAGCTTTCGAAGTTACTAATGGTAAGATGGGAATAGGAGTTATTGTCAGAGATTCATATGGCAGGTTGCAAGCAGTAGTGACAGCTACAAGGGAGCATATATCTTCTGCTGCCCATGCCGAATGTGTGGCCTTTCTTAGAGCTATGGAGTTGTGCATTGAACTTGGTCTCAATCAAGTTGATTTTGAAGGAGATGCAAAGGTAGTAGTGGATGTAGTTAATTCCAAAAGAGGAGATAATTCATGGCCGGGCCAGTTGATTGAAGATATGCAGCAACTTTTGAGTAGGAACCAAGCGTGGAGTCTGTCTTTTGTACCAAGAGCAGTAAACAAGGTTGCTCATTCAGTAGCTAAGTTGGCTATTAAGTCTGTTAGTGATAAGGTTTGGTTTAATGATGGCCCTCCCGAGGTTCAGCAATTAGATCTGGGAGAGGCAGTGTCTCTTGATGTATGTTCATCTGTTTAAATGAAATTGGCCTTACTGTCAAAAAAAAAAAAAACCAAAAGAAATAAAAACGCACGGCAAAAGAAATGAAAAAGCAACCCAAAACACACGCACGCACGCAACGGATGCAACACACAGAGGAGAAAAAAAGGGTTTCTTTTCAGCAAAGACAAAAAAAAAGGGGAACGCCGCACAGAGGGTTTTTAACTTTTTACATTCGGACGAAACACAGCAGTGGCGCTGAAGAACTGCATGGTCCAACTGCCGCTCCAGCAGTTTTTTCCACTGCCTACCACCACCATCTTTATTTATTTAACTTGCTCTTTTCATTCTCTACTTTTATTTTATTTTAGTTTGCAGTTTATGCAGTATTTTAGAAATTTTTAGCTTAGATGTTTGGGCAATTTATTTTACTTGATGTCGTTATTTTATTACTCTTTTAAACTTTCATTTAATAATGATTACAATTGCTATTGATTGATTTTGAGACTTTTCAATTTTCAGCTCATATTTTGTCAATTGTTTTCTAATCTAGTTTAATTCTTAGTTTAGTTTTATTAATCTCTTAGTTCCATTGCATATTAGATTAATTAAAGCTTAATTAGGACTTAAATAATTTATGTTTTAGTATTTAATTTTCAGATTAATTAAGATTGTTTAACTTAGTTGATTCGTTGATTATTAATTTCAATTTGTTAAGTCTTTTACATTTCATTTCGACACTCAAAAATTTAAAAATATGAATCTAGTCCATGACTAGTGCCCTTTTTATTCCCATTGCACTCTTCCATTCATTGCACATACCACCACTTTTATTTTCACTTTGTGAATATTTTCACTATTTTAAATGAGTTTGATTTTAAGTAACTTTTCCTGAGGAAACGATCTATGAATGTATTCCTAATTATTACGCAACATCCTTCTACACTTGGGATAGCCTTTGTGCTGCTCATTTTTGAGTGAGTCAAGTTTTTGGTGCCATTGCCGAGGAATAGTTGCTTGACGTAAATTTAAACTCGTTATTTTTTTTACTTTTTATTTTTTATTTTTATCTCAAATGTTTCTTTCACTATCTTATCTTTAATTACACATTTCACTTGTCACCTACTACTCAATCACTTGAACTTTACTTATGCTATTTGGACTGATGTTTAATCTCATGGGTGAGAGATGATTCAAATAGGTTGCTTAGAGTTACATCGAGCATTGAGAGTAGTATACACAGTTCAAAGATAGATAGCTCTTCTGTTTTTTCTACAGACGAGGACATTGAAATTGAACAAACCATGGCTGTACCTGCACCACGCACTCTTAGGGATTATTTGCAGCCCACTCGCACCACTACACCATCATGCATTATTTTACCTGATGATGCGCCTAATTTTTCTATCAAGCATGGTATGATGTCAGTGATACCTCAGTTCCACGGGATGGATTCTGAGAGTCCTTATTAGCATCTGACAGATTTTGAGTTGGCCTGCACTACTTTTATCAATAGAGCCATTACTGATGAATTTATTAAACTTCGTTTATTTCCTTTCTCTTTAAAGGATAAAGCGAATATTTGGTTTAATTTTTTGAGGCCTAATTCTATCTCTAGTTGGTCTGATATGCAATGAGAATTCTTACAATTTTTTTTTCCTTTTCAGAGAACTCAATTTTTGCAAGAGCAAATCAGCCAGTTCAATCAGAGACCTTATGAGACTTTTCAGACCAGTTGGAAAAAATTTAAAGATTTGGTAAACATCTGTCCACATCATGGTTTCGAATCTTGGAGGTTGGTGAACTATTTTTACACTGGTCTCACTCCATAATTCAAGCAGTTCGTTTAGACAATGTGCAATGGAGAATTCTTTAACAAGGAACCTGACGAAGCACTATCATTCTTTGACTATCTTGCCGAGAGCGCACAACAATGGAACAGTCAGACTGATCGAGTTTCATTGACAGCACAGCCACTGAGGGCTATTTCTGGTGGGGGAGATATGAGTTTAAGGAGGACACTGATGTTCAAGCCCGAATAGCTATATTGACTAGAAGATTAGAGGTCATGGAGATGGAAAAAGGTCAAGGCTATGAAAGCAGTAGAGGCTTGTTCTATATGTGTTGATTCAAACCACAAGATCTAGGACTGCCCAATTATGCCAGTATTTCAGGAGAGTGGGTCTGAGTAGATGCAATCAGCGAAATGGGTTAACAGAGTACAGAATCAGCCTTTCTCCAACACATATAATCCGGGATAGAGGAATCACCCAAATTTCTCATGGAGAAATGATAAGTCTGGCCTGTCACCACCACTTTCTCAGCAGCCATTTCATCAAGCTGCTCTTCAGCACCAGTATTAGCCATATCAGAGTTCTCAGAGCCATCCTTTTGTAGCATCTCCAGGATTTCAGCCTCATGTAGCTGCACAGAGTTATCAGCCTTAATAATCTACAAAGAAGCCTCTAGATGACAGTATGGCACAGATGGCCAATCCACTTCAGCAATTCATGCAGATTCAGGCCACCACAAACAATCAGAACACTCAAGCCATAAATGACTTACGGAGCACCATCAATAAAATAAACACAACATTGAGCACTCAAGAGAAAGAAAAATTTCCAGCACAGCCTCAGCCTAATCCTCAAGTATACCGACAACAACAGCAGCAAGTACATAATGTCTCAGGGGAGGTTTTTGAGATAGCAAAGGCTGTTATTACTTTGAGAAGTGGAAAGGAAGTTCCCCGACCAGAGATCAAACTTTGGACACACAGGTAGTTGCTCCTACACTTGAAGATGTAACAAATACTGATGAAGCTGAAAAAGAACCAGAGGTAGTGAGACCAGAGTCGAAGAAGCCTGTGAGTGTAGTTGTTGAAACTAGTAAGGGGTACTAACTTGTGGTTCCCTATCCTCAGAGATTGGTAGCTGGCCAAAAGAATAAATATCACACTGAGATTCAGGAGATCTTCAAGCAAGTAAAGATTAATATTCTACTTTTGGATGCCATACAACAAGTGCCTTCGTATGCAAAATTTTTGAAGGACTTGTGCACAGTGAAAAGGAAACTGAATGTAAAGAAGAAAGCATTCCTAACAGAGCAGGTCAGTGCATTGATATTGAGCGAGACTCCTCAGAAGTTTGGAGATCTCGGCTCTCCCCACATTTCCATTATGATTGGTGAGTCACGCATTGGGAGAGCTCTACTTGATTTGGGGAGTAGTGTGAACTTGCTACCATTCTTAGTGTATGAGCAGTTGGGATTAGGTGAGCTAAAAAAGACCTCCATCAAGCTACAGTTAGATGACAGATTAGTTAAGGTACCGAGGGGTATTGTTGAGAATGTGCTGGTCTAAGTGGAAAACTTTTACTAACTACCCAGTGGATTTTGTAGTTCTTGATATGTAGTAGCCAGCCACTACTATTTACCAGGCGCTTGTCATTCTTGGGCGCCCGTTCCTTGCCACTTCCAATACACTGATAAATTGTCGAAGTGGAGTATTGAAACTCACATTTGGGAATATGAAATTGGAAATAAATGTGTTCAATACTTGCAAGATGCTTGGTAATTGCGATGAGTCAGAGGTGCATATTGTTGATGTGATTTCAGAGTTTGATGAAATAAAGAGAGAGGCCTACGACAATTCCCGCTTGGCAAAGGAGCGAATATAGGCCTTGCATGGCAATGGAAGGGACCGTACATTGTAAAGGAGGTTCATCCTCACGGCGCGGTAGACATTGTCAATCCGAAGAATGGCAATAGCTTCACTGTCAGCAGACAACGTCTAAAGCCGTTTCTGAAGGTCTTTGATCCACACGAAGAGATCTTGTTTGTGCAAGATTCCAGGGAAGTATCTTGATTTTGATTTTGATTTTTTTTCCCCCTTTACAGCTTTCTTTATTTGCATTTTTTTATTTGTTGTTTTGCTTTTATTTTACATCACATGTTTGGTTGTCTGTGTTGCTTACTTATTCTTGTGCACTTTATTTTCTTTCGTTTGATTCATTGAGGACCATGTCTCTCACTAGTTGGGGGTAGCGTGTGTGAACAGAGTTTTAAAAAAAAAAATGCATTAATGTGATGAGCATTGATACACATATGATTGACACACACTCTATTTCTAGTATTTTGTGAAATCTGAGCATTTTGGTGGAGTAGTTGAGCAGAATCATTTTGTGAAGATTTATTTTCAAGCTTTAGCATAGAGCATGATTTTTGATGCATTATATTTTGTTGATGTGTAGCTTGCAACACCAGGATGCTATACTCATTGAAATGAGACTTGGTTAGATTTTTGTAGAATGAATAGCAAGTTTTGAAGGACATTTTGCACATGCTTACATTTGTAGTGTTCCTCAATTTACTGTTCATTGATTTAATATAGGAGAAGTAAACTGCAGGACTATCGAGCCTTTTTCAATTTTCAAAAAACAAAAAAACCAAACAAAAAAAAAATAACAAGAAAAACAAAAAAGGAAAAGAAAAAAAAATAAAAGAGAAGAAGATGAAAGTAATTTATGGAGCTTTACTAAATTAAGGGCTAGAAACAGTTACCCAAGACTTTGGGGGTTGAGTGTTCAACCTTTAAAAACAGAATTGGCGTGAAAACTGCTAGACCCTTGCGTTTTGAGGTAGTTAGAATCAGTAATGATTAATCTTAAGGTTGAAAAATACTATGACAAATCATAGCTAGTAATGAGGAACACACAGCCAATTTAGCTCCACACAAGCATTTAAGTTCTGAGACATTTGCCTCAATTCTATGTAAAAGATTGTTGAGATAGTCTTGGTGGGTATTGCCCCTGGGGGTTGACTAGTAACGTGTCACTTTTGTGAGAATTTAGAATTGTGTTTGATTGTTTCTGTTTGGATTTCGATCTTTATGCAATATTCATCTCAATTAATTTTCACTATTTTGCTCAAGGATTAGCAAAATGCTAGTTGGGGAGTGTGATTGAGTTGAATTATTGCATATTTTGTATCTCTAGAACCGATATATTTATTTATTTCATTACATTATCATTGATTTTAGATGAAAAAATGGTTAAGATGCATAAATCTGAGTTGTGATTTAAATTGATTTATAGCATATTTAATGCTTAATTTTTATAACTTGTGATTTAATTGGATAATATTCATTCACATGCACAACATATTTGTGTGTTACTCTTCTTTTTATTTTATTTCTTTTCTAATTTTTATTTTGTTTTTTTTACATAGGCCAATAAATGCATGAGAAAAGTCAAGTCCAAAAGCAAGTCAAAAACCAAAAGAAATAAAAACGCACGGCAAAAGAAATGAAAAAGCAAGCCAAAACACACGCACGCACGCAACGGATGCAACACACAGAGGAGAAAAAAAGGGTTTCTTTTTGGCAAAGACAAAAAGAAAAAAGGGGGAACGCCGCACAGAGGGTTTTTAACTTTTTACATTCGGACGAAACACAGCAGTGGCGCTGAAGAACTCCATGGTCCAACTGCCGCTCTAGCCCATTTTTCCATTGCCTACCACCACCATCTTTATTTATTTAACTTGCTCTTTTCATTCTCTACTTTTATTTAATTTTAGTTTACAGTTTATGCAGTATTTTAGAAATGTTTGGCTTAGATGTTTGGGCAATTTATTTTACTTGATGTCGTTATTTTTCTTACTCTTTTAAACTTTCATTTAATAGTGATTACAATTGCTATGGATTGATTTTGAGACTTTTCAATTTTCAGCTCGTATTTTGTCAATTATTTTCTAATATAGTTTAATTCTTAGCTTAGTTTTATTAATCTCTTAGTTCCATTGCATATTAGATTAATTAAAGCTTAATTAGGACTTAAATAATTTATATTTTAGTTTTTAATTTTCAAATTAATTAAGATTGTTTAACTTAGTTGATTCGTTGATTATTAATTTCAATTTGTTAAGTCTTTTACATTTCATTTCGATACTCAAAAATTCAAAAATATGAATCTAGCCCATGACTAGTGCCCTTTTTATTCCCATTGCACTCTTCCATTCATTGCAAATACCACCACTTTTATTTTCACTTTGTGAATATTTTCACTATTTTAAACGAGTTTGATTTTAAGTAACTTTTCCTGAGGAGACGATCTACGAATTTATTCTTAATTATTACGCGACATCCTCCTACACTTGGGATAACCTTTGTGCTGCTCATTTTTTAGTGAGTCAGAAGGTCTGAAACTAAAGCAACTACTCCTTTTATTCTTGGCCTGCTTGCTCGTATTCACCATCCTCACCTAGGTGGTTAAAAACATGAAAACAAACTAAAATGAGTAGAAGATTTAGTAAGAAATCTATCACAATGTTAACATAATAAACATAAAGTTTTCATAGAAGTTTTCATGCTAAGAGCTTAAAATTCATGAATATTCATATTGATGTTTATGCTATGCATGACTGATTTATCTTAATTAACTGACTGATCTGACTGGCTAAAACACTTAATCCTGTGTGTTAGGTTGTGCATCGACCCCATGTCTTGTGGCCGCGAGGGGAGCCGCTGATAGTATCTGGCATACGATAATGGACCACGCTTGAGTCCATGGCTTGCACATCCACCCTAAAACTAAACTCCATTGGTACCATGCATCTGATTAACTGATCTGATCTTATCTTACACTTGAATTTAAGATAGCTTACGTCTCTTACATACATGAGATGTATGACATAATACATACATAATTGTAATTTCTGAATTTGAACATGATGCGGAATGACATAATCGTATGCAATGCTGGATGACATATTTGCATATGACATGAGTGGTACATAAATAATGATTGTCAATGAATTGGCTTAAATAATACTTATATATAAGTTGAACTATGATTATCCTAATTTGTGATCAAATTAGTTACCTTGCTACGCTTCTTCTTGAATCTCACTTCGTAACTTGTTGCCTATACACAGTATTTAAATATTACTAAATCTGTTTAGGAACAATATGTACTAATATCCTACTTAATTAAATTCATAATTTGTCTAAGAACAATCTGTCTGTGAAATAATCTTTTGTTTAACACTATTAACTATAAATCCTGATATTTTAAGTTACTTAAATACAAATAATATATTATCATTTAGTAGAATAATAAGTCATAAAAACCTCAATTCTTAAAAATAGATTTACTTTCTCATGATTAACATAATTATTTAATACTCATAACATATTCCATAATTTTTCTATTTAAAATATAACATAAAAATCTTAAAAATCTAGTTAAATAGTCAATTGGATTACTAATTAACATAATAGGCTCAATAGTATACTTTAAAATACATTTCAAATTCTTTAAACATTTTCTTATAAAAATGAGCCCATGACTAATATATTTATTTAAGAAAAAATTTTGGGCTTAAAAATCAGCCCACAAAAAGGCAAGTCCAATAAAAATATTACTCCAAAAGGTTTCATCAAGAGGATTTATAGGAGATTTACACGACAATGATTTAAAGGGCATAAAAGTAAGTATGGTATTTAGTGGAAGGGCATTTTGGAAAGTCTGATACAAGACCAATAAAGGAAAATAACTCATGGGAAGACTTGGTCAACTTGTATTTACTTTTCAGTAAAGTAAAACAAATAAAAGGCATGAACAGATGAAAGAGTCATCTGCTGGCACAGTTCGGCAATTCTGGGCTGCCAGAAGTGGTTGACAGCGCGACTAGGTTCCTGGGCTGGTCGACTCTTTCCATGGTGGCCGGGAGGTGGTTCGACACCCCTCGAGGTGGCTACCATGGAAGAGAAGCAAAGGTCGGGCTTCACGTCCGTGGCTACTAAGGCATGCCTTGGCGGCTAAGGATGGTCCGATGGTGGTGTCGGCGTGTTCTGGGTAGCGTGGATTCGCTGTAGAGGAACGTGGGTGAGGGTGGTTTCCGGTGCTATAGGTTGTGGGGTATCGGGTTTACATGTATGGCTCCTACGGTGGTTCACGGCATGCAAGTCAGCACGGGGTGGAAGAGATGTGGCTGGCCATTGGCTTACGGTAGTGCTCCGAACGGGTTGGTCGAATTAGAGCTTTGGCCTTCATGGTTGGGCTCTATTTTGATGAGAAAGAACAGAGGTTGCGACTGCTTTTATACTTGGTTTGTGTTGTTTGCTTAAGGCTTTCCTGAGATTGAATTTACAGACGGGGGAAGGGATAAATAGATGAAACCATCGTGCCGCAAACAAAGAGCTTGGAGGAGTTTGCAGGAGAAAGAATCGGTGATCAAACCGAAAATGGAGGGATAACGACGGGGGAAGAGTAGTGAAAAGTCAATTGTTTGAAGTGAGTTTTGGTGTAGATAAAACTGACATAGGCAATTTGGTAAATCACTAGAGATTCAGTCCAGAGTTTACATCCCATAAAACTTAATACAGATTTTGGGTTAAAAAAAAAAAAGAATTCTACCAATATTCAATAAATAAAACCTTAATAATAATAATAGAATATTTATAGTTATATGAAAAATACATAAAACTTATCTTATAGCTTAATCTTAAGATCGGGTCATTCCAAAGGGTGTTGAAGAGTATTAGAGTTTGAAATTGTTGTAAACTATTTGAAATGTGAGGATTACAAATGTGAAATTGAGTAAATGAGTGGTTTTGATGCCATACCAAGTCATTGCTAATTTTGGTGTTCTAGTCACTGCAAATTAGTTTGTCTTTGTTCTGCTCGATCTACTTTTTGTGCTATTATATATGTAACCCAAAAAACTATTGTTGCAAAAATTAATGCACAACCAAGAGGCTACACGATCTGGTATTCGAGTTAACCCTGATATAGGTTAATCAAAGTTCAAGCAGTGCATTGGTTTTGTATAAAAAAAATTGAAAACAACTTCTAATTATTTGCCAAACTAGCCTTTAAAAATGCCTGGTGAGTCGGTGACTCAGTCAATGCTCATGTTTGCAATCAATATAGTCGGTAAACCATTGCATCCCATATATGAATACAATACATTAAGAAACCAAAACACTAGTGTTGCAATGGAATACATATATTTGGAACTACAGCTAGAAAGAAAAAGAAATTATCTTTAGAGGGCAGTGAGAAAAGATCTCAGACTGGGAGGGATTGGAATATCAATAGTCCTTTCCAACATATGTAGAACCTTCTTCATTGAAGGACAAAGTGACAGCTCATCTAGAATGCACCAGAGCGCTACCTAACCATTCTTTCCAGTTGCTTCTTGTTAACTACCTCATTATTCAAAAGTTTGCCTAGCTCACCACACTCAAAGCAATGGTATGCCCTATAAAGGACATGTCTCACTTCTAGTCTGCAATTGTCACCTGCGTGATGATAAGAAGTTTTGGCGTGATACGCCTAGGAAAACTCTGATGCTTAAGTTAGTATGTGTAACAGACAATTCAAAATTCAAAAAAGAGATCGATCCCCTGCTATCAAGGGTTACTTGGTATATATAGATTCCAATGTGATGCCTATCTGGTGCAAAATTTATCGATGTGGATCATCATCCAATAATCGAATTGATAATGTATCTGCATGAAATCTCTATTTTTCAGTGAAAGGTGGCGTGTGGTGTTTGCTGGGCCTTGGACTCCTAATTCCTTTCGGTTAACCAAAAGCCTTTTATATTGGGCTCCTTTCATATTGGGCTTTTAGTTCAGAATGGGCTCCTAATTAAAATAGGCCCTTCAGCTACCCTACTAATTCCCTTCGCCTTACGGCGTAGGGAATTCATGTTGATAAGCCTTGTTGCCTCATAGGTGTCGTGAGCCTCGTTATGGGCCCCCTTTTTGTTTCCGACCCTAAATCTTTTAATGGCTTACCACGGGTTTGGGTACGTATAAGGCGTATGGCGCATAGGAAAGCAAATTACTGTTTGTGACAAGCCCATCCCATCTATGAATTATGGAGTACCCGCCGACCTTTCATATTCTTCTTCCTACACCGTTTAACATTTTCAAAAATCGAGGAGCCCCCATGATTTCCTACTGACGTGGCGAAAGAAGAGGGGGCTTTCATATGACGGTTACTCTTTAGCTTCAGTGTTAAGCCATGATGTCCACGGCTGCTGGCGTTCCATATTCGCCCTTCTTTAAATACCCATTTTCTATCTTCTTCATTCTTCTCTTTGTTCATTTTCCTCCTTGTGCCTTTTTGCTCGTGCTTCATTTCTTGTTCTTTTCTCTGGTCCATTCCTTTTGCTATATTGTGGGAAATTTCAATTCTTCTATCCTAGGAAGGTCATTGTTTTGATGGCTTGAAGAGTATATCTGCAAGTGAACCATTGCTCATGTAATCGTAGACGAAAAGCCTATTCGGTCCATCATGGCAATACCCGAGTAACTAGACTAGATTTTTGTGATATCTTCTTCCAATAACTTTCACCTCCGTCTAAAACTCTCTTTCCCGCTCGGCCAACAATTTGTCTAGTCATTTGACAGCCACAATATTCTTGCCATTCCATATTGCCCCTCTATAAACAATCCCAAAAGCTCATTTACCGAGCTCTTCCTTGAAACCATCAGTCACTTTCTCAAGTTCTGTGTAAGTATATGATTTTGGAGTAACATCCTCACCCAAGCCAACTTGTTCATTGTTAGATATGTTTTTGTTGCCCCGAACACAATATTTGTAAACTACAATTCTAGAAACTGCCAAGACAATGCATGCAAATGCAATCAACGAAACACCAATAATGAGGATGTCCACTTGAATCTCCTTGTTGCTTTCTTTCGGCACAATTGGATCCGTAGAGAGTGAAGACATACCTACCTTGATGAGGGCTACGCTTGAGTCACTCTCTAGTCTTCTTCCAAATCTCAAAGGAAACCTTTGTTTCCTATACTCTCCATCTTTGTACAATGTAGCTTCACAATTATAGTCCCTCAACCATGCTTCTACACATTCTTCTTGGGTTGGAGATATCAGGATAGAATAGTGTTAGCATTTTCCAATACGGTATTAGCCTCCGCTTCCATGGTATATCCGGAAACTACTTCATTTCTTTTGCAACTTTTAGAATCAAAATTCCTTTCACATTCGAAGCCCAACTGTTTTCGTTAACACGTTTGAATCCAGGAAGACATTTTCAACTAGCTTCTTAATCGTTTGGAACACAAAATCCATTGATGCCACAGAGGCCCTTAAGGAGACACACATTGGTCGGACCTGACCATGTGACTATCCAATCACCATTCTGATCCAGATTGTGCAAGTAATGCCACAAGATGCTGTTCGGGTCAATTGTCAAATGGTAGATTAAACCTTTTGTTGGACTTCCCATTGTAATATTCACTATATATATTCTGATGCCATTGAGCAAGTAGAGGTGACCATTAGTATCAAAATTTAGAGAAACCTTAGTTCCTTCTCTAGGTATACCTTGTCCAAAATAACCATACTCAAGTGTGAATGGGGTTCCAACCGGGTACATCGGCAGCCAGCCATCTTGTTGCATTATGAGACGAAAAATGCCTATTGAGTGGTTGGTGTCCGAACAACTAGAAAACAACACTTCGTTGGTCGCGAGCTTCTGACTTGGTAAGAAGGTGACAGTTGGCTGGTCAAAACTCTACCAAATTGAAGAGTTATCCCAGCCATAGAGAACAACGTTGCTCGAATCCAGCATTGATGTTGCTGCTGCTGCTGCAGCTTCGGTACTGCTGACCATCCAGGTCTCTATGCCTTGTGCCGATTGCAGAACCAACCGTTCATCGCTTGTGAAGTTCTATTTAATATCAGCGGGAAGTGGAGGATTGTCTCAGTTGGCTATCCAGACCACAGTCTTCTATGGAATCCCGGCAATAAAAATCTTGACAACATAGTTGCAGGGACTATTTTAATTGAGGGCCCATTTTGAGCTAAAAGATCAATATGAAAGGAGCCTAGTATAAAAGGCTCTTGGTTAACCGAAGGGAATTAGAGAGTCTAAGGCCCAGCAAATACTACATACCACCTTTCACGAGAAGATAGAGATTTTATACAGATATGTGATCAATTCAGTTACTGGGTGATGATCCACAACGATAAATTCTGCACCAGATAGGCATCACATTGAAATCTATATATACCAGGTAACCCTTGATAGTGGGGGATTGATTTTTTTTTCTTTTAATTCTGAATTGTTTTTTACACATACTAACTTAAGCATTAGAGTTTTTCCAAGCGTATCACACCAAAACTTCTTATCATCACGCAAGTGAACAGTTATAAACTGGAAGTGAGACACATCTTTTACAATGGCGTCGTCTGTGGGATCCCTTTCTCTTTACGTGGTTCTCACATGCCAACTGTAACTCGTTCCTTAGCAAGCCAAGCGATGGGTACATTGCCAACATCTGTGGAGGCATGACTAGCAGCAGTCGAAGAAAAACTGAAGTAGGCGTTGGAGGCCATAGAGATCCTGAAGAAGGAGAACCACGATTTGCGATGAAGGAATACTGAATCTAGCAATAGCACTATACCCCCTCACAGTGAGTAAGGTGAAGGGGAGGTACCATGCAATCTGGAGTCAAACTATGATGAACAGAGAAGGAAAAAATGCATGACGAATTGAAAGAACTGGTAGGAAAGTCTGAGGAGATGGCGAAGAGGATAAGGGGATCTTCCTCGATGGAATGCGTACTAAACCAAATAGATCTGCCGTATAGCGAACTGATCATGGTCGTGCCCCTCCTGTTGATGTTCAAAGTACCCTAGGTAGACATATATGATGGGTCCAAAGATCCAGTAGACCATTTGGAAAACTTCACGGCCCACATCATGCTCCAGGGTTTCTAGGCGAGATTGCATGTCGGGCTTTCCCTTTGACCCTAAGGGGAACAACAAGAGGATGGTTCGGGACCCTCAAGCCAAGGTCAATAGGCAGTTTTGAAGAATTGGCTAAACAGTTCCTAACCCAGTTTATGCCTAACAGGAGGTGTCGGCGCCTAGCTGCCTACCTGCTGACGGTCAAGTAGAAAGAAGATGAAGACCTGAAGACCTACCTAACCCTCTTCAATACAGAACGTTTGACAACAGACTACCAGGACGAAAATATCACCCTCACCGCCCTCTTAGGTGGGATATGGCCACGGAGTCCCTTTATGACAGAACTAGTTAGAAAGACTCCTTCCACTCTCAAAGAGTTCATGGATAGAGTAGATGATTTCGTTAATGCTGAATATACTCTGCATGCCTTGGTGGATCCTCGTAAGGCGGATAGCAAGGTCAAACGGAGGAGTGGGCAGGTTTATAGAAAAACCGGTGCAAGTCGGCAGGAGAAGAGGCTAGAAGAGTGGCTAGACTACAATCTTAAGCTGATACATAACAATTTGAACATGAGGGAGGACGAGAAAGATATGGAAGAATGGCATTAGCTCAAGACAGGCAGTCGCTACTACAAATACCACAAGACAGGGTCCTATTGGATCAAAGACTGCATGACTATGAAGATGAGAGTAGCCAAGCTAGAAGGAATGGGGGAATTGGAACTGATGATTGCAGAGCATTCAAAGCCCAGAAGGCACCAGGAAATCAGACAAAAAACCAGAAGGAGCAGTAGTCCTGAGCAACGGCGCCAAGTAAAAAGGCCATCGAAATGATGGAAATAGTGCTCCTTCAAGAGGCGACAGGAATAGGGCCCCCATAGGAGAGATTCAGACAATAGCATGGGGCTTTGCAGGAGGCAACGTGTCCACATCTAGCCGGAAGGTGTATGCATGAAAGTCGAGATATGAAGAGGTATATATGGCAGATAGAGCTCTCAAGCAACAAAAGTTTGGTTGTGATTGGGTGGTAATGTCTTTCAAAGAGGCGGATCATGGAGTATTGTACCCGTATGATGATGCTTTGGTGATAGCCAACTATGCAACCTGGCGGATACTAGTCGACAACAAAAGTTCGGCTGATATACTATTTTGGGAGGCATTTATCAAAATGGGTATCGATGCCAGTAAACTAAGGCCCTCTTGACACCATTGAAGGGTTTCTCTGGAGACACGATCTAGCCCATTGGAGCTATCACCCTTCCGGTGACCGCCAGGTCTGGAACATGAATGGTGACCATCATGACCAATTTCTTGGTAGTGAAAACTACCTCTTCTTACAATGCCATATTGGGGAGACCGACACTCAATCATATTAGGGCAGTGACATCTACATACCACCTCAAGATGAAGTTTCCAACCAATAACAGGGTAGGGGAGTCGCGAGGCGAGCAATTTTTGACACGGGAGTGCTATGTGCAATAATTAAGAAAGGGCCGAAGCGAAGTTTGTGTTATAACAGAACAAAACGAGGCACCGGCACCCCTTCTTCCTCCATCTTTGGTATTGACTTTAGAAAAGGATGTGGAAATCAAGGACGAATAGAATCAGCAACATGCTGAAGTCAACGAACCATTGGAGCTCATGACATTACATTCAAACCGCCTTCGAACTACTACACGCATCGAGACCCAAGTTCCACCGGCAGATAGAGATGACGTGAAGCAACTGTTGATCGAACATAAGGCATAGATAACAACATCATTGAACACCACTTGGGCATGGACCCTGTGCACAAGGCAGTATGCCAGAAAAGAAGGTTGTTCAGAGCAGAGAAGTACGCTTCCATTAATAAGGAGGTGGAAAGTTTGCTTACCACTGGTTTCATCAAGGAAGCTCATTATCCACAATGGTTGTCCAACATAGTCATGGTAAAAAAGGCGAATGAAAAATGGAGAATGTGCATAGACTTCACCGATTTGAATAAAGTTTGCCCGAAAGACAGTTTCCTTTTACCTCACATCGACGTTATTGTGGATGCAATGGTAGGGCACTGTATGTTGAGTTTCATGGATGCTTACTCAGGATATAACCAAATACGGATGCACGTATCAGATGAGGAGAAAACTTCATTCATAACAGATTGTGGGTTGTATTGCTACTAGGTCATGCCATTTGGATTACAGAATGCAGGGCGACCTACTAGACGCTGGTCAATCGGATGTTTAAAGAGCAGATTGGAAAGTCTAAGGAGGTTTACGTGGACGACTTGTTGATATAAAGTAAGGAGCCCGCCTAGCACCTAGAGGACCTACGAGTGGCGTTCGGGATTTTACGCCATTACAAAATGAGGCTGAACCCTGCAAAATGTGATTTTGGGGTTAAGTCGGGGAAGTTCTTGGGATTCATCATGTCTGAAAGAGGAATCGAGGTTTCCCCAGAGAAGATAGAAGCCATACTCAACATGAAGCCACCAAGAAATCTGAATGAAACCCAACGGTTGGCAGGCAAAGTAGCCGCCCAAGGTAGATTCATAGCTCAGTCGACAGACAAATGTCTCCTTTTTTCTGGGTGCTACGCAAGATGCATCCCTAGAATTAAGAGTGTGATGCAGATTTTTATCTAAAGCTGACATAGAAATGTTTCTCAAGTCAGTTATCCAGTCCATTCCAACCTACTGTATGAGAATTTTCAAGTTGCCTAATGCCATTCTGAATGCTATTAATAGGCTAATGCAGAAATTTTGGTGGGGACAAGAGGATGACAGATCAAAAAGTCACTGGCTTTCATGTAAATAGCTAGGCAAGACAAACTCGGAAGGGGGACTTGGCTATTGAGACTTTGAAAATTTTAATATAGCCGTATTAGCAAAACAAGGGTGGAGAATTATTCAATAAGCCCTTTCATTAGCTGCTAGAGTTCTAAAGACTAAGTATTTTTCCCGATTAGACTTCCTAAATGGCAAGATAGGCAGTAATGCATCTTATTTGTGGAGGAGTTTTATGACAGCTTAGCAGTTTCTTAAAGATTGTCTCTTTTGGAGAATAGGAAATGGAGAGTCTGTGAAGATTTGGGATGATAAATGGATCCCTCGACCTACTTTTTTCAAAGTTCAGTCCCCATAGAAAATTTTGCAAGAAAGCTCTCTAGTGAGTTCATTAATTGATAAGAATAGTAGTGCATGGAAGGTCTCTGTGTTGAAAGAAGTTTTTGAAGAGAAAGAAGCTATTTTAATCAGTAGAATTCCCATTAGACTTTGCAATGCTCCAGATAAGCTAATCTTGAGATGTTCAGGTGATGGAAAGTTCTCAGTTAAGAGTACATATCATCTGCTTGGAGAGATGGAAGGTAGTTTTAAAGGCCAACCATCAAGGAGTTCACCTTGCACAGGGTTTTGGCCTAAAATATAGAAGATGGAAATTCCTAATGTAATCAAGATGATGATCTAGAGGGCTTGTCATGAGTCTCTGCCAACTAATTAGAACCTTTTTAAGAGGAAGATTGTTGAATCACCACTTTGTCTAGTGTGTAAAACAGATCCGGAAACAGTCTCACATGCTTTATGGTCATGTATTTCAGTTCAAGATGTTTGGGGAGCTTGTTCCAAGAGGCTTCAAAAGGTAGTGGTTATGGAGTCAACCTTCAAAGAGATTCTGTCTTATATGTTCTCTGAATTTAATGAAGATGAAGTTGCATAATTTGCTGCAATTGTTTATCAGTTATGCCTTTGTTTGCTACTTGCTTTCCAAGTCTTCAGTCATGTTCTTCCCTAGTATTAGCTGCATTTTCCATTCTGCATTACTTTTTCTACTTTATTTTATTAAAATATATAATTCCAAAATCTTTGCTACCTTCAGTCAAATCATTCATTTTCTCCCCATAAATTTGGATATTTGAAAGTTTAAAGAACTGTCACTTAAATTTTATTAGTTATACGCACACATATCTATACTATATATAATAAGTGAGGATAAGTTATGAATAATACTTTTTGTTGTCTCCGTGTGTCTCATCTGTTTTTTGAGTTTTTTTTTATTTTTTTCATTCTTTTCTTTTGGTGCTTTGTGTCCATTTATGTTTTGGTCCTTTGAGTTTTTTTTGTCTTTTTCGTCTTGTTATACTGTCCATCGTATTTTTTAGAATTTACAATTCAAAAGTTTGAGCACTATTTTAGTACTTTATGTCCAAATATATGAGTTTAAATGCCAAATCATGTAAGATATAGATATATATTTATAACTTTTTCAGATTTTTTTTTCTTTTAATGCTATTGCTTTCTAGTTAAATATAAATTTTTCAATGCTTTTATGAAATAGCTCAGGGGCAAAGCATGGCTTGTAAAAATTGTGAATATTTATGTAGTTCATTTTTTTCTTTTTAAAGAATTCAAATTTTATTTTTATTTTTATTTTTTTGACATGTCTATCCAATAATTTTATATCTTTCATATAAAAGATACGAAAAGTATTACAACTTAAGTAGTCGTGGCAGCCTCATTTTTAGAGAATATCATAATTATATATTAAACTATCGTTTATATATGATGTGTAAACTACTTTATTTTGAAAATTTGTATCAAATACAGTTGACATTAGGCGTGTATGATACTTTATTTTGTAAATTTATATTAAACTTAATTTTTGTTTCTATGCATCAAATTAACATATATATATATATATATATATATATAAAATTAGCATATATATTTTCTACACATATATTTTCTTTCCACTAGGTAAACGTCCATTGGACGTGTCATTACTACTCGTGTATATATATATATATATATATTTATATATATTTAGCATTACCCATTTCCTCGTAAATTTGGCCATTACCTATGAACAATAAAACAAGGCAATGAAGAGACTATCCACGTAATACAAATCTAACAGTATTTGATCTCCAAAAGTGATACCCTTTGAAGGGTTTGGACTCTAAAGGAGCAAATTGGAGCAAACTTTGTGGATGAATCTATGAGGGAATATGTCTGCCTTTTTTTCAGGTTATTTTTATTTAATAACTTAACTATACCCACACATCGTGCGAGTTTACGACTAATTAACTAATAAAAAGAAAAAAAAGGAAGTATTTGAAATTAGAACCTTGCATTGTGATTAATCAGTTCCATATAGAACACAAATATATATGGTATATATGGTAGATAACTCTTGTTTATAGTTCTGATTATGGATGAAAAAGTTTGTTTGTGTTATTATTTTCCGAATTAATAATCCTCTTATTGCATGTAACAAGCTGCCTTGAATTGATAGATAAACAGTGGGCCAATCCTTCTAGGTGAACGTTCTTATATATGCAGACTTGGTCAATTAATGACAGAAAGTGACTTGCATTATCTTACAACGATTTCACAAGTTGTCTTATTGCATGGTCTTGATTCGACCAAGGAATAGTATAAGGAAGTCATGTTGATTTTAAGGAAATTTTAGCTGATTTGAGAGACATATCACTGTTATCATATTATAAGATAATATTTTCAACCTATCATATAATTTCTGAATAGTAATGTTAGACACAGTCATGAGTTGTGTAAGCGTTACACATTCATTTTGAAAAATAGTAGAATCTACTATTAAAAAATTAATTTTTTAATATGAATTCTATATTTACTCACTTTTTTTAAGGGGAGTGTACGATGCTTGCACTTTTCATAACTGTAAATATCATTTCTTATTTCTGAAACATTTCAAAATTACTAAATAATTACTAGTCATACCATAATATCCGTATAAGATAACACCCTATTGCATAAGGCTTGGGGGAACAAAAAAGAACTTGAATAGTTATGATTTAAGACATGACCCTTTCTCAATCATGCACTAATAACAAGAAGCATCATATGTCATGGTTGCCCCTTCTTTTTCCTCCTGATGACTGTGTGAAGGTGTGGCATTTGAGCTTTATGAGTTGGCATAATAATAACTTTGTGTGCTGCTAACCACATGATTTAATCCCAAAGGACACGTATATATATTGTAGCGGGTGGGTTAACCATTTATTGGCCGATTTATGCACTGTTTGATTAATACACATATTTTTGGACATTATTTTGTCAATATTGTATCTTTCAGTCTGAGGTGTGAATGACTGGACAGTAGGCCATGCCAGATTAAAGACGTATTGATTGCTTCTCTGACAAATGCATGCCCCTTCCTTCCAACATTAACATGAATTAATATCAGTAGGTTCAATTAAACAAATTGGAGTGCTACTGGAGAAGACTTTTAAGGCCACAGCCTGCGTTTGGTCACACATAAATATTAGGCTGACCTGTGTGTATATTTTGTGTTTATGGGGAAAGTGACTTGCCACATCATTGCTGCATCAGCCCGTCCCCACTTAGAGACTAATTAAGCATGTTTGGTTAAAAAAAAAAAAAAAATCTTATTTCTTTTAAGATAAGAAGATGGAAAATCTGGTGTGTTTTGTATTAAGAAAAATGGTAAACTTTTTAGGATAAGAAGTAGAATGGAAAATTGTCAGGATAACAACTTGTTTTTAGATCTGTTAGGAATTGTATTAATGAAAGTTGTTTTGAATTTTATGTTATCGCTTCACACCTTTAAAAGATCTTTGGATTGAATTAATAATGGGCCCTTGGGAAAGACTGTCTACAACTTTAAGAAGGTAAAAACTGGGATTAATGCCATTGATGTTGAATTTTTCACTTCATTGTGAATGGTGGTTGGATGGCCGGAGATGAAGGGTAGACGACAATTGTACCTTCATGGGGAAAATCAAAGGTTCCCCGATTTGCTTTACTCTACTAGTGTCTTTTGTGGTCTGTCAATGTTTCCATGTCAGAAAATCAAAGGTTCTCCTTCTTTTCCATTCTGCCTTGTATAAGTCCCCATGAGCAGAGTGTGGTCATGCGACGAGAGTCCTGTCAGTCCCATCAGCATCATTGTTTTCTTTTCCTTATAGTGACTTACTTCATGGGCAAGTTTGGGCCCTGGGGTCTAGTATCAGGTCGAAGCTCAGTGGGCTTGTGAAGTGGGGGGAAATCCCCTTACAGTTACCTCGGATTTGTCCATGGGGAATTTGGCCTTTCCTTCCTTAGTTAATCAACTTTTGCAACTGTAACTATGTGGCCTTTTCTTTCCTGCAATGAGAATTGTGGATTTCTTGGCACTCACATGTTGCACTTCTGCTCCCTAGCTATATCCGAGTGTCCTTTTCATTTTTACACAATATCTGGCAATAGTTTGCCTTTAACTTGCATGGTTGTACATTGACGGTTCCATTTCGCATTAAATGGCACCCGTTCAGTCCCTTTGTCATTACTCACGTCAGGTAGTCACTTCTTTCCCACGTCACATCATTGGATACGCTCTGCTAGAATCGAGGCAATTGAGAGGTTCTGGTATTTCGTGGGGTGCGTGGGTTCCTACTACCTCGGGATATCAACCGTCAAGCTTGCCTATATAATGTCCCCTTCTTCCTCAGCAAAGGGTTACTTTGTCCATTCTCTCTTCTGCTGGATATCTTGTGTTCCTCTTCTACTTTCAAATACTTCTCGTGTTTTTCCCTCTTATTTTTTTTCTTTCTCCCTAGTTGCTAATGGCCTCCAAGAAATCCTTGTGTCCTTTCGGATTGGCTAAATCTTTCGATAGTGCTCGTGCCGCCGATGGACAGGGTGACACCACTTCAGAGGAGTTTGCTGGTTTCTTCTGGCGTTCGGAAGTGACTTCCGTTGAGTTGGAGTCGTTGAGGGAGACGTATAGAGTTCCTCAGACTTTGGAACTCGAGGTGCCTCCTCCTACCAAAGGGGCAGCAGATTCTGAGGGTTACGCCTCCAAAGTGGTGGTGTACCCCACCATGTTCTCTTAAGGCCTCAAGCTGTCCTTTTGTAGTCTAGTGCGAGAAGTGCTGAATTTTTTCAAGTTAGTGCCTACTCAGCTCCCTCCTAGTGCATGGAGGATCTTTGTGTCATGCTGCATCATTTGGAATTGTGTGTTGGAGGAGGCCAAGGTTGACTACCTGCATCTCATGGCACATGAGTTCTTCCTCACCCACAATCTTATAAGGTGAGGCCGTCACACTTACAACTTCAGACCAGTCTAGGTGTTGGTTTGGCTAGAGTCGCAATATACTATTGTGAGGGGTGGAGTCGTCTGTTCTTCTTTCTGTATGGCAAGGGGTGGGAGTTCCTTGTTGGCTAGGCCAATCGACGCGCATTCCCTGTTTGAGCCATATGGGGGGTTGTGGGCGATGACTAGGGTCATTGTCCTACTGCGACCCTAGACGAGATACTCAGGATCTAGGTCATCCATTCTTGGTTGAAGGCCCATCTGGATGACGTTCTTTTAGTGGTTCTGCTAGTCGAGGATAGCCTTCATCGATATCCCCCCCCCCCCGGGGGGCAATTTGCTCTCTGACGTAGCCTTCCTGATAAGGGAGGTCACGTCCCAGGTCCACAGCTACTCTCCAAGCCCGTCGGTGGAGGGGAAAGGGAAAAAGTCCCGGAGGATTTACCTTGGCAGAGCTAACTCTGACAACCTTTTCATTCCTCCTTGGGGTCCTTCTGTGGGGGTTCTCCTTATTTGGCTCAAGTCGTCGTCACCCAAGAAGGCGATGACGAACGCGAACCTTCCACTTGTCGTGTTGTTGGCTCGAGGAGTTGTCACTATTCAGTAGTCCCCTTGCCCCTCGGCATGGCCTTCAAGTGAGTTACTTCACCCTCGCCCGCGGAGCTTTTTATCAAGGACAAGGGGTCCCCTAGGTTTCCATCCCGGAGTCTCCTCTACTACACTCTCCTGAGGTCAAGGTTTCCTCAGCTGGTGAGGAAATGGTAGGGGCCGTTGCTTGGGCTGAGGAGTTGATGGCTGGTGTTCCTTTGGCAGAGGTAGCTACGGCACCTATGGTCCTTGGCATGGATGAGGAGGCTGTTGATGAGGTCTTGGTGGACTTCTGACTGACAGCAGCGGAGAGTCGTGCTGACGGTATTTGCAAGGAGGATAGTAGGCTCAAGAGGCTTTTCACTGGGGTAAGATCTTTGCTTGTAAAATTTTAGTGCCTTCTATTTGTTTCCTTCTTTGATTTTGACCTAGACTTCTATGGTAGGGCTTGGAGCGCCTAGTGGCATTCATCATGGATGACCAAGAGGAGGTGGCAAGCGAGAATAAAGCACTTCGTTCACTCACACAACTGGCTTTACATTGTGCAGCAGAGGAGTAGAAAAAGAAAGAAGAGGTTGAGGAGGCACTTGTTGACTTGTCGAAGTCCTAGGATGAGGTTGGACTTGTTCGTCTCGAGGTGGCTCTTGCCTTCAAGGCGAAGGAGGGGCTACAAAAGTCTATTGACGACTGTCAGCAAGAGCTTGAGTAGATGTGGGCTAAAAAACTTGGAGCTACGCAAGCGACAAGACTCTGACGGTCAGTCGTACAAGTGGTTGATAGAGCACTTGGATTCCCAATCTCGGATGGACAAGAGAAAGACCCTAGAAGATGAAAGAAACAGAGGAAGGATTTGGAGACTGACCAGGCTGAGGTAAGGCATGCTTTAGAGGTCTGGGATACTACCATATGTGGTCTGCGGGAGGAACTGTCGTATGTCTATGGTGTCCGTGATGATGCCTGGCACTTCGGTTTCAATGACGGCTTGGAAATGATGAAGGCCATATCCTCCAGAAGCCCCGATGTAATCTGAGGGCTCTGAATATGCAGGAGCTTCCTCCGGATGAAGTTTCCGTGGAATGGGCTACTCTCCTCGAGAAGGATATAATCCCAAGTGCCCTTAGGGGTAGCTCTACTGGGTACAATCCCGCTCGCTGATGGTTGTCTCTCCTCGATTGTATCCTGACCGGCTCCTCTGATAGGTATTGCTCTTTTCTATTGTTTGCTCAAGGTTCTAGTTTACCTCATCTTCCAAAGCTCAACCTCACTTTCAGCCTTCATTTTCGCACACTCCAGCATGTAACACCTCTTCTCACGCCCCAAGATTACCCTCTTATCGTCATCTCGCCCTCCTGTTTTCACTTCCTCTAATAGTTTCTCACGCCCCTTCTCGGCAGGTGGGTGGCTCCTAGTGGTGTCTTGGCGGTTGCTGTCACGTTACGACTCAATTAGTTGTCTCATTACATTCCTTTTGATTTTCTTAAAGGTAGCTTCAGGCATTATCAGCATGTCGTAATGATGGAGATCTCTGTCTCCACTTTTACTGGGATTTTCTTCAAGGTAACCTCTAACATTTTTGGATTGTTGTAATGTTAGAGATCCATGTTCACCACTTCTACGAGAATATGATTTGATCAAGCTTTAGTTTGTTTGCGCCTTCACAATTTTCTATCGTATCTAGTTGACTTATGTTGTTTGTCGTTGTAATATGCCACTTCACATTGTAACTTGTGCTTTGTGAGCTTGTGGTCTTTATGTTGTAACTTGTTTGTTCTTTATAATTTGTCCCCTGTAATCTTGCCGCCTCATGTTGTAACTTCTAATTATTAATGAAATTGCCTTATACTTTGTTGTGTCAGGCTGCTTGTCTTTATGTATTCTTTTCCAAAATTTCCTTCTTCTTGCCATCTATCTCTTTGATGCGCTTTACCTTGCCTAATCCTTTAGTTCTTCAATTGTGTTTTGTTGTGCTTTATTTTAAAATATAACTAAAAAAAGAGAGAAGTGTCATTAGCATATGCTGGCTCTCACTCGTTGTCATTGGCTTGGACAGCGATGTACACCGCGGGTGGGATAAAGCAGTCTTAGGCATTACACCCATCCCTTTCGTACACCACAGAGAGGTAATTTGGACAGCGATGTGGCTGGTCTGCTCCTTCACCACAATGGGGGTCAAGGGAAGTTGTTCAGGCCGCCAGGGGCCTGGTCCCACTCTCCCGGATGAGGAGGTTGAGCCTCCTGCCCATCTATCATTCTTCAAGGGAGGTAGTTTGTTCGGGTAGTTTGGGACTGGACCTATTCCCAGCTGTTGACATCACAGGAAAATGTACATTTGGGTTAGGCTGGTGGTGATCCCACACTTTGTTGTGGCTGAGGTCGGAGTAAGTTTTTCGGACATCCTCGGGGCTAGAACCGCTCTCTGTCACGGGAGGGACAAAATGACCTTTGGCTCACCCCACTCTTTTGGCCCCGTGGGAGTTACATTATTCAGGCAGTTTGTAACTAGACCTGTTCTTTCCTATTGACGCTCACGAAAAAGGTAAGTTTTTATATTTGGGTGGCTGAGGGCCGACCCACTCTGGCATGGCTCGTCCCTTTGGTGACCCGCGGAGAGGTAAATAGTTGATGAAGATTTTGTTGATGAAGATTACATTGATGAAGATTTTGTTTATGTAGATTTTGTTATATCCTTGAAACTTGACATTAAAATATAACACCTCTTTCATTAGGATTCTTAGTGTATGCACAAAAACATGAATTTGCAATAATTAAGCTAGCTTTAGTAATAAAATTTTCATAGGTGTTCGACATTCTAGGGGAGCAGTAGCTCGTTTTCTTTGGAGTCTCAAAGCCGATAGGAGCCCGGGTGATTAGTGGTGGTGACCACGTAGGGGCCTTCCTATCGGGGGTCGTCTCACATTGTTGTTCTTGTTTCTTTGAGTACGAGGTTTCCAATGTTGAATGCTCTCGGATGCACTCGCTTGTTGAAAAACCGCTTGACCCTCCTTTTGTTGGCAGTGGTTCTTATCTCTGCCTCCAACCTGACTTTTTTTCCAGCAAATCAAGTTGTTCTTCTAGTCGCCTATAGTTGTGTCTATAGGTGGAGGGATCCCGATTTCTACTTGTGGCATTGCCTCGTGGCTGTAAGTTAGGGTGAAAGGAGTTTCCCCTGTTTGTGTCTTTAATGTGACCCAGTAGGCCCACCAGTAACTAGGAAGTTCCTCTGCCCATGCGCCCTTCCTATCGTCGAGTTGCTTCTTAAGCATTTCCATCAATGTCTTGTTGGTCACCTCCACCTGCCTGTTAGATTGGGGGTGGCCCAAAGATGAGTACTGGAACTCAATCCCCAGCTCCTGGCACTAGTTATGGCAGTGCTTGGAATCAAATTGTCTCCCATTATCCAATACGATAGTGTGTAGGATGCCAAATCTGCAAATCACTATCTTCCCTAGGAACTGCGTGATGTTGTTAGCCATGATGGTTGTTAGGGTCTCGGCCTCAACCCACTTGGTTAACTAATCCACATCTACTACAACAAATTCTACTCCTCCCTTGCTAGGGGAGAGGGAACCTGACTAGGTCAATTCCCCATTGGGCGAAGGGCTAAGGTGAGGTGATCGACGTTAATTCTTTCAATGGGCAGTGGGGCACTTTGGTGTACTCTTGGCACTTCCGGCATTTCAGCACATACTTCTCGGCATCTCGCAAGGCACAGGGCTAGTAATACCCCGCCCTTATTGACTTTCTGGCTAGCGCTTTTCTTCCTGAGTGACCACCGCAAACCCCTTTACGTATTTCTGCCAACAGATATTACGCTTCTTCAGGGGAAATGCACCTTAAGAGAGGCGTCAAGTGGCTTTGCGGTACAAAATTCCCTTGATCAGAGTGTAGTGTGCCACTCGATTTCTAATATTTCTAGCCTTTTGTTTGTCCTTAGGCAGTTCATTGGCATCCAAGTGCTTAAGGATATCCTTTGCCCAATCCGGGGCTCCAGGTTGTATCTCCATTACCTCGATCCTTACGGCGGGTATTTCGACAATTTGGATCACCATCTCCTCTGGTAGGTGGGAGTCTTCTTGCCAGGATGTCGCACTTGCCAGTTTGTCCGCTTTTTGGTTTTCTGCCCTTGACACCTGCTGGATCTAGAAGTACTTGAAATGAGGGTGCTTAGCTTTTACTAGTGCCTAATATTTTTTCAATTTTTCACTCTTCACGGCGAACTCCCCTTGTACTTGATTGACCACCACCTAGGAGTCGCTCGTACTTCAATTTTGGTGGCACTTAGAGACTTGGCTACAGCTAGCTCTGAGAGCAGTGCTTCATACTCTACCTCATTGTTTGTGGTTTTGAATGCAAACTTGATGGCATAATTTTACTCCTCTCCCTCACATATAATGATATGCACCCCCACTCCTCCTCCAACCCGGCAAGATGAGCCATCCATGAAAACTTGCTGAGGCTTCATGGGGGGTGCATGATCGCTTTTCGCCGGAAAACCAGTAAATTCAGCTATGAAGTCTGCTAGCACTTGCCCCTTGATGGTTTACCGCAGTACATAGTCGATGTCCAACTTGCTCAACTCTACTACCCAGTTCATGAGCCAGCCTAAAGCATTTGGCCTTTGCAGGATCTTCTTCAGAGGGGTTTCTATGAGGACTCTTACTATGTGAGCTTGGAAGTATGGGCACAACTTGTGTGTGGTTACCACCAGTGCAAAGGCAAGTTGCTCTATGTGGTGGTATTTGGTTTCAGCCCCACAATATGCTCGACTGGTCTAGTAGATCGGTTTATGGACTCCCTCCTCTTCACACACTAATGTCGAAGAGACTGTCAAGAGGGACACTGACAAGTACAGGGTCAATGTTTCCCCACACCTGGGTTGGCTAAGGAGTGGTGGGCTCGGGGTATGTCTTGTAAGCCTCGAACGCCAAGTCACACTCGTCGTCCCATATCTGTGCCTTTCGGAAAACCTTAAAGAAAGGCAAACACTTGTCGATGGATTTTAATACGAACCTGTTGAGAGCTACAACTCTCCCAGCTAGTCTTTGCACCTCATTTATGCTGTAGGGTGGGGCCATGTAGAGGATGCCTCCACATTTTTGGGGTTGGCTTCAATTCTGCGTTTTAACACCATGAACCCTAGAAACTTCCCAGATCTGGCGCCAAAGGCGCATTTCGCCGGGTTCAACTTCATCTGATATTACCTGAGTATTACAAAAGCCTTATTCAGATCGTTCAAGTGTTGTTTTGGAGTCCCACTCTTAACCAACAGGTCATCCACAGAGATCTCCATGTTTCTTCCTACTTGATTTTTGAACATACGGTTGACCAGCTGCTAGTAGGTGGCTCCTGCATTCTTTAACCCAAAAGGCATTACTGTGTAACAATACAAGCCTTGGTCGGTGATGAAGAAGGTCTTCTCCTTGTCCTACGGGTTGATGTGAATCTGATTACACCCAGAGCAAGCATCCATAAAGCCGAGCATATAATGGCCCACTGTGAAGTCAACGATCAGGTCAATGCAGGGAAGGGGGAAGCTATCCTTCGGGCGGCAGGCTTTGTTGAGGTCGGTGAAGTCGACGACCATTCTCCATTTGGCGCTCAGATTTTTTATGAGCACCACATTGGACAACCATTTTGGATAGCGAGCTTCTAAGATAAATCCAACTGCTAACAAGCAATCCACTTCCTCAGCTGTGGCGACGTTCTTTTCTACATTGACACTTCGGGGTTTCTGCCTCACTCCTTTGGCCTTTGTGCCTACACTAAGGCTATGTTGTATGACTTTGGGGGCTATTCTAGGCATGTCCTTGTGCCTCCAAGCGAATACATCCTTGTGCTCTACAAAGAGTCACTTCATGGTGCTTTGTGCCTCCGGCGTCAGTTCGCTGCCGATCCTTCCCATGGCTTCTAGTCGATTCAGGTTTAGGGGAACAAACTCCAACAGCTCGTTTGGTTCCACCTTTTTGAGCCTCTGCTCATCTCGAAATTCTCCTTTAGCTTGGGCCTAGACGGGCGGCGGTGGTATGGTGCAGTCATCCACCATAGGGCACACTCACCTAGCCACTCGGAGGCATCCCTTCCTAGGTATGTTCACACCTTTCTTCCGAGGCGTCTCCTCCAATCCTGGGAGTTTGGCTTTCTCGTTGGTCAGCTTCCATGTTCGTTAGCATTATTGGTGAGATCTCGAGTTGTCTAGAACTGGTGGTCATAGGTATTCGAAATACACGCAAGATCTTCAAGGATCCCACAAATGGCACCACTATTAATGCCATGTTTCATATGCCTTTGGGTCAAGTTTCAGTAACTCAGGAGATGGTGGCCTTAGGGCTGGGGACTCTTTGACGCCAAAGTTAATATCGTATTTTGGAAGGTTGTAAGTAATGAGAGAGTCTAGGGATCATAGATCTTTTCTCGTACCTGGAAGTTGCTATGTATGTCGGGAGTCTAGGGGGACAGATCGTGTCTACCCTTGTGGAGTCAATGTCCTTTGTACTATTCCTTTTTTCAGAATCTTTTAATGTGGCGTGCCTCTGCAATGATGTCATTAATATATCATGTAGCTCATGTAGTTATGCCATTAATGCGGTGTGATTCTCCGTTTGCTTTACTCTATTAGTGTCTTTGGTGGTCCGTCAATGTTCCCATGTCAAAAGATCAAAGGTTCTCCGTATTTCCTGTTCTGCCCTATACAAGTCTCCATGAGCGGAGTGTGGCCAAACGACATTAGGCCCATCTATTCCATCAGTCATCATTGTTTAATTTTCCTTATAGGTGAGTTACTTCATGGGCAAGTTTGGGCTGGGTATCGGGTCGAAGCCCAGTGGGCTTGTGAAGTGGGGAGAAATCCCCTTAGAAGATGTGTTGATATGGTTTCTGGATCCAAATAAAAAAATTTACTTCCTCAGTAAATTTGGTCAAGAAAAACATCATGTGCATGAAGATATTTGAAACTCAAAAGTTTCAAGATATTATGTGGTGGTCAGTAATTAGGCCAGCCAACATATCCTCCCAGCATGTAAGGGTAAGGAGGGCTACCATATCCTTTCAAAATTTAGCCTAATATGGGTGGAGTGTGGGTTAAATACAATCCTCTTGCCTTTACTTACCTAATCTCTTAACTGGCCAAGACTAAAATCTTATTTGATTACACATATGAGATGAGATGAGAATAGATAAGAAATATGTGAATAGTAATGAAATAATTTGTGAATAGTAGTGAAAATGGTTTGAGTTGAAATTTTATAGGATTTTGGGAAAGGGTGGAGATATATTTGAATAAAAGAATTATAAAGTTAAAAGTGGCGCAAGGGATATTCCCCTCCTAGCCCACTGGGTTGGGTTTGGGCTAGATACTAAGGTCCATCTCGAACTTGAACGTGCCTTCCCACAGCCTAGGAATTACCAAAAGAGCCTGACCCATGAACTGTGCTAGAAGATAGGGAATACATCGGATGGAAAACAAGTCGAGGGGGATAGACGGGACGTACCGACCTTGACACTTGCTTGTGATGCCAAACATTAAAGGGTTTACGCAAGCAAGTGAATGGAAAGCGCAGGCCACCCTCCATTTCTGATGATAAGGACAGACGCACCAATTGTGGAGACGACTGAAAAGGAGCCATGCCACTTGATGGTGCCACCTCGGGAGCCACGTTGCATTAATGGCGCCACCTCAAGCACCATGTCGCATTAAAGACCATGACTTGGAAGACTAAAGGCATGACATTGACGCCTGACACAAGGTAAGTGAATGTTCCCTAAAAACCTCGTATAAAATCCATACTCTAGGTACGAATGAATCTCTCAGAACTATGTTATTCTCCTACAATTCTCTTAGATGAAGTATTAACTTTAGCATCAGAGGTTCTTTGGACCACCACCGAGCCCACCTTGTCTTTGTGATCGCAGGTAGAAACATCTTGCCTAGGTTGCAGGAAGTTAGCCTAGGCGTATGAAACACAATCTTAATAATGGCATCATCTGTAAGATCTCTATATATGTAATGTGTCCTTCGTTTACCGACTACTACACGCTCATAGGCAACCCACCAAAAAGAAGTGATGTTGTTTCGTAGAGATGGAGGAACATATGAATCTCTCTAAACTACTACACATTTCGTAGAGATGAAGGAACCTATGAAAAAGATGGTGGGGGAAGTTGAGAACCTTCGCTGTGAGAATGAAGTTTTGAGACAAGTCAACACTGAATTGCAAGATGAACCAGGGCCAAGTAGAAATGGGCAGGGAGAATCCCAGAGCACTAGTAGGGTAGACACTGGCGAAGAAGAAAGAAGGAAGATGCACCACGAGCTACGAAGACTTATGGACAAGGACAAGGAGATGGTGGAGAGGATGGACACTCCTCATCAGTAGATCAACTGCTCACCAGCACAGAGTTGCCCTGTAGTGCTAACATAATGGCTGCACCGTTACCACCAAAGTTCAAGGTCGCTTAAATGGAAATGTACGATGGGTCCAAGGACCCTCATGAGCACCTGGAAACCTTCAAGGCTCATATGACCCTACACAGTTTTCCTGGGGAGATTGCTTGTAGAGCCTTCCCATTGACCTTGAGGGGGGTCGTGATAGTGTGGTTTGGGTCATTCGCACTCAGGTTAGTTGACAACTTTGGAGAATTGGCCCTTCTATTCCTCGCATAGTTCATGGCCAGCAGAAGGAGAAAGCGTCCAGCAGTGTACCTCCTAATTATCAAACAAATGGAGGATGAAAGCCTAAAGTCATACCTGTCTAGCTTCAACAAGGAGCGGATGACGACGATGAAAAAATCACCTTGGTGGAGCTCTAGGAGGTGTATGGCCCTTAAACCAGTTCATAACAAAGTTGGCCAGGAGAATCCCCACCATGTTGCGGAAATTCATAGATCAAGCTAATGGCTTTATCAAGGCGTTAAGCAAAGCTAAAGCCCCCGAGAAGGCCAAAGGGAGCCAACAAGACTGAGGTAGGATGAGGTGCCCCTCCCAAGAGGCCTAGGACCTCAGTATGATCGAGTTATGTTGACTGTATAGCATAAAGGTAGACCGACCACCCAGGAAGCCGACAACCAGAACAAGGGCTACTGCTATGCACCTACCACCGAACGACGTCTCACCACACCGCAAACTGCACCTCCTTCAGAGCAGGAGGTGGAGTGTCAGAGTACCACCCCCTCAGCACCATACCGACTGGAAAGGGGAGTTGGAATGTAGTAGAGGAAGGCATGATAGGCCAAGAAGGAGTGAAAGCCTGAGAAGACGATGGGTGGAGCAAGAGCCCCCATAGAACCACCCTCGGAAGCTACCTTGCGAGGGCGCCCCCTGGGCAACCATCGCCGATGGGTTTGCTGGTAGTGGCTCGACCTCATCCAGTAGGAAGAAACATGCTAGGAGGGCATGGTTCGAGGATGTATACTTAGTCGACAACCACCTGGCCAAACAAAGAAGAAGCCCGACCACACCGGTCACTCCTTCGAGGAAGCTGATGAAGAAGGGATTCTCTACCGCCATGATAACTCCCTAGTGGTGACCATGCTTGTGGCCAACATCACCACTAGAAGGATTATTGTCGATAACGGCAGCTCCTTGGACAATCTCTTTTGGGATGCCTTCACATGGATGGGAGATTGATCACGCTCGCCTACGGTAGGCTCCCATGTTGCTGAAATGATTATCGAGAGATATGATTCAACTAGTGGGAACCATCACCCTTTTAGTCCTGGCTAGCAACGCCCTTAACACGGCCTCCACCATGTCCAAATTCATATTGGTGAAGGCCCCCTTGTCGCACAACGCCATACTGGGGCGGCCCACCTTCAACAACCTAATGGCAGTAATTTCAATCTACCACCTGAAAATGAAATTCCCAACAACCATGGGAGTGGGGGAGATTTGGGGCGAGCAGGTGTTGGCACGCAAGTGCTATGTGCAAGAGTTGAAGCCGTCGATAGGGGAGGTCCACATGGTAGAAGTCTTGGGTGGCACATCCTGTCACCTCCCTTGAGTTCGTCAAGGAGAAGAGGAGGTTAGGAAGGAGCAACCCCTCTGACAAGTGGAGCCAAACCAGCCACTTGACTTGGCTCCCCTAGACCCAAGCTACCCCAAAACCACAGTCTGGATTGGCAGCATAATGGGACCATATATGCAGTAGGCCATGAAGCAGCTCCTTGCAGAACATCGATATGTGTTTGCATGGGTCACTAGGACATGCCCAAGATCAATCCTAGCATAATCCAACACCATCTATGCATAAGGCCAAAAAGGTCAGGCAAAAGCGCTGAAATTTCAGTGCTAAGAAATGTGTCACCATCACTAATAAGGTCAATTGCCTTTTAGCAGTAGGGTTCATCTAGGAGGCACACTCCCTATACTGGTTATCCATTGTTGTGCTAATGAAGAAGGCCAATGGAAAATGGAGAATGTGTGTCGAATTCACCGATCTAAATAAGGCTTGCCTGAAAGACAGCTTCCCTCTTCCTTGGATCGACTTGAGTAGTGTTTTCATGTTGAGATGAGATAAAATGAAATGGGATAAAATGAGGTGAGACCAACTGCATATCCAAACTGGGCCTAAGGCGATGAATGGGGAAGATATGAGAAATCTGTGAATAATAGTGAAATGGTTTGAGTTATGATATTTTATTAAGTTTTGGAAAAGGAGGGAGAAAAATTTGAATGAAAATATTATAAAATTAAAATATTTTTATAATATAATTTTATAATATTTTATTTGTCTTGGGATTTGAAAAAGTTAATTTTGTTTAATGTTTTGTGTAAATGTTTGGAAATATTGTAATGATTAGGTAATAATTAGATGAAAAAATTAAATATTTGAAATTGAAAAGTATTTATGTTTGAGTAAGGTTTGGGAAAGAGATAAGATGAGATGAAACCTCTTCCTAACAACCTCTAAGACTCTCTTATATCCCTAATCCCAGAGTTGCTCCTCTTAGGCTTGGTTTGGTTTCACAAACCTTTTAAATCATCTCATCTCATCTCAACATTTAAATACCATTTAAACACAATTATTTTTCAATTTCAATTTTTTGATTTTTTCATCCAATTATTACTTTTCTAAATTTTCAAACAAAATACAAAAAAGAATTCAAAATCTTCAAATCCTAAAACAAAATTAATATTAGAAAATTGTATTCTTACCCTATTTTATCTTTATATATTTTTTTTCAACTTTTTTCTTCATCCTTTCCCAAGGGCCAAAATCCCAGAAAAATCTTAACTCAAATCATTTTCACTACTATTCACAAATTAACTTACTACTATTTACATATTTCTCATCTTATCTGTGTAATCAAACAAGACCTTAGTCTTGGCCAATTAAGATAAGTATAGGCAGGAGAATTCTAGTTAACCCACACTCCACCCATATTAGGTTAAATTTTGAAAGGATATGGCAGCCCTCCTTACCCTTGGATATGTCGGCTGACCTAATTACAGACCACCACATAATACTTGAAACATTTGAGTTTCTAATATCTTCATGCCCATGATGTTTTTCTAGACTAAATCGCCTGAGGAAGTAAATTTTCTTAATTATATTCAGAAATCATATCAACTCAGCTCATCTCATCTCATCTAATCATTATAATTTTTTCAAATTCCTAAACAAAATACAATAAACAATTCAACTTTTTCAAATACCAAAATAAAAATAATATTCCATTAATATTTTATTCAATTTCAATTTTCAATTTTCAACTTTCATTTCATCTCATATCATCTCAACTCACTATTCAAACCTCCCTAAATATCAAGCCTCACAAATATTATGTTTTTAATTTTCTTTAATTTCTTCACCATGAAGGCACAATTCTCATCTATCCTTCATCTCCGACCATCCAACCACCATTCACAATCAAGTGTAAAATTCAACATCAACGGCAATAATCCAAAGTTGTTTTAGCTTCTTAAAGTTGTAGATAGTCTTTCTAAAGGGCCCATTATTATTTTCCACAAGAAAAAAAAAAAGGAAAGAAAGAAACCCGGCAACCAGATCAGCAAAACACAGCACACCCATCACCTTTTAGTCGTAGGTTTATAGTTTGTTTATTAGACTATGTTAAAATCGTTTTAAAGCGGCTTTCTCTTGTGGGAATGGATTGGACTCAATCTTTTGGCTTAATAATCTACTTTTTTTTTTCTCTTTGTTTTTATTTTGGTGTTAATGTTGTTTTTGCTTACTCTGGGATGATTGTTAGGGACTCCCACCCCATTGACTCTTGTATTTTTATATTTGCTTAGTTTTAATCTATGCTATGCTTATTTTACTGAGGAGAAAAAAAAGAAAAAAAGAAAGAAACCCGTACGTTTTTGCAAGTGAGTGGTGAAAACTTTGATTGGGCCACTGTTTTTACACTCATTTGGCTAAATAGCAAAAGGATATTATGATATTATTGTAGCATCCTAAACACGAAAAGTGCTGACTTAACTGGTAAGCAAAGCATTTCTTCACGTAATCATCTCTGTCTAATTACCTTTCTCAGCAAATTGACATTATACCAACACCGCATTCATGTGTCTTAATCCTTTACTTACCTTAACACGAACATGTTTAATGCCTAACATGAAAAAAAGCCCTCGCTTCCAATCTCGATATTATATGTATGCTAGTCGTCGTACAAGACTAAATTGTGTTTGGGTGGTGATGTATTCTTCAGATTTTATGAAATAGGAATAAAAAAGTAATAATAAAATAATAAATAATAATAAAATATTCTCAGAATACTTGATACCCAAACTGGATATCAAGGCTATAATCATATCCTATAATTCTCAATTCACATTTGGTACTGTTGATTTCTGCTGTCCCTTTCTCACCAACCCTTTGCGGCCATTGGCTAGGCCGCCCCAAAGCCAGATATTTGAGGTAAGAAACTTGAGGAATATTGAAGCGTTTTGTGGGTGTAATTTCACAAAGGAATTAAGTAGATGATTTAAGGGCTAATGGAATTTGAATTAGAGGTCACCTTCATCCTGTGAAGAATGGGCCATCGATCATCCCTTATCTTCATATTTTCTTCTCCACTATTATTGAATTCTTGCACTGGCGACTTGAAACACACATGAAGTATTTGAGATCCGAAGTTTTTGTACAGATAAAGGAGTGATATTTGAGATTTGGTGCTCATTGTCTTGGTGACATGACATGCTTGTAAAAACCAGAGTGGTTTTTAACGTCAGCATCTAAATGCATGGAAATGAAATAATTTGATTTATAATTAGGATGATGAGGAAGGAAGGAAGTAAATTCAAAATGATTCTACCTCTGAGGAGGTTACCATAGTTCAAGATATTGTTACAACAAAAAATGAAAAGAAGGACAAAGGTTAGTAAGTTTTCATTCATTTCCTCAAGAGCTGAGGTTGGCATATTCAATGGCCGTGCCAACGCCCTTAATGGCACAACTCAACATTAATATTATGTCATCGAATGTAAAGATCCAATTTGGATAAAACAAAGATGGTTTTTGCATTGGCATTTGCATCAAATTTCCACATCCCAAACCAAAAAAAACAAATGAACCTGTACATAGAAATAGGGGTCCGCATGCCCAGGTAGGAATAAAGAAGCATCACAATTCCAGATCCAGAAAACAAAAAAAAAAAAAAGAATTAAAAGCTTCCTTTTTTATAAATTATAATATTTAATTAGTGAGTACAAGTAGAACATCGTGTTCTCCATGTACAAAGCTAAACTCTAAGCAAATAAACACTGAGTTCAGGACCTCCAGCACCTTCGGGGTTCATCATGTAAAAGGCCTCCGAGTCTCTAGACCCCACAACTCGCTCGTACCTTGCTCTCATATACATGAGCTCGCCTTCGGACCCAGCACCTCCATTCCCTGGTAAAACTCCAGCGCCCATTGAAATTGGCTCCACCGCTTTCAACACCTTCCACTCCTCAGGCCCGCATCCCTTCCTCATCGCATACCCACATTTCTTGCCATTACAGTATGTCCTCCAAAGCGGCTCCTCCAGCAACTTCTTCCCTTTCTTGTCCGTTTTCTTTTCACACTCCAAGGCAATGCGGACCAGCCCCGACGCCATTTCTCGGACTAAAACGCTTGTTGGCGTTGCGAGTTCTATTAAAAAAGCCGGGTTTAGCCTTGCATCGTCTTGAAACGCAATGTGGACGTGTCCTCTGCGATACCCGAAAAGCGTACCTATCACTCGGGTGCCAAGGCCTGAGTGAGAGTGTGACCGGCTCTTGCTGAAAACTGTGAAAGCCGACCGGAGCATAGAAACTGACAATCTTTTCCTTGGTGTAGGCACTGAGGTGGTTGCTGCAGGTATGGGGATTCTGAAGTCCTCATCTTTGACCCGTTCCTCACAAAAATGAGAGGATGAGCCTAAGTTCAAAACTTCTTCCTCGTCATCCTCGTCCTCGAGCTTCTTTTTCCAGTGAAAGTACCTCCTGGAGAAAGAGAAAGAAGAGTCGTGGGGAGTCTTGGCCGTGATAGTCTTCATCTGGGTAAGTAATAAAAGAACACAAAACAAGACAAAAGTCCTTGAAGGTGGGTAGGACTAAGGAGCAAGGACCATGGAGACTTCGAAAATGAGTAGAAGAAAAGAAATAGATTTGGTTGGGTTTTCAGCCTCCAGCGGGGTGGTTATATTCTCTCTTTCTACCAGACAGGAGTGGCAGTACTGAGGGAGACTGGCAAGAGAATCTTGCCAGAAGGAAGGTGACCAGCCTTACCTAACCCTGACAGGAACGAAGCCTAAGAATTGGGGAGATAAAAGAGACAAGAACAGTGTAAAAGAGAGCGATGGAAATTGACAACAGGAGGAGATTTTGTGATGGGAATGCAGAGAATAGTGTTAGCAGAGGAGACAAAAGCCTCAAAGTGTAAGGTACTTTATATATATATTAGGTTTGGAGGCTGAGCGGAAAACATGGGGAGTGTGGGGTACAGAGAGGGCCAAGCTTGAGTGCGAAAAAGTCAAGCTTTGCATTGGAAAGGATGTTAAGAACAGGTAAAAACACACCAGAACGTACCCACTAGGGAGGGCAGAGAGGCTTCCAACGCTGCCCGTGAGTGCTTTCATGCTCCGTCCACTTCCACCAAAGGCACGGAACCGCACAGGAAATCTTGAGCCACCACTTGAGCGGCGTCCATTGTGCTTTGTACCGTTTTTGTCTCTTTGTGATTTGAGAAAATGGGGAATGATTAGTCTAATATTCGCGTCTAATAGTGTACACGCACACACCAGTTAATGTTAATTGCCATTTGACAGATTTCAGAGGGTTCTCACAGCTGGGAAGCTGGCTTCCTTAAAAGTCTCTTTAAGGGTTACGGCTATTCTTTCAATATTTACTAGCTTTCTAGGGAGTGTTCCCATTTAGTGTGGGGTCTCTCTCTCTCACTCTGTTTTCTGTCATTTTGTTTGATTTTCAAGGACTCGGTTCTAGGAGGTTCCCTTTGGGTCTCTCTCACTTTTTTGTCCCTCTTTTGGTTTGATTTTAGGGTGTGAAATAGATGGATAAATAGTTTAATTAAATCAAAAAGCCAATCTCCAGTTGTCAATAGGCTTCCTTCACAATTTCTTGACAAAGACCTATCAGAGACTGTATTTCGGAAGGAAGTGAAATAAAACTAATAAGATCTACTTTTTTTTTTTTTTGTAAATTTGCTGAATAACTAGTGAGAAGATGTTGACGTGTCCTATTTATAGGTAATAACCAATGACAATCCATCATGTGTCCACAATGACCACATCAACTATTTGAAAGGAAAAAGCAAATGAAGAATATAAAAATAAATACAAAAATAGTGAAATAATAAACTAAATAAGAAAGAGAAATAATTTAAGTTGACGAGAAGACGTAAATTTATCATTTATTTTATATTATAACAACTATTAACATCATTTTGGTAAGGTTTAGCTAGTATATGAAAAATAGTAAAATAGTAATAAATAAATTATAACTAACAATAAAGTAGTCTAAAAATACTGAAAACAATTATGTTCCCAGGATATAAGAACATTTGATTGGGTCGAGACATGGCAAAATCTACGGATACGTATGGAGAGCATAATTGTCAACAAATGATGAATGATGATAATGTCTTAAACATTGAGCCCCTAAATTTCTTTGGCTGAGTTTTATGTGATTTGTAGATCCCTAGGAAGAGACCTCTTGAGAGAAGTAAATTATGTCCGCCAAATGTGCTGCAGACTATCCTTTTAAGGTCAAAACTAGTTGAAATTTTGGGTCACAAAGCAATATCATCAGTCCATCAATCCATAACTAACAACACATAAAATTAGATTAACCTACCATGCATGCACTAAGATGACCTACCAATAGAAAAAAGTAAATATATATTATGGTACGAGTGGGGACATCATGGTTTTAGTTAATTAACAGTACAATTTAGGTGCCCCAAAGAATGTGCATGTGTATTCATTCCTCAGCAAATATGTCAAATTCTTAGGCAACCAAACCCACACAATCTTCGGCAAAAAAAAAGGAAATTCTCCAAAATTGTTTCATGTACCAATTAGGATTTTTTTTTTTCTTTTTTAATTTGGACAGGAATTATTCTACAACGACCAATACATCATTAAAAATTAATACTAATTAACGTTGCATCATTAGAGTTTGAGAGACTTGTTATTGAACCCGAACGTCAATATGTGAATTGTTTCAAAAGTTTTAATATGGATAGTGTAAGGATTTTGTCCTCTTTTAGAGGGCATATGAGAAGCAACTAAGAGAATAAGAAAAGAAGGCCCAATCCAATAAAAATAGGCCCCTCAGCCCGGCCCGCAAGTAGGCTTCCCTGGACGCTAGCCCCTTATGGGAGCAAACTACTAGGGGAATGGGACTCGTTGTCCTGGAGATCCCTCGAACAACGTCCAACCCTTGAGTACCACATGAATGAGCAGGAAGCAAGGGGGACACTCGATCCTCTAACAAAGTGACATCGACGGACCATCGAAGATACCAGCAAAGTAAGGCAAGTTGGAGAATCATGCCGTATTAATAGCTCTACTGCTCGAGCAACACGCCACATTAATGATGTCATCACGGAAGTATGCCACATTAAAGGACTCTGACCAAAGGAACAGTACAAAGGACATGGACTCCACAGGGGCAGGCACGGTCTATACCCTCAAACTCCTAGTATAAATAACAATTTTCAAGTATGAAAAAACTCTCTGGCCTCTAGGCTCTCTCATTATTTACAAACTTTCAAAATACTCTACTAACTTTGGCATCGAAGATTCCCCAGCCCAAAGGCTGCACTCTCCTAGCTTCTTTCTTCTTCGTTTTCGTAGGCCCAACTTTGAAGACCTAAGTTGCTGGAACCTAGTCCAAAGGCATACAAAACACAACATTAACAGTGGCTCTATCTATGGGATAAGGGTGGCTCTTGCCCGGCCTTAGGTTACCCCTGCTCAAAAGTGCCATTTGAATCCTCCTTGTGCGGGCAAGGGGAGAAAACCTCGTTCGGAGGAGATTGGGGTCGACAGCAGGCCCCTTTCAGGAGTCTCAATTCCTGAAGGGCGAGCGTTGGCTATGCCTGAGGCCCATCATCTCATTGTCTTATCAATGCCGGTGAAGACTTTCTGTTGTGCTGTTGACGTGGCAATGCTAGTGGAATCTTCTTCTTTGGAACCTTCAAAACTATTGGTGAGAGACCCATGCCAGGCACCCTGACTGCAAAAGTTTCTCGAAGTAGGGCAGCAAGGTCACTAGCTTATGGGGGCATGCCATGGGCACTAGTTGGTGTGGGTGGCACAATAGGAACCTCGGTCGAGGGGTCTCTCGCCAACGGTTCTGAGGGTTCCAAAGAAGAAGATTCCACCAACACCTCCACATCAACAGCACGATGAGACGTTTCCACCAACATTGCCAAGATAATGGGACGATGGGCCTTAGGCATAGCCAACGCCTATCATCAAGAATCGAGACTCCGGAAAGGGCCCTACTATCGACCCCAATCCCCTTCAATGTAGGTTTTTTCCCCTTACCCACTAGAGGAGGATTCGAGGGGTGCTTTCAAGTAGCGGTAACTTGAGGCCGGGCAAGAGTCACCCTATCATCAAGAAGAACAAGGCCGAGGGGAGACAGAGAAACCCTTATGCTCTCCTCTGAAAGAAGGGCTTCCGAGAAGATGGTGCCAAAGTCTTTCTTCACCCACTCCCTTACTATGGCAATATGCCTTGACTCGATAGGGGTACCCTTCAGACGCACCGCCTTATCCTCAGGAACCCTCCCCCAATCAGTTCAAACCGGGAACTTGCGATGATTCACTTGACCAATTGGGAATTCCCATCCGTGGTCGATGACACCTTCGTGTGGACCAGGGACCTCAAAGTCCACTGTATCTAGGACCTGGTAGGTAAGGACCAGAGATGCCAACATTGTAGTTTCGATGCTTGAATGCCAAGTGCTACCCAAGAAAGATGGTTTGGCATCGCTAACTTCTGGTGTGTCTAACCCGCCAAAAGTCGTAGGTTGGACGGTCTTCTCAAGGGCCATTGACAAAAAGGAAGAGAGTAACAGAGAAAGAAGAAAGGAGTCTAAGGGAGAAGGATGGGAAATTAGAAGAAAAGAAGAGTGAGAAGATTTCAGTCTGAGGAAAGAAGATAAGACAATGACCCATCCTCGCTTATAAAGGAAGGAGGTAGTGGTTAATCTCCCACGCCTCGTGGCAGAAGAAAAGGGTATGAGACACTTTGAATCTAGGGAAATACGCACCACGAAGCGACACGAAGGCGAAGAGCGGCCTGACACCCTCAATACTGACACAACTGAAAGGACGCCATCTAATACAAACATAGTTATCGGATGACATGCCAACAAAGATGGAAAGGGAAACGTTGCTAGGATTGCCCAGCGACAAGGAACCACCTCAGACTTTGGAGCCAAACACCCGTCATTAGGACGGCCCCGGCCTTGACATTAAGAGGAGTTTTAAGAGTAAAAATAATTCTCACTGTATGAGTCCGATGAGAATTGACGGGGTAACTATAAGGAGTTTTTTCTCCCTTTTAGTGGGCCTGTGAGGAGCAACTAAGATAATTAGAAAAGAAGGCCCAGTTTAGTACAAATAGACCCCTTGGCCCGGCCCGTAAGTAGGCTCCCCTGGATGCTACCCCCTTGTGGTTGTAGACTGCTAGGGGGCTGGGACTCACCATCTTGGAGATCCCTCAAACAACATTCAGCCCTTGAGTACCTGTCAACATGAATTAGCGGGAAGTAAGGGGGACCCTTGATCCTCTGACAAAGTGACATCGACGGACCAGTGAAGACACCAGTAGAGTAAAACAAATCGGAGAATCACGCCACATTAATGATGTAGTCGTAGAGGCATACTGCATGAAAGGACTCTGACCAAAGGAACAGTAAAAAGAACATGGACTCCACGGGAACAGGCACGATCTGTCCCTCCAGACTCCCAATATAGATAGCAAGTTCCAGGTATGGAAAAACTCTCTGGTCTTTAAGCTCTCTCATTATTTACAAACTTCTAAAATACTCTACTAACTTGGGCATCGGAGACTCCCCAACCCCAAGGCCGCCCTCTCTCAGCTTCTTTCTTCTTCGTTTTCGCATGCCCAACTTTGAAGACATTTTTCTTTTTTAAAGAGCAGAAGGTCATATGTCCAATAATGAACCCCTCCCATTTTTATTAAATAAAAAATCCTCACTTTTAGCAGATGAATATCTTGGTAACAAAAACAAGGCCCAAGGAGAAACCCAAGGAAGCCGCAGCCAAAAAAACTTTTCTATGACAAGCCTATGGAGCAAGAAAGAAAATAAGACCATAAAGAAAGACTAGACCTAACATCGTAAAGAGGGAAGGCCTAAAAAATCCAAAGAGAGCAATCCCTCTAAGAATCCAAGGCATATTACAGTTTTTAGAAAAAGCCAATTCGGTGCCAGAAGCTCTAGCCTTGGCTAACCAATCTACCACCCTATTACCTTCATGAAAATCATGCTGAAAATGGCAGTGAATAGTACGAGACGGCCCAACAATTTCCTCCCAGAAATCCTCTAGGTACCATACACCACATCTCCCTCTAAGCCACCAAGAGATAACCACATTCGAATCCATTTCTACTATCACATTAGTGATATTTAAAACTTTGCAAATTCTCAAACCTTGAAGAAGGGCCATGAGTTCAGCTTTATTGTTGGAACCAACACCAGCATGTGAGGCATAAGCCTGAACAAGCGACCCTGATTCGTTATGAATCACCCCACCAATGCCACAAGAACCTAGTTTGCCGAGACTACTACCATCCGTATTCACTTTGTGCAACCACGATGGTGGCTTAACCCACCTTATCACTTTGCAACAAGGGACTTTAGGAACCATCGGTTTAATCCTTAGAATGTTTAGCCACCTGACAAAGTGAACCTAACCACACACAAATAGAATGGACAACAGTTTCATGAGTTTCTAGAATATCTTCCATCCAAGCAAGACATCTTCTCCTCCATAAGCGCCAAGTAACAATGATGGGCATGGTGCCCACTATTAATCCCACTTGTGAAGATGAGCTAGCATGCCTGAACCAAGTCCTAGAATTCTATTTCCAAGATCTTTCAATAGGAATACCAAAAAGAGAGCCAAAAAAGGACCATACTTTTTTAGGGAAATCACCCTCAAAGAGCACATGGTTCATATCTTCAATATGACCTACATTACAACAATCACATTTGGAAACAAGGGGAATACCAATATGGCACAATCTATCATCCACACTCAATGCCATATGCCAAGCCCTCCAAAAATGTATAGACATTTTTAAAGGAAGGTTCTTATGCCAAATCCAAGCATACCAATCCAGAGGAGAACCTCTAACACGAATATAATTCCAAGCAAATTTGGTAGAGAACATACTTGTCTCCGTAGGAGTCCAAACAAGAACATCCTTTCTAGAATTAGGACGTGGTAAAGAGATTAAAATCTCATCCACCTTATCTTGCCCTACTAAGCTTTCCAAAAGATCCACATCCCAACTATCCAACAACCAACAGTCTTTAATTTTAGCAATGGAGAACCCACTAGTGGTATCTCATTCATTAGGGGACCATTATCCCTCCATTTATCATACTAGAAAAAAATCTCACCTTCTCTAATCTTCCATTTAGAATTATTCAAAAACAAAAGAATACAATCATCAACCATTCGCCAAAATCTAGACCCTTTAGAGGCCTATATTAAGAGCCAAGGCTCCACATATTTTGATTTGAAAAAATTGGCCCATAAAGAATTACATTTAATAAGATTCCAAGCAAAACGCATATGTAAGGCTTTCTGAATGTCCTGAAGGGCTCGTAACCTAAGCCCCCCTTCTTCCACAGGTTTACAAATTTGTTTTCACCCCACCCATTTCCTTTCATTGTGCCCATCAAATTCGCCCCAAAAGAAAGAACTCATCAACCTGTGGATCTTGGAGATAGTAATTTGAGGAACCTGTAAAACAACAAAGAGGTGAATTGCCATGCTAGATATAACAAGCCGCAACAGAATGAGTTTTCCACCAGTAGATAGGAGTCTCATCTTCTAGCCACTGATTTTTTTGCCTCACTATATGCACCACTTCTTCTAAGTGAACCTGCTTAAGTCTCCCCAAAATTATCGACACTCCCAAGTATTTGAAAGGAAAAGTTCCCTCTATGAACCAATACTACGTAAAAGTCTCTGCTTTCGCCTAGAGGAAATTTTATTCGAACAATATAAGACCGATTTTTGTATATTAATAGTCTGTCCCGATCACCTCTCATATTGGCTCAAAATTTGCTGACGAACTTGAACCAACCTCTGACTTCCATTGGAAAATATCATAACATCATCAGCATACATCAAATGAGAAACAATATGAGTACCTTGGGCTTGAGAAAAAAGCCCAAACTTGTGCTCTCACACACTACCATGGATCAACCGGTATAGTACCTCTTGCTAAATGATGAACAAATAAGGTGACAGCGAATCACCTTGACGAAGACCTCGGCCACCCGAGAAGAAACCATTGATAGTACCATTCATCATAACCGAATACCAAGGGCTAGAAATACATAAATGCACCAAATCATAGAATTGAGAAGAAAAGCCAAACCTGCGCAAGACCATAATTAGAAAAGCCCAATCCACACGATCATATGCTTTCGCCATATCCACTTTCAACATAATATTGCCCCCATGAATTCTTTTATTATAGATTGAACTATTTCCCGGGTGACACTAATGTTCTCAAAGATACTTCATCCAAAGGCACCTTGCTTCGGAGAAATCAGACAAGGCAATAGACCTGTTAAACGAGTTACAAAAATCTTGGAGCAAATTTTATAAAAAACAGAACAAAGGCTAATGGGGCGGAACTTATCAAAACCTGTAGGCGACTCCACCTTTGGTATTAACACCAAATATGAGGCCGTAAAGAACTTAGGAAGGTGTTTGGACATAAAGAATTCCAATACTACTTTCCACACATCAGCTTTAACCACCTCCTAGCATGTTTTATAGAAACCCGAATCAAATCCATCGGGACACCATGCACGCTGAGACGAAATGAAGACAAAGCCTCAAAAACTTCCTCAAGAGTGGGCAGATGAGTGAGAGAGGCATTTTCCTCCTTTGAAATGATTGGTGCAATGTACTCTTCTAGGCTAGGCTACTCTACCGGAGGATCCCCTTGAAGGAAAGAAGAGAAAAATTCTACTTCCCCTTGGTGAATACTTTTCGGCGTCTCATAAATCACCATATTCAATCGCATTTCCAACATTCTTTTTCTTCTTTTATTGGCAAGGCAAGCATGAAAAAACTTGGTATTCCGATCACCATCCACCTGCCATTTTAACTTGACCATTTGTGCCAATCTCAATTCTTCCCGTCACCTCCAACTAGCCAGATCCGAAACTACCTCATGTAGTTCCCTCTACAAGTTATCCTCCCAATTTAATTGAAGTTGTTGCTTAATCTCCTCAACCCATTTTTCAAGAGCATCAATACGACCCAAAGTATGACCAAAGACCCTTTTATTCCATTCCCGAAGTGCCACCTTTGTCTGCTTTAATTTTCTAGTCAAAATCTGAGTAGCCGACCCATCCACCCTAACATCCCAGGCTGTCTGAACACAGTTCAAAAAATCATGGTGATCCACCCACATCTGCTGGAAATGGAGCAGAGCCAGGCCATAAGAGAAAGGATCTTTCTTGAATTAAATGAACATGGGAGCATGATCTGAAGTGGAACACGACGAATATGAACAAATAGCATTAGGAAACAAAACAAGAAAAGAACATTCCATGAGAGCACGATCAAGCTGTCCCCAAGAGCGAGTGAGCCTCGATTGCCCATTACACCAAGAAAAAACACTTCCTTTCGTAGTCATTTCCATAAGACCCCCTTGATGGATCCAATTATTAAAATCCTCCATAGCGCTATTGGGCCAAGGCCTACCTCTCCTCCTTTCTGAATAATTCCGTATAATGTTAAAATCACCCACAAAGACACAAGGTGCAACCCCAAATTATTAATTCTGAGATTGTCCCAAAGGAAACGTCTCTCCACCAAGGTACATTTGGCATAGATTACTGTAAGCAAAAACTTCGAGTTTCCTTTACCAACCATAATAGAAACAAATTACATACCCATCCGAACATATTGCACCTCAAAATTACTATTCCAGAAAATCCATATTTTGCCCCCTTTAACCTCATTAGAAATAAACTTATCAAAATTCAACCGTCTTGCCAATTGACGAGCACCCACTAAATTTTGAAAAGGCTCTATAAGAGCAACAATTTTTGGCTTCAATTTTTCAATCAACTTCTTTAATCTGCTCTAAGAGGTCCCAACCCCTCTAATATTCCATACAAAAATGGAATGAATCATTGAGTAGGGTTAGAAACTCAGGCATGAACCCGGGAAGAGCTTCGCATTCTAACAAACAACTTTTTCTTGTATTTTTTCTTACCTTCATTGGCCTCAGACTCCGTAAGATATTCTTTCTCTTGTAGGAATACCTCTGATTTAATTCTTGGCTCCGGCTCCAAAACTATATTTTCCAACACAAGCATATCCTCTCCTAGTTCATCTGTAGATTCCTCTGCCACCATTGTCTTTGTCTGCACCTCAAATGGCTCCACTCCGCCCCACTGGCCATCGGAACCTTAAACAATTCCACATTCTGAATCAGATTCGAGCAGCCAATCAGTGACAACTCCCCCTGAAAAACACCCGAAGCATTCCCAGCACATTTAGGAGCATTATATTCCAACCTCAAATCCTTCATGCCCTCCGTTTCTGTAATTATCATCACGTCACCGACATGATCAAGCACCAATGGATTTTCATTCTCAGGTATGACAACCAGTTCCACTAGCACCGTTGGGTCTTCTATCACAGGTACTAGAACATCACCCATCGCAAGAGGATTTAATTCCGACCTAACCAACACCAAATCCTCCACTACTCCCTCTATTTCCTTACCATTCATCATAGGATTTTTCACACCAACAGTAGGTGGCAAATTTTCAATAGTAGGATGCCCATTCTCATGATTGTCTTTCTTCCCTTTCTGTCCATTCCCTTTCTGCCCAGCTTTGCTAGCTCTACACGTCAGAGAATTATGACCCTGCATTTTACACGTAGAGCAAAATGTTGGGAGCATTTCGTAGGTCACTTCTTGCTTTTAACTAGATGGTAGCCCCGGAGCCCCAATCCAGAAATGGACCAACAGAGGTTTTACCGTATCAACTTCCACATATAATTGTGCTCGATCCATTCTCGTAGCACAACGAGTCAAATTATCATGTCGAATGAACGTCCCAATCGACACCATAAGGATATTCAGGAAAGCTTCTCGATAAAAATTTAGAGAGAGACTCGGTAAAGAAATCCACACCGGTACGCTCAAGGGCTCTTCATCCTCGTTAAATTCCAGAGTCCATCAAAGGCCTGATAGAAAATTTCATTGATTTAACAAACATCCCGCGATAGGGCTTTCGTAAAATCGGCTTCATTAGCCATACGTACAAAAACATTTCGAGGATGCCGCATGGAAGAAACAACCGGTATGAATGAAAGCCCCCATGGGCTATGAATGAACGCATGCACGACGTCCAGGGAAGGGCGTTGCTTCAAAAACTTTAGCACAACCGAGTAGCGGAATGGCGCCGCTAACCTTGCAATTTCCTCGAAAAACTGGAAATATACCTCACCTTCAACCATCTTTCGAAGTCGAGGCGCAAGCACCATCTTAGGGATGGGTTGAGGGATGGCAGCCACCAAATTGGCAAAGGAGGGTCGACCGGTGCCACCCTTTACGACTGCCATGCAGCCTCTCGTAAAGACCAGGCTGTGCAGCAGACTAGCAAACCCTATTCGCTAGAGAGAAAAAGGGTAGAAACAGAATTCATGCTGGCTAGTTCCTTACTAGTTTGCATTAACATTGACATTTGGTGAATGCCCAGCTTTGAAGACTTAAGTCGCTGGAACTTGGCCCAAAGATATATGAAACACGACGTTGCCAAATAGCATTCCTGTAAATTCGATTTGTTATTTTCTTTATTTGAATGGTTGTAGGCATTTCTATTGGTTATAATTTTTTGTCTTATTCTCGATCTCTTTCTATTTTTTTTTCTTTTTCAAGATTTGCTTTCTTAAATCCTTTGTTTATTCCTTTAAGTTTGTTTTGTTATATCGGAGCTCATGTTCGGAAGTATTTTTTCAGTCTAATCCTTTGACGCCAATATTGTTACCTTATTTGAATTTTAAGGTTTCTTACAACATATCAATCGTATCCTTCCTTTAATATTTGTGAAATTCCACAATACCCATGCGCTTGTAGAAGTTTGTAACTTTCTTATTATTAGATTTTCTTTAGTGTAAAGGCTCGTTACAATGTTGCTTTCACTAAGATAGAATTAACCCTTACCAGTAGCGTTACAAACGAATTTGCTTCTAAGATACAATGAAGCACAAAACAAGTCTGTTTGTCCAACTATATTATGCACAAACGAAATTAGACTTAAATACACTCAGATTTTGCTATCCAATCAAGAGATTAGAAGTCTGTTCTTCATATAATGAACAAATCCTAATGAAAAGTTTTGAAGGAATGCTTTTTTTTAGAGAGATAATTCCTAAATCGGCTTTTGAGTTAATAAATTTGCAGGCCAATGAATTTATTTATAGATGACCAAAGGATGCCAACAAAAACTTATAACTTTTTCGTTTTGACTAAAATCGATTTCATCTATGTATATATATATATATATATATATATATATATATATATATATATATATATACACCACATGAAAGACCCTTATTTGGGGAGGGATTATGAATTAGATGCAAGGCAAGTCGTTGGAACATTTGTGCCTTGTCCCATTAGTTTGTTTCATCATCCTATCTTATGGGTCGAGAGGGTGCTGGAGTGGATGATGGTAGTAAAGGCTCGAGGAGTATGGCAGGGAGAAGAAAAGGAAAATGAAGCATTGACAGTTTTATATGTTATTGGGATGTCGTTTATTGTAGTTTTCATTGATAATAAGTAGCACAATGTCATTTTGTTTAGAGAAATGCTAATTGAAATAAGGAAAGTTGCATTGTTGTGTAGTGTTGTGTTTTAATATTGTGTGAATACGGTACCATATTGATGGAAACTGATGAAGTATACGGGGATGCTTGGAGAAAAAGATGAGTTGAAAATTTTGTAAATAGTAGTAAGATAGTTTGAGTTAATATTTTATGGGATTTTGAGAAATGAAAGAGAAAAAATTTGAATAAAAAATGTTATAAAGTTAAAATATCGTTATAATATAATTTTTTAATATAACTTTTATTTTGGGATTTGAAAAAGTTTTTTTTTTGTTTGAAAGTTTGAGAGAGTCGTAATGATTATTTTTAAAAATTCGTAATAATTAGTTTGAAAATATTTGTGTTTGAGTGATGTTTGGGAAACAAATGAGAAGGGATGAGACCAAAACTATTTCCAAACATCCCCTAAATAGATCATGATTCTGGAGGAAAATTACTCTTTGGGAAATTCATACAACAAATTCTCGCTTTCTCTCTCTAATTCTTTTTCTTCTTCTTGGAGATTGATTGTATTGAACAAGTCACCAGCAGGGTCCATTACAATTGGTGTTAGTTGTCATGATGGAAGAACTCGATCCTATGCTCAAATTGTTGATTTAGTGAATCACCTTCAGCAACAGCAAGAACGACAGCGAAAATAGATAGAGGATGCAATTGCACTTTTGGTACAACAACAAGAAACTGCTAAGGTTGACAAGGAAACCCAAGATAAGAGATTCAATGACACATTGCAGCAAATTTCAAGAATTTCCTACAATGGTGTAGAGGGTAATGTAGCAGTAACACAAAATCGTCAAGATGCTCAGTCTTTTGTTAGAAATGGTGATCTTGATGAAGGTGTGGGTGAGGTGCATCATAAAGAAATTTATGGCAGAGGTTTTGTCAAGGGGATTAAGTTGGAATTCTCGAGATTTACAGGCCATAATCCATCTGCATGGGTGTATAGAGACAACCAATACTTTTTATACCACTAGGTTCCTCCTATTCAGAGGATCTTCATAGCCTCTTTTCATATGGATGAAAAGGCATTAATCTGGTTTCAAGATGCTAGTGAGGCAAGAGCCTTTCATTCGTGGGAAGAATTTGTATAGGCTGTACAAACTATATTTGGGTAATCTCCTTATGATGATCACATGGAGGACTCTTACACGACTCAAGCAAGTTAGTACAATTAATTCCTATAAAGTTGAATTCGAAGTCCTTTCTAATGAAATCAGATGCGTTTTTGCAAAAAAATAAATAAACTCAATCATTTCTTGAGTGGGCTAAGAAATGAAGTACGGTTGTCTGTGAGAATGTAAATCCTACTACTTTGAAGGATGCATTTGGATTGACAAAAATCCAAGAACAATATGCGTTGAATGCTTGAAGACCTTGAATGAAAGGATTTATGGATTATAGCTAGTTAGATCCAGCGTCCAGTATGTATAACCTGAATAGGTTGGTTCCATTTTGGGAACACCTAAAATTCAACCTGTAGCAAATATACCTTTTAAAAAAGTGTTTGAGGCTCAGATGCAAGAAAGAATGAAGAAGGGTCTTTGCTACTTTTGTGATGATAACTGGCATCAAGACCATAGATGCCTTAAGCCAAAACTTTTTTGGTTGGAAGGAATGGAGTTACTGGATAATTATGATAGTCTTATTGGTTGGGACCATGAAAGAGTGACAGAAGAGGAGAGGAACAAACTGAGGTTTGTGGGAAAAGAATGGTAATTTTCATAGATACTGGTAGTACCCACAATTTTGTGGACACTTCAGTAGCTTCCAAGTGTAATTTGCCTATACAACAAGACCAATCTATAAAAGTAAGGGTAGCCAATGGACAAGTGGTTAACCGTGAAAGGAAGTGTACAACAATAGGGTTGCAGATGCAAGGCACAACCTTCACCATCAGTTTTTTTTTTTTTTGTTACATTATCATTGGTTGGTTGTGATGCAGTTTTGGGAGTGCAATGATTATTGTCACTTGGCCCCGTCCTTTGGGACATTGTAGAATTGAAGATGTAGTTTACTTACAAAAGGAGAGGCATGTGTCTTAAGGGCATTACAGTTTCACAGAATGGGATTGTGGATGATAAAGAGATTTCAATAATCTCTAAGTTAGGGCAAAAGAGATTATTGCTACAGTTGGTTTCAAATGATGTTACAAAATCTGTGTCTAATGAGGCTGAAAATGTTTTTGAGTTGTTGGGGCAATTTGACAAGATTTTTTAGGAACCTAAGGGTTTACTAGGGGTGAAAAAAAAACAGAGCTGGTTAAACTGGGCTGGACCGAACCGAACCTCCTATTTGTAAGTAGTTCGGTGCGGTACAGGTTCTTAAGAATCAAAACCAGTCCTACACCAATGCAGTAGTGGTTTTCATATTTTAAAAACTAGTTAAAACCAAACTGGACCGGTATATTTTTATAATTTTTTCTATTATATATAATGTTTTTCTATTATATTATATATATTATATGCTAAATTGATAATTAATATAACATATGATATAACAAAAAATTAATGTTATAATTTTTAATATAACATTTGATATAATATATAAGTTTTAATCTTAAACATAAATATAAACTTACTTTTTATATATATAACTATATATCAATGATAAATATATTTTTGACATAATAAATTATAATATATATATATATATATATATATATATATATTCTTTTTGTAAATACATTTTTACACATTTAATCATATATGCTCATATAAAATGTCCAAAACTTATATAGACTATAGTTAAATTCAATACTATATTAGTATGTGTTAATTATTATAAAATAATTTACTTATACTATAATATAAATAGACTAATAGTCTAGTATATGTAAATATTATATTATTACTAACATAGACAATTCATAAAACTGGAAAAATCAGACTGAACCGAAGTCGAAAAAAATCAGAAGTTTTGATTTCGATAGTGAATTGGTCTGGTATCAATTCCTCAAAATTAGTGTATACCGATTCAATTATAAAAAATGTACAAAACTGGACTGAGCCAGACTGGTTACACCCATAGAGTTTACTGCCCTAAAGGTCTCATGACCATCAAATTAATTTAAAGCAGGAATCATCACCAATTAGTGTGATGCCCTATAGATACCCCTATTATAAAAAAACTAAGATAGAGAAGATTGTCAAAGAATTATTAGAATCAAGTGTGATTCGACCAAGTCAATCTCCATTCTCCTCTCCTATTTTGTTGGTCAGAAAAATTGATGGCACGTGGAGAATGTGCACTGATTATAGGGCATTGAATGAAGCTATTATCAAATACATTATCCAATTCCTGTAGTGGATGATGAGCTTTTTGGTTCAACCATTTTTTCTCTAAGCTATATCTGAGGGCAAGATCTCATCAAATTTGAATGAAAATTAAAGGCATTAACAAGACAACTTTTTGAACACATGAGGAAGATTACGAGTTCCTTGTAATGCCTTTTGGACTCACTAATGCACCCTCAATATTTCAAGAACCCATGAATGAGGTGCTCAAGCCTTTGTTAAGGAAATTTTTCATTATATTTTCTGATGATATCCTTGTTTACAGCAAGGATTTACAGTCACATTTAATACATTTGAGTTCAGTTTTACAAACTTTGCAGCAACAGCAATTGTATGCTAAGAAATCCAAGTGCAAGTTTGCACGTGGTGAGATAGAATATTTGGGCCATTTGATTTCTAAAGAAGCTAGAATCCATGATTACGTGGCCAATACCAAAAAATCCGAAGTCATTAAGAGGTTTTTAGGGATTGACAGGTTACTATAGGAAGTTTATCAAAGGGTATGGGCAGATAGCTGCTCCTTTGACAGCTTTGCTAAAGAAAGATGCATTTCTTTGGATTGAGGGAGCTGCATAGTCGTTCAACCAACTCAGGGTAGTAGTTACAAATCCTCTTGTACTTTCCTTACAAGAATTTTCTAAATTTTTTGTAATTGATGCTAGAGCAGAGGCCATTGGCCTTCCTTAGTTAGGCTCTCAAGCGTATGAATTTGCAACTCTCTACTTTTGAGAAAGAACTACTGCCCTTGGTTTAGTAGTCAAAAAGTGGAGACCCTATCTTCTTGGAGGCTCATTTATAGTTAGGACTAATCACCAAAGCCTAAAATATTTGTTAGAGTAGAAGGTCGGCACAGCTTCACAGCAGAAATGGCTCTCTAAGTTGCTTGGCTATGATGTTTGCATAGAACAAAAATGGGGTAGAGAACAAGGTAGCCTATGCTTTCTCTAGAAGAGATCAGGATGAAGAATCAATATCGTTGGCTGCTATATCTTTCCCAACTCCAACCTGATTAGCAGAATTGAAGGCTGCTTATGTAAAAGATCAGACAATGCATCAGTTGATCACCTCATTGCAACTAGATCCTTCTTCTCATCATTCCTTTGGTTTTAAACATGGTACTTTGATTTAAAAAGGAATAATTTATGTTCCTAACTGTTTTGAGCTAAAGTTGAAGATTTTACACTTTATTCATGCTAGTTCCTCTGCAAGTCATTCTGGTCTTCACAAGTCTTTGCATCGTGCTAGAACTAAATTTTATTGGTTTAGTTTGAAGTCTGAAGTTAAGCAATTTATTTGTGAATTTGAGGTGTGTCAAAGGAACAAAGTGGAGACTATGCATCCTACTAGGTTGTTACAACCCTTGCTTATACCACATCAAGTATGGACTAATGTTTCTATAGATTTTGTAGAGGGTCTGCCCATTTCCAAGGGGTATTCAGTTATTATGGTTGTGGTGGATAGATTGTCCAAGTATGCTCATTTTATGGTCTTAAAACATCCTTTTACAACAACTAAGATAGCATCTCTATTTCTGAAAAATGTTTTTAAGTTACATGGTATGCCTAAAAGCATTGTTTCAAATAGAGCTTCAACTTTTATAAGCTCATTTTGGAGGGAATTGTTCAAGTTACAAAGAGTAAGATTGTTTTACTCTTCTGCTTATCACCCTCAAAGTGATGATCAAATAGAAGTTGTTAATAAATGTTTAAAACACTTTCTAAGGTGTTTCATAAGAGATAAACCGAGATTGTAGTTTGAATGGCTCTTCTTGGCTGAGTGATCGTATAATACCACCTTCCACTCCTCAACCAAGCTTACTCCAATGAAATTGTTTATGGGGTACCTCCTTCTAAACTAAAGTCATAGATACCTGGTTTGACACCTAACTAAGCTATGAATGAGTTGTTGAAAACTAGGGATTAGATCATAGCTACTTTGAGAACTAATTTGGGAGCAACTCAAGTAAGGATGAAGTTCTAGCATGACAAGAATAGAACTGAAAGGGAGTTTTCAATGGGAGATTGGGTTTATCTCATACTTTAGCCCTTTAGACAATAATCAATGGCAGTAAAGAGGAACTTGAAATTTTCACCCAGGTTTTTTCGCCCATTTCAAATCACACATAGAGTGGGGACAGTGGCTCAATTATCTTCCATCAGATACACTTCTCCATCTTGTTTTCTAGGTTTCTTGTTTAAAGAAGAAGATAGGAGAACATGTGTCACCCCTTTTTATACTACCACCAGCTGATTTGCAAGGGATTTGATGCCCAGCCACATTGAAGTCCCACATCTCCTCCATGCCCCATCTTTATCTGTTATTCAAGGTTTGCATCGCACGAAACCATGAAGTCATAATTGCCCATTGCTTCTCCACAACAAGCCACACACAACAACCACTACACAGCAAACACTATTCCCACGTCCATCTTTCCTCCACCCTAAGTTTCTAGTCCACCAACTATTCACATCACCCATTGCACAAAAATGCCACAAGAAAACCAAGAGCAGCCATCGTGAAGCCAAGCCAACCAAAGGAAATTGAATATGAGCCACGAAAGCCTCTATTTTAGATAACCTAGAATAGAGCACATGTTGCCCCTCATAAACAACACCGTGAGCCTCTCCCTCCCCCTGCCACCCCACCCTTGCACTACCCACCATGGTTGCATTACACGGCACGAAGCCCTTTGTTTTCCTACCTCAAGATTGAAAGATCACATGGACCACGTAAGGCTTCCCACACCACCATGAAAGACCCAAAACTATCACAGAAACCACCACCCCTAGTTGCACAGGAAAATAGCCTCCAGTTCCTCTCCTCTCCTCCATGAACGTGAATTGTGAAGCAGGTTGCTCCCAAGTCTCACGGCTTCACAACAACCCCTACCCATGGAAACAACCCCCTCAACAGCTTTGAAGAACCACGAGTCACCAACAACCAAGAGAAAAAGCATCACCATACGTAGAAGACGATTAGGACAACTGCAAAAGCAACCGACAAATTGATGTTGTTCCTCCTCACCATTTACATAGTTGCATCCCATGTCACATGAATATTTTTCGTCGGACTTCATCTCTAGGAATAAAGTTACATAAATGCCCATGCCTAGTGAGTGTTGATTACATGACTAATTATATAGGATGATATTTTATGATAAAATCGATAGAAAATAGACGTTTGGATGTGGAAATATTTTAGGGTTTAATCCTATAGTTGTTTGGAGAAATTACATAGGAATTAATTATTTGGAGAGTGATGATATGTAAGGTTATGAGAATTTTACATTTTAGGAAATTTGGGTTGTTTTAGGATTTCTTGTTTTAATTATAAATTTCGTGTTTAATTAGAAATTTGCATAGGTAACTTGCCTATTTTATAGGTAATCAGCATTGCCCAAAAAATATTGGATTATTAGATTAACACAACAAGGTAAGCAGCTTGATTATAATATTAGGATTAACACACTTTAACTAGTTAGATTGTTAGTACAGTCAGTTCTTTTGGAAGCCAATATTTATATACTACGCATATCATTATATTTGCAAACACGCCATTCATAGTAATACATGACCATGTTTAATTTCATATATTATAGTTATGTATAAAATATGTATGTCATACATCTCATATTGCATAAGATACGTAAATTTTCATAAGATCAAGTGTAAGATAATGAACAAATTAATAAGTTAACCATTCAAGTGCATGGTACGAATCCGATTCATGGGTGGATGTGCAAGCCACAGACTTAACTATGGTCCACTATAGTATTCTAGAATACTATCAGTAGTTCCCCTTGATTCCATTGGATGAGGGATCGGTGCATAACCTTTAGCATAGGATTAAGTGTGTTGGCCAGTCAAATAAATTATATAATGCAATGTACAAGAAATATTTCTTAAGTCTTGCATGTCATAAGCATATGCATGAATAATTATGATTTTAATTCTCTCAAGCATGACAAATTTTATGAAAAACTTTAGTTTATTATGTTTATGTTATAATGAGTTTCTTACTGGGTCTTTGACTCATTTTAGGTTTATTTTATGTTTTTAACCACCCTAGGTGAGCATCTTTTTTAGAATGGAGTTGCAGAACAGGACTTGGCCTAGAAAGGCATGACAAAGACTTAGATCATGTACAAAAATTTTAAGTTATGATTTTTATAGTACAAAATTTGAGAAATTTTAAAAAGTTTTTTTGCATATTTTCTTTTATGATTTCAATATTTTGAACATTTTTAATCATTATACATGGCGCTTCTTTTAGATTTAAAGAAGATATTTAAGTCAAGATTAGTAGTAGCACATCGGTTACCTAAAATTTCTAAAAATAATGGCATTCTTAACCCTAGCAGAGTGGTGTGTCATATCACCACTCTTTTAAGAAGTGGTGGCTAAGATATTAATAGCACCACAATGGCTAGCATACATGATAATCTTGTACTCCAAGTAACACAACTTGAAGGTGAAAAAATGCCACCTATTAAGAAATCTCAACGAGGTGTGTCTTTTACCAAAAATGAGGATATTGTCCTCGTCTCGACATGGGTCAACATTAACATGGATGCTATTTGGAGAACTGGCAAAAAATCCACACAAATATGGAGAGGATTTATGATTATTACAATGAGTATGAAAAACCTAGTAGTCTAGAATGTTTCAGGGTGTCATTGACCAATCGATGGTCCTCGATCTAAAAATGCACAAATAAATTTTGTGCTGCTTTAGCCCAAGTAGAATTATTGTATCCAAATAGTGGCATGGCACATGCAGGACAAGGTATAAATTTTTGACTAGTTCAATTCTGAAATTATTTTAACAAATTACATCCTTACATTCTCACTTAGCCTTTTTAAATTGAGAATGTCAAAATCATGTATAGAGAGATGCAAGAGGCCAACTACATCATGGAACACTGGTGGAATTTATTGAGACCAAAATGGCAATCACATATATCACAGTTCTCAACAAGAAGAAAACTACCTGGGAAACATTCAACTATTACGGAGTCAACTCTACAAGGAGATGACATTATAGATGAGAACATCGAGGTTAGTTATGAGAGACCTCTAGGCAAGAAAGTTGAGAAAGAAAGGGAAAGGAGGAAGGGTAGAGAAGCTTAAGCTAATGAATTTAATGATGCCTTAAGTCGCATGAGCAATGATAGAACCATATGCATGATAGAGAGAAGACAACCAGTAGGAAAGAAGAAGAACAATAAATGTGAATTACTACATCTTAAAAAGAGGAAGATCGAGGTGAAAATTATGAAGTTGGACCTTGCTAGCATGAATGCAATGTAGCAAGAGTATTTCCAAAATCTTCAAAAGGAGATTTTTGAGACTTCAAAAAATAGGTCTTCATCTCCATTTCCATCTTAGACTTCAAAAAATAGTTAATTTGGACTACTATTATGGAACACCTTTTGGACTATTTTTGTTGTTGGAAAGAAGCATATACTGGAAATACATTTGTTGTTAGACAGTGTTTGTTTGGCTAGGCAACAATTGTTGTTACAGATTTTGAATTGTAATTCATGTGTGGTTTTTGTAATTTCTGAAAATACAGTTTGGTGAATACAATTTGTAATTTTATATAGTTTAGTGAATATAGTTTGGTGAAGTAGATTGAAATATAGAGTTAATGGAATAGCATCAATTATGGCACACTTCCATAGGATCAAATTACATATTTTGTAAGTATTTCTAATCCTTTTGCATGCAAGATTACATATCTGCATAAGGAAATCACAAATACTTGGAAGTTAAACTAACAACAAACTGGCAAGTGCAAAGCAATGTCACACTGTTGATAAGAGCTTAATTAAAAGAGCTTTGCAATACTTTTACATATCCCATTGAGTAATAATATCATAAATATTCTTTTCCCACAAGATCCTTTTTTAATAAGTAATAAAAATCCATTAATTACCTATCAAATAAAACTTCATTAAATAAAATCCGATTGTAGTATTTTGTATAAGTTTGGTGCATGTTTGTTCCAATTGAATGATAGTCTTGAAACTTCTAGAAAATGTTTTACTAGAATGGATTTTACCAAGATGAACGATCTTCATTAACTCACTTAACATCCCAAAATATAAATATTACAACATAAAAGCTCTATTTGCAATTGTAGTAAAATTATGAACGATCTTCATAAATGCTTGATGAGGTCAGCCTGAAGTTGAGAATGAATTAATCTATCTCTAATATGATGGTCTTACTCAATGAACTCAATAAATTCAGGTATATGATCTCGTGAAATTGGTTCATGTGGAGTATCATTTATTTGTTCGTAAACAAATTGGTATGCACTGAGGTATAGATAACGCTCATCTTCAATAATGATATTGTGCAAAATAATGCATGCGTAATAATTTCCTTCAATATTTCATAGTGGCAGTAGCTAGCAAGTCCACAAAATTTCATATCTAGCTTGAAGTACTTCAATTGCATGCTTCATATCTTTCCTTGCTGACTTTTGGGCTGCAGCAAAATCTTTTCTCTCACTTTCTTATGAAGCATGAATTGTTTTTACTAATATTGTCCAAGAAGGATATATACCATCAGCAAGATAATATTCTCTTGTATACTTATGACTATTGATTGAATAGTTGCACAAAGGAGCACGGCCTTGGGCCAGTGTAGCAAATACAGAAGATTGATCTAATATGTTGATGTCATTATGAGACCTAGGTAAACTAAAAAGCACACCATAACCAAAAATCGTAAGATGCAATGGCCTCAAAGATACAAAAATAATAATTGGTTAATTTACATAACTAGAGTACGTATATTTCCAAGCATTAGGATAGTTCTTTCATTTCCAATGCATGCAATCAATGATCCCCAATACTTCTATAAATCCACATCGCTATCCAACATCTAGTAATCATGCTATATTACTACTGTTTAGAGACCTCAAGTACTCATCAGAAAAAAAATTATCAGGATTGTCTAATTTTTTTCATACTCAACTATGCAATGCTTTCTCCAATTCTCAATATTCATCCTTAAGATCTATCATTACTCCATATGTGATTATCCTAATTGCTGCAGTCATGTTTTGAAGGGAAGACAATCCTAGCCTTCCACTTGAATATATTTTTTGGACAAAATAATCATCATAAGTTTCTTTGCATAAGGGATGCGTAAAAATAGATCACGATCAATTCGAAACCTCTTCCTAAAAATATTGGGAGGATATATTGGTGTTTAAGCAAAATAATCATAGAAAAGGCGTAGATGATCATCCAATGGATCACGTCAGATGAACATATGACGTTGAGTAGGATGACGACGTGAGCTAGATGCTCCCTCGCTAGCCTTCATTCTTGTTCTATCTTCATTACGACAATCATATTGAATTCATTATCAAAATAATCATCATATACAATATGATCAATACTCCAAGATGGATCCATAGAGAATTCAGAATGGTGGAATTTCAAGGATTGAAAGAAGAAATATTGGAAATCTCAAGTGGCTTGGTTTTAAATGAGTGGTAAGTAGTTAGAACACCTGATCTATTTATAATGCCAATGAGACTATTAGCTTAAACCAAAAATATGAGGAGATGGATCAAATAAAGTTTGACATAAGAAGAAAATTAAATGAAATTGTAGATATGATTGTTGGAAAGAAGAAAGGTTGGCAAAAGAAGATAGATGTGTAATGTAGATATTCAATTGGTAAGTTAAAATTTATATGCAATTTTAGATAATTGTCATAAAAAAATAGATATTATTGTTAGATTAGGAAAAAAAATTACCGTTGAATATATAAGTAAAAACAATTATTTAATTAGAATAACAAAATAAAAATTATGTTATTAAATATAAAATTTTAAAAAAAAGTGCACATTATAAATTATGAAACTTAACACAAAATATTTTTTTATTAAAAATTAATATATGACTAGTAGAACAACAAAATATGACAAAAATAAAATAGATAAAATAATAATGAAAATGTCTAAAATTAATAATATTTTATTATTATATAGAGTTTAGATGGATAATCCAATGTGGGATTAGATTTTGAGTAGGCTAAGAAAAAAGCAAAATATGTGATATTAAGCAAACTTTGGCGAATAGGATGGGTAAGCTGATGCTAATACTCTTAGGAGGTTTATAGGTTGATTGGCTATTATAAAAGCTTCATCAGAGGTGATGGAAGCATTGCAGCACCCCTAACTAGTTTATTGAAGAATGACAAGTGTGTAATGATGAGGCCAAGGAAGAAATCCAAAAACTTAGAAGCGTAGGGACCCAACTCCATGTGTTATCTCTACCAAACTTTTGCCTACACTTCATCATTGCATGTGATGCTTTAGGTTGTGCAATTGGAGCTGTCCTCATGCAGAAAAATAAACCCATTGCATTTTTCAATCAAGCTTTAAAGGGAGGATATTGGCCTTGTCAACATATGAAAAAGAGTTGCATTAGTGATAGCCGTACAAAAAAGAGGCATTACTTATTGGAGGCATTTGTTTGCAGTAGAACCGACCACCAAATCCTAAAGTACCTGCTAAAACACACTACAAAAAAAGGGTCTTTCTCAGCACTAGAATTCGGAGCAAATAATGGCCAAAATCACTGCAAATACTCTTTTACAGCAATTTATGCTGCGCTGGCCATTCGTCGCAATTGTTGACTCACTTATAAGTTCACCCAGCGAAACCCAAAAATCACCATGAATAATTAATTATTTGCAGCAATTTTTTTTGCTGAAAATATTATAAATTACATTGCATATAACATTCGCAAATCAGTGTTATATCTCTACAAAAAATTATTTGTAGCATTTTGTATAGTCTCTAATACACAAATATCCCTGCCAATACCTTCATGTTATTTGCAGCGTATTGAAAACTCGTCACAATTACTATTTTTTGCAGCGCTTATAATCGGCGCAATTAATATTCCCAGCAATTATAGTAGCTGCAATAGTTTTTTAGAAGCGATTTGAAGTCTACCGCCATTGAATTCAATCGCTCAGTCCATGGTTTGCAGCAAATATATTTCGCTGCTAATTATATATAGCGGTGAAACATATTCGCCACAAATAGAAACTCGGCATATTATGGCTTTTCGCGTCGACCTATATTTGCCACAAAAAAAGAAGTTAGTTTGCAAAGCTTGTTCTCGGAAAACTAAAACTCGCTGCAAAAAGAAATTTGGCATATTATGGTTATTTGCGTCGAACTATATTCGGAGCAAAAAAGAATTATGTTCTGCAAAGCTTTTTCTTAGCGAATTGAAAATTGTTGCAATTGGCAAATTTGATGCCCAGGCCAGTATATATACAAAACGCACCATTTTTTTAAGATACCTAATTTCCTGCTCCAACTCATTTAATTACAATATTACCAAATAGTACTACTATACATCGTATGATAAACCAAATATTACTTTATTCCAATACTTGTAACCATAATAGCATGTATATAAATTCAATGATCCATCCAATACATCAGTACATCTGCCCCTTTAAGGTTACTATACACTAGCATATAGTGCATTAATGGAAGGCAATCAAGTACTACAAATGGGAGCAGCTAATGTCTTTTACAAGGTTTAAAGTACAGAAACATCCACCATACAAATGCATGTTGTTAGAACAAATATGAAAACAAATGGTGGGTGGAGTTCATCCACAACTTCGCACATCGATCGTTGATTTGCAATGACCTGGTGATTGAGCGGCAAAGATCCAGCTGTCCGAAATAGGGTTATCAAGTACTGCCTTCTACATTCGCTGGGCAAAAGAAAAATGCAAGTCTAAAAGCTCCAATGTGACAAATTTTCTTACCATAAGTTGCACATGAGCAATAGCAGAAATTTTATGTATCCATATTATTTAAAACCTTGTTTTACATTCTAAATTGGGTTTATCCATATTATTAGTTAGTTTTTTTCCATTTTCAAATGCAACCAGCATTCCCATGCCTGCAAAGTAAACCTCGAGATCACAAAGGACTTGATGTAACGACCAATAAAAAATGCTGACAGCCCCAAAAAATGCTAATAGCCCTAAAAAAGGTTGGTCAAATTAAAGCGTCCCTACAATCATTTATAAACCTAGTTTCACCTAGCAAGCAGCCAATGTAGGAATTAGCAGACATGACTATTTTTATAACTTACCCACTCTATACATTTACTTGCATACATATCCATATATATAAGTTTGTATATATACACACATGCAGGTGGGCTGAACCAATTGATTTTTGCTTTTATGAAAATCAAAAATACATCTTTCACTTTTCATTAAGTATTCCAATATTAGCTTCTAATTTCATAACCAAGAAATTTGTAGCAGATATTGTAAGAGAATTACCAAGTTTTACACCAGAAAATTAGAAACTTTTAGACCTTAGATGTTCCCGGAGGGTGGAGGTGGGGATATCATAGAGTGATGCATTATGCAGAGACACTATCATAGTAGGCAAAAGATAGTGAAATTTAAACTATCATCGGATGAGCTGTTCCTAGGAAAGATAATGGTATTATAGCTTGGCAATCAATTAATCCCCCTAGCGATATGTATGCATAGCATTATCATACTAGGCAAAAGAATATGCTGCAATTTAATTAAATTTTCATCCTAGCATAGAAATAAGAAGTGAACTTACAACATCAGGAGCACCGAACATAAACATACAGGGTCTTACTTCTGGTTTACCATTCTCATAACCCAACAAGTACCCCGACTTCACACAAACTCTTATTAGGTAACTTTCTATCTCAACAAAAAATCAAAATCCAGTAAAACAAGTCCATCAATATACTGATTCTATAGCTTTTATCATTAAATTTTTTTCATTGCCAAATTGATACACAAATTAAAATGGAAGTATATATGGGTATTCAAGATGATGATGATATGTATGAAACTAGCTATGATAACCATACGGTCGGCTTTTGGTTTACCATTCTCATAACCCAACAAGTACCCCGACTTCATACAAACTCTTATTCAGTAACTTTCCATCTCAACAAAAAATCAAAATACAATAAAACAAGTCCATCAATATACTGATTCTATATCTTTTATCATTAAATTTATTCATTGCCAAATTGATACACAAATTAAAATGGAAGTATATATAGGTATTCAAGATGATGATGATATGTATGAAACTAGCTATGAAAACCAATTGTTAATTAGATCATGTGGTACATTATACTTTCATACCACATGCATGCTAAGGAAGATGAATTCCAAATGTGCGTACATGTTCATGAAGGATTATTATTATTATTTTTTTAGCATCTTCCTCAACCAAGGGCGACAGAGCTTTGATTAGCTAAACTAAGTCATGTGAAATCTTAATCTCTAATTAGCAACTAGCTATTCTTCATCTTCATCAATTTGGCATCAACAATTAGCATCTAATTAAAGAGGAGTTGGAAGTTCGAAAACATGGGTTTTAAGTTTCGGGATAAAGATGACCCCGATTAATTTATGCCAATTAATTGTTGGGTACTTGATTTATTTAATTAGTCAATTAGGAGCACATCATATATCAAAGTACTCCAAAACAACTCAAAAAGGCAAATGAAGGGAGCCCCTCCATGCCATGTGCATGATCTTGAAATTGAAAATGATCAGCCAACCTTACCCTTGCTCTTTCTTCCCTTAAATATTCACAAAGAACGAAGAACTATCGATTAACTTTAGCTGCCAGCTTAACTTTCAACTTTAATTAAAATAATCTCCCTCTCTCTCTAGCTAGCATAATAGTCCACCCTTCATTATCCTTGCTATATATATTGTTATTCATGTCTTTACTTTAAACTTTGTTAACCCCTTGTAAACTTTAGCAAAATAAAAAATTAAACCAGCCCTCTAATTAACAAGCTTATATACATTGGGTTGAAAAATACCTGGCGGGGGTTCTTGAATTTGAAGCCTGCTGCTACATCAACTTTGATCAGATCGCTATTGATGTAAAAGTCTGCCACATCAGTGACTCCTACATCAATTAATTATTAGCATAAACAAAGCATATTTTATAACTAAAATATTGGATCTTACAAATTTGAATCTATTGTTAGATATGCACTAACTTATAAACACTAATGTTGATACTCAATCGATCGAAATGGCTTACCCTTCAAGAGTCGATCTAGCCAACTTCCTATGAGCTCATGCCATAGGCAAATTAATCAAAGACAGCCTAGCTTTGGTATTAGAACTAGTTTGTCCATTTCCTTGGTTGAATAATTTTCAACAGAAACGTCAACCCATATAGCAACTTAAAAGCTCATAAATAAAATAGAGAACCACACATACAACACAACACAAATATAAAACCCAATCAAGTGCTCCAAACTTCTCTGACAACTTCCTCATCACCCCACCACCTTTCCTTGACAACTCCCAGCCTGGCCTGTTGCATTAGCTTTGCACGCTCCTCAAGTACATTATCTGAACATCAAAAACCCTCCACGTGTAGCGATGAGATTCACCTATATGGACAAAAAGAGCTTGCATATAACATATTGTTGTTTCAGTCCTACCCCATTTATGTGCTTAATTTTATGTGAGAGAGAGAAAGAGAGTGTGTGTGTGTGAGTGAGAGTGAGCGAGTAAGTGAGTGACTCTCCTATAAGTAAATTGGAGGGCAGAGCAGATGCAAGCACTCGTGGAATATACCCCAATAGCAAAGCTAGCAAATAATGGTACCTACAAACCTATGAGTACCCAATATTCTTCCAAGAACACCATAATGACTTCTTTTTTCTAGATAAAAGATGTATGCATAAGGAAAATGCAGGGAATGACATGTTAATTACCGTATAATAACAAAGGTTTGAAAATGCAATGCTTTTTTTTCCCACCACCTTAAATGTGAGATAAAATCTTGTATATAATATTTGCCATTTCTAGAGAGTTAGTGAAGAAAAATTATAAGTTGTCTTGGAGGAACAAATTTTTTTTCTATCCCATTAATATATATAATGTTCAAATATGCTCACATAAAATTCTTAAAAACCATCCATTTTTGCTTTCTTATTTGACAAAAAGGGGGATTGCATGCATTATTAATGATCCATTTAACACCACTGGATCATGAATGGCAACTTGTAATTGAAAGGAAAAAATTAATGGTCCTGCTCTGGCGTAAGACAAAATCTTGTAGCACGTACCATCACTCCACAAATTAGTGGCTGTCCAAGAATATTACAAAATTCCAGGACATGTATTAGGCTCTGGCGTAAGCTAACCCCTCCCATTCATACCATGTATATACATAGTATGAATTAACCTATACAACAAGCAACCAAATGTGTGCAAGTATACCACTACACCCAATCATAAGTATAATGAAGGCGCTGGCGTAGATGCTTATATGTTTGACTCATGTTCAGTGAGGCCTAACATCGTCTCATAAAGTTTGTACATATTATCATTACCTATTTAAGGATATATCTTGGGCCAAAACATCTGCTTTCCTAACCCAGCTTGCTCCTACAAAACATTTACATATAACCTCCCATTGGATATATATATCTTATCAACCCACCATCTTATCCAAAAATGCACCCAAAAATACCACAAAAAAACCTTCCCATATGTTCCCACCAAAAATATCCTCATTGAGTCTCTCCAAGAGACTCACTGAAGGACGGGTACACAGCGAAGATGGCCCTCAACATACAGTCGATTTCGTTCTGTCTCTCCATCATAACCTGCATGTTTGCCTTCATTGACTCCATCTCACTCTTGGAAGCTTCAGTTTCATTCTTATGTTTTTCAATCAGAGCTATAGACTCTCTCTCTCGTGCCAATGAGCGTTGTCTTGTAGACTCTGGGATCACCATCTCTCCCAATCCTCTTGCATAACCCGGTCGATGCCCAAGTACCTCTCTAAAGACACTCACTGCTACTTTGTCGATTCGATTATCTGGTTCTAGAGTATCCAGCTTTCCTACCATATCCTTCTGCAATAGGACATAATGAACCGATTATGGACTTTTATGAACTAATAATGCATTTTTAAAGATTCAACCTGATAAATAGAACCATCATTGCATTTAACAAATTAGATTTATGCTGAGAATATACTCACATAAATGTCTTCGGTGGCAGGTGTCACAAACTATTTTTTTTTTCTTGGACCAGTGGGTTTCCTTGTAGAAGTTCACCAAGTTTGCATTTTCAACACACTACATGTGTGTGGTATGTGTGCATGTAACATATTCAATCAGATTTGAAGTTACATATGGCATGGATAACTTAATCACTAAATAATGACTAACTAACCAAGCAAGTGCTATACAAGAGTTATTGAACAATTGCTTGAGAGAAACCATTGGGATCTAGCATACCCCTTCGCGAAAATCTACCACCATAATTTAACATTATATGAGTGTGTGGTTGCCATGATATGAGCTTACAAATGGGAAATGTGTTGTCTGGAGAATAATTTACTTCAAACCTTATACCTTCTATTCTAGCATCCTCAAAAAGGATTTCTGACCTGTTGTGTGGTTAATTTTCAGCATCTTCCTATTTTTCCGGTTTTTACTTGATATTTTCTGCCATTAAAAACCATCAATTTTGTTAGGCATACATAGAGTAATAAATATCCAATCAGGTTAGGGGAGTTATTACATACAACATTGCAGGGTTTGGATTGAACACACAAAATGCATACCTGGACGGCCTCGCTACCCCATCATTCACAGAGCTTAAACCAAATGAGGGGGCTGACCAAACTAGTCCCCATCACCAATGCCTCGTCATGGCTGCCGAATGACATATATATCTTATGCAGTTGGTGGTGGAAGGCATTAAAGCGCTTACGAAGCTGTTTAGTCATAGCCAATCGATGGTTCTCTAAGTCCCAATCCAATTCAAAATCACCCTACAGAGGGATTTAAAATTTAGAGTGATCACTCATGAATTATATATAGTCTAAATTTTTAATGATCAACATCAAAGTATAAAAATCTTACCCCAACACGATTGATTAATTCATCCTTATGAGCTTGGGGTACATCACTCCATCTAGGGCAACTCATGTTGCAATGATGTTTAATGATCCAACTTAAACGTGTTGTAAACATGTTTGCATTCTCGCAACATGGTGTTGTTTCTCCATTATCTGTCTTCAACAATACTTTCCATGCTTACGCAATTTTTCAAATTGTGTACACTTCGCCGGCCCGTGACCACGTCTCATCTGTGCCTGTTGGCTACAGGCACAGACGAGACGTCCTCACCTATATGACATAATAACAATAAAGTCTAGTCAAGTGTCTCATTTGTTTAAATCAATCTTATACACCAATGATAAAACTTATAAAACCACGTCGCATCAAAGTCAACTATACTGATTTGAACTCTGTCAAGCTCCGGTTCAATCCTGGGGAGGGTTCTCTGTTTGCCTCGGTCTCCATATTTGGGTTTGCACACGGAGGCTCCCATGGAAGGCTTGGAGGCTAAATTTCATCATATGATTTAGCCTCATCAGCCAAATGTAGGCTGTGGTCCTCACTGATGCGGGCTCCACATGGCCTGCGTGCACTATATCTTTATGGCATAAATCTCCTAGCACGGGAAGTGATCTACCTGGGCTGTTGATGCTCCTCATTAACTCCTAATGTTGAGATGAGATCGCAATGGATTTTGCCTTGAACACTCTAACCAAATTTCTCCTATCTCCAGCCCCAAATAGCTCAGTCCCTATGGAATGTTAAACCGAACTTTTTCCATCAACCTGAGATTTAACAATAGCAAATGTGAATTACATGAAGATATTTAGAGAAAATATAACCATGGCAACGTTGCAATAAGATAATATATTAAAATAAATATTGTGAGTGTGTGTATATATTAGTGCAGTATCATCCACAATACGAATATTTCAAGGTTTGGCATGTATAAATCAAAGCAAAAATTAGATAAGGTTATTATAAACTGCAGTTTTCAAACCTAGATGAGGTTATTATAATAACACGTACGTACGTTTAATTGCTAAAAATTTGCCAATTAATTTCACATTTTCTTCTCTAGCTAGCACTATTTGTGACACTAGCTAGCTACGATTTTACATCTCCAAAATATCACATGACACACACTGTGTATACATCGTTTTCATGTCTTCATTAATAATATTATGTCATAATCAACTCGTCCATATGTATAGGAGGAGTCCCTTTCTCTCTAGCTAGCATAATATTCTTGCAATAGTAAGTGACTCATCACCATAATTATATACTACTCCAATTAATAATGATGGGATTTGAATCTCCCATTATTATTAATTATACTTTTCAAATTAGTTATCCCAAAAGGAAAAACAAAAAAGGAATGCATAGCCCCAAATGACAATCCCTGTCCTTACAAATTAAGTATCACCATACAAGTTCATGTGTTAATATTATAAAAAAATTCAGTCAGTCCAACAATACATCATGAGCATTATATATATATATATATATATATATATATATATATATATATATATCATAACTCTTCTATTTTTTTAGCGTCCGCAATTCGCTTGCTAAGATCTACTGAACTACTGCAGAAAATACTAGATTTCAATTATATAAGTTCTCATTCTCACCACACTTTGCTTAGAATAATTGGTAATTTAAATTATCAAAAAAAAAATGGTAATTTAAGTACCCATCAACATCGTAGGATATATATGAGTGGAATGAGTATATTGTATATAGTCAAAAAATAATAATAACATGAGAGGTTAAGAGGTGATATTGAACTTGGAGATCACCCCCGTTGGTTTATCCACAGTACTTGGCAATGTAATTAATTCGGATTATAGCAATAATACACTTCAGCAAGAGTTTGTTAACCTATCAAGCAAGGGTAATTATACTCATTCCAGGCCAGATTCTAGTAAATTAGTGTTAAGAATTCTGGTTAACAGTTCAGTTAGGCGTTTTTTGACTTCTTTGCATTAATTATATAATGAATATGCTGCAACAAATTTTTCAAAACACATCTATGCATATGACATTGGGAGCAATATTTACATAACTTATGCATCCTAAAACCTCAATTAATGCATGGTTGCCGGGTGATCAAAACAGAACAAGGTGGCTGTCATGGAGGAGATTCCACACATATATATGATCTTTGATCTTTACATGAGATCAGCTTTGGCTTTAGACCTTTACGTACTGGTAAATCACGTGAACCTTGGCCGACTCATGGTTATAAACCAATTGATTAACTTGAACCACTTGATCATGATCAGGTATGGAAAATTACAAAAACCAAATTCCATACTAGCCTCCTAGGTTAAATAATTGGGTCTCTAAGATACTTAATTACCATTTTAATTAGTATATTATTTCATTCAACATGCATGAATTGATTCGACAACCAAATTAAACCTTAATAGTTAATGTTGTGCTCAAGGAGTCCTTTAAATTCACCTATATATCTCTAGTACTTAACCTCGTAAATATATATCCAATGTATGACCTAGCATCCATGTAACACATTCATGTCACCAACGTAATGTAAGACTTAACACATCTATGATTATCTAAGACATGAAAATTACTGTATAAATCTTGAAAAAATCTAACCCTGACCGAATATATAAGTAATATGCTTATGGTTATTCATAAAATTAGTAAAAAGTGTCATCAATGTTGTTAGCTAGATTCTTAATAAACATGGTATTACAGCTTCATTTTGTTCTCTATGTTGATTAATGTTATCAAATATTTAGGTAATTTGGAGGGGCAAAGATAAGAGTAAAATAAACCAATTTCTAATTCCTATATCAAAATATATTTAGGTTTGGGGGTAAGAATGCGGATTCTGTGACCAATGCATATAGCTAGGTAATTTTGCAAAGAGGTTCATGAAGTCTTAATCATTTCTCATACATGACTTCTACCTCGGAATTATCAGTATCTCCAATATCATTTGTAAAGATTCAAGAAAAATTCAAAGCACATATGATCTTATATATAACCCAAAAAGACTAACCAATTTTACAATTAGAGACTCTTGTAAAATCATGATTATAAACCAAAATAATTCTCCCTCCAATTAAAGAAATATATATTTATATATATATATATATATAATCACACTTAAATTATGACCAGTATACGTACCATCCTATATATAGTCAATCTGGTGTATCATACGTGGAGTTCAAAATTCTAAAGCTGTTAATTAATGAGTGAAAATTTGACAATAAAATAATCATTGGAGCTAACAAGATGCTTAACTGAAATTTAAGTTTTAACAACCTCTTAGATTTTATTTTCTCACAAAAGTGCTCAACTATTTCATAAAAAGAAGAGAACCTATATAGACAGGGGATCCTTTCCTCGAGGAACAAGGGCTCACTACAAGAAACACTATGCTCTATACAGTGCTTATTCTAGAGTCTGTGATTGTTGTGTTGTGCATTGTTGTGGTTCTGCAGTACTAACATAGGATTATTTTTATTGATTTTAAAATAAGGTATAATAATTCCACAGTTACATTAGACATACACAAACACATAGGCAATTTATGCACAAATTGAAAGAGCAAAACACCCCTGTTTCTACTTAACCTAAATGGTTTCATTAAGAACCATAAAGAGATCTTCACAGAGAAATTTACCTTGAGAAATCGACTCCAATCGAGTGGAGGAGATGAAGGGATGGAAAATCGCAGCGATAACCCACTACTACAAGAAAAGGGTCGACGATGATGAAGAACAAAGCCTTAAATTGTTGAAAAAATTGAACTTTTTTCACAACCTTACCCTCGGCTGATGCGAGTGAAGATGACGATTAGTGGGTTTTTGGTGGGGTGGAGCAAAGTAGTGGGCTTACGTGAGAATCACTGGGCTGGAGCAGTGTCGATGTTAGAGGTTTCATTCGGTGGAAGGGACATAGTGAAAGTTTTGAGTGGGTTTGGCTTAATGTATAGGTAGAGTAATGGAGAAGAAGAAAGTTGGGGACAAAGGTGAAATCGGGATTTGGGAGGAAATCTGATTTTATGTCCTTTGGCGCAGGTTACATTAAAAGGACAATTGCAGCGAAATTGTCTTTTGGCATAGGGCTTTCGACATTTGCGGCAATTTATTTCGCCGTAATTGTGATTATAATCGTTGCAAATGTTAAAATCTATTTTGCAGCGAATTATTAGCGCCGCAAATGTGATTAAAATCGTTGCAAAAGATAACACTTAAACACCCAGGTTGGAAGCTGCGTCGACTATGAAAATTGCCGTGAATAATCGATTATTGAGGCGATATTTTTTGCTGCAGACCAAAAATTGCCACATTAGAGCCATTTTCTTATAGTGACAGAAGGTAGGAACTCCTATGCATCAAAAGTAAATCTCCACGCTACTTGGTTATGATCTAGTTCTAGAATATAAAAAGAGACATGACAACAAGGTAGCAAGTGCCTTGTCAAAAAGGCCTGAAGGTGAGCCGGACAAAGTGGAGGTAATCCTTACGATCATATCCTTTCCTACAATTCATTGGTTGGAAGAAATTAAACTGGGTTATGCTAAAGACCCATGACTGAAGACCTATTTTCTAAATTTGAGGAAGCTTACCATCACCCTACACTATCATGAATGGGCTCCTATTCTACAAACAAAGATTGTTCCTTGTGAGACTATGACACTTGCCAGGGTGTCAAGGCAAATCAATCAAAGCAAAGTGGATTATTGAAACCTCCTCCTATTCCCCCACAGCCTTGGACTCATATCACTATGGATGTCATTGAAGGATTATCCCTCTCAAAGGTTTCAATAGTATATTAGTGGTGGTTGATAGACTTACCAAGTATGGGCACTTTACTCATTTCACTCACCTCTTTTCTACTAGCAGCAGCTAAATTGTTCACAAAACACATCCTAAAGTTGCATGGAATGCCAAATCCCATTGTCTCAAACAGGATAGTACCTTCACTAGTCACTTCTAGAATGAGGTTTAAGATACATAAAGTTCAACTCGCTTTCAATACCTCATACCAAATGCTTGGAAAATTATCAAAAGATTTCTTTTGGTGATACCTCCCCCATGGTTATTAACTTACATGACGAGAACTTCAAAGGTGGAAGCTATGCAAGAGAACCTGTGATTTCAAGACCAAATGCTCCAGCTCTTGAAACACAATCCACAGAAGGTGCAAGATAGGATGAAAAATATGTAGATTTGAAGCATAAGGAACTAAGTTTAGAGGTTGGTGAGTGGGTTTACTACACTTCTACCCCTATAGGTAGTTGTCTATGAGCCATCGGAGGAGTTTGAAACTAGCCCTATGGTAGTAACAATACCATGGCCCTTTCCAGGTCATTCAAAAGATAGGGGTTGTGGCTTATCGGTTGTCACCTTCTCCCACTTCAGCCATTCACCTTGTCTTCCACATCTCACACTTGAAAAAGAAGCTTGGCCAAGGAATCTCACTACTCTCAACCCTACAGTCGGTCAATGTTGCACGAGTCCTCAAGCCTGAATTGGAAAAAGTGTTAACACACCGTGTTAAAAGATTCAAGATTCAACCCCTTTCTGAATTTCTAATTTAGTGGCATGAACAACAAGATGACAATGCTAACGGAAATCTTATTATGAACAGTTGAAGCTCTCTTACCTGTACCTTGTGGGCAAGGTGCTCAAAATGGGGAAGACTTTGTCACACTTTCTCCTAAGGTATCTGCATACTGAAGCTAAGCATGAAGAAATTTGGAGAATCTCAGAAGTGGAAGAAGCATATGTGTCTTCCTTAATTGTACATGTCTTTAGCTTGTAGTCTATAAGGCCAAACCTTTTATTGTGTTGATTGGTTCATGAAAGGGCAACCGAGTATGGGTAATTCTTGGGTTGGACCACTATACCTTAGTTAAATCCAGTTGTTAGATTTATCACTATCATAAAATGTATGGATTCGATATGCAATAGATGAATACAATTCTCTTATTTCCTTCTCTCTCTCTCTCTCTCTCTCTCTCTCTCTCTCTCTCAATTCTCTAGAGGAACTCACAAAGTGTGCTAATATCATTTTCTGGATGCTTTTCTTGGTATTCATTGATTTCTTAACCTGGGTGTAATAATCTGCTAGCAGAGATGCAATCATAAATGCAGAGGGACAGATATAAGGGTAAAGGACTTCTCCCTGGACCAATGTGAAGTAAATTGCTCGTTCTCTTCAGGCAAGGAGGTGAGGTAAGAAAAGTAGTCACATATTTATGTATGGTTTTTTATAACTAATAAGAAAGGATCCTTTCAAGAAGTACATCGAACCAATTTCAAGGACTAATACCTTTCACCTACCTTTTTTTTTGTTTTTTTATTTTTTTATTTTTAAAGGCGAGGTCAAAGCCTCTTATTATTAAAACGCCCTCACGAAGATGGAGGAAAACCATAATTACACAATTCATCAAAACCAAAATTACATCAATATCAAAGATAGGAAATTTCCAATTTATCCATACTAACGAAACTGTTAGACCCCCTAGAAAAGTTGTCTCTAGCCATGCCGAACATGCCTTAGCCATGTTGGGGACATGCCATGGCCCGTGCCTTCTCACGCACGGGGCGCTTAGCATGCCCACGACCAGCCTACATGCATGCGCATGCGCATGCTGGGCCACAGGCCCAGCAAGGCTAGTGGCCTTGTGCAGCCCAGTGCATAGCCAGGCATGCGCATGCCCATGCTCACGCCCACCAAACACACGCCCATGTGCCCCAGGCCCAAGCGTGCGCCCCTGCGCATGCCCCAGCATCAACCCTTATGCCGCATGCCTAGCAAGTCAGCAAGGCTAGTGCCATGCCCCACCAGGCATGTCATCCAGTGCACGGCTCCAGCCTGTGCCTTGCAAGCAAGGCCGATGGCATGCCTAGTGGCGCGTGGCTCCATCCCATGCCTTGCAGCACCAACGCCCAAGCCACCTGCCTAGGCCATGCAGCACGCATGCATGGCTCATTGCCTAGCCACCAGCAGGCCTTGCATGGCACCATGCCATGTGCACCAGCAGGCCCCTGCATGGCACCATACCGTGCCCACCAGCCATGGACCAGACTAGCCTAGCCGAAGGCCACTCACCAGCCTAGCCCATCCATGGGCCAGTGCATGTCACGAGCCAACTTGGCCATGCCAACTATGTTATTGTTTTTATTTATTTATTTTTATTTAATTATTTTCCAATAGACCTTTTAGGGGTTTCCACTTTGTAATCTCTATAAATAGGACCCTTAGCACTCTAATTTACATCTTTTGGCAAATTCCCTAAGTGGGTAGATTATTGTTTGAGATATCACTTTTCTGTGCTTAGCACTTGGGCTAATTGGGTGAAATTCGTGAATCCCTAGTAGAAAATCATCACCTTACAATTTGTGAATAGGTGTGATTCAATCTATCTTGTTTCTTTGCAACATTGTGAAATTCGTGAATCCAAGTTGTTTGTTATCTTTTTGTTCATTCAAGTTCTTGTGTGTTTATAATTTTCTATTGTGTTCATTCATTGTTCTTGTGTGTTCATACTATTCATCCATTTTGTTCATCAATATTGTTCATCCATATTTTTCCTCACATCCCATTCAATCTTCCCAACACCATAAATCAACCACCACAAGTGTTTGCCCTACTTTCCTTATTCGGCCACCTACCTTAATTACCTTTCATCCAATCCCCCATTGACCCAGCCGAATCCCACAAATCTTTCAATCCCTCCAAATTCGAAATACAGCCATTGCCTTAGTCAAACTCCCAATTCCCAACAACTCTCATGCATCTTACCATTTAGAATCAAACCCTAGTCATCCCTCAAGAGTCCCACTTTGGTAACTTGCTTAATTTTGGGGAAGTTGACTCATCCCAAGCAAATCCCTTAGATCTAGGAACTTCCCTAGAATCATTCAATCCCTCAGATCACTCAATCTCATCTTCCATCTCCAAATTTCTAAACTCAAGGAATAACCCTAGACTCACTCAAACTCCATCCCATCTTTCATATACAATCCCTTAAATCTCTCCATCCCTTGAATCACTCAAGTCAACCAAAAACTAATCAAAACCAAACCACCTACCCATATTTGATCCTACAATCAAGGGATCACACTAACCACTCCCATATTCAGCCAACCCTAATCCCATTCATCCACATCTCTTCCAAACTCTAGCAACTCATCCTACAGTCCAACCCTAATCCAACTCTTCCAATCTCGAAATTCTCCCTAACCACCATCCAAACCCTACCCTAATTTCACCATAACAACTCTAATCATCATCCAAGTTATCCCAGCATCAAGGAAAACATTCAAGCCATTCCACATTGCATCAAACACGCCAAAACCATCACTTAGATCACCCGAACTCATCATCATCATCATCATCTTTTCCATCACTAAATACCATACATTCACCAACCTAGGAACCCATCATTGTCATTATCCGTGCAAGTCCAAGCAAGAAGGCTAGACACTCGGTCACCATCATCACCAACGTGAGCTCGTGGACTTAGTGTTTAGGGACAAGACCGAAGTCCCTAACATTAATTGGTGTTTTCATTGAGAGGTTTCATAGGAAGCTATCTTGCTTAGTGCTCTTGAGAAGCCCTAACATTAATTGGTGCTTTGTCAAGAGATTTCATTGGTGATTTTTGAGAAGTTCTCACTTCTCCAAGAGGTAAACGACGCGTTTACCCAAAAACTTTGTTAATTTGTTGGGGGAGTCTCTCATTGGATCCCATTTATTATTATTGTTGATTGTGAAATACGAAGTTTGGGGGTTGAGGTAGAGGACAGAGTAGTGTTCTTGAAGGGATCGACCACCCTTGAAGGTGGGGGATCCAAGGTTGGACAAGTTTATGCAAGAAGGGTCAACCATCCTAAAAAGTGGGGGACCCAAAGTTGGACTTGTGAAGTTGTGAGCAAGTGTCCAAGTGATCCAAGTTGTTGTCCAAGATTGTTTTGTACTGAATTTTCAGTTTGCAAGCTAAGTTGCAAGTTGATTCAAGTCAAGAGTTTGCAAGCATCATGCAAGGAGGCAATCAAGAGCCCGATGGGCCACATGTCTCCAACCGAGGACGTTTTGAAGCTTTGGAAATGCATAACTCAAGGATTGACAATGTCTTTGATGAGGTCAAAACTACCTTGGCCGACATGAGGATGTCCTTGAATGCTACCAACCGTGACATTGAAGAGAATAGAAGGGCTATGGAGACCATGAAGCGGGAGACTAATGCAAGCCTTGAAAGGCTTGAGAGAAGATTGGTGGAGACAAATGGACAAAGACCACCCCCTAGTCCGAATAGGCAAAGGCATGATGATGCCTTTGTTGATAGGGCTGAGACAAGTGTTACGGGGTCCGTACGTGAGCTACCACAACACGAGTTTAGAAGAGGTGGAAGAATTGAAAATAATTGAGTGGTTGTTGAGAGATGGATCCCCAATGTAGACCAACGCACTAGACCTCCTAGTGTGAAAGAAGAGTATCAAGATTTAAGGTTTGAGAGGCCACAAAGAGAAGAAGATGTTGAGGCCGAGTTTGAGCATGAGCATGAGCATGAGAGGCCTTATGGCCATGGAGACCATTATGATAGAAGAAGAGGCCACCATGACCAAGGATATGATGTTGACCACCACAATGATAGAAGAGGAAACTAGGCTTATGACCGGGAACCAAAGAGGCCAAAGGTGGATTTTTTCAATTCAATGGGGGAGATCCATATGAGTGGTTGGACAAGGTTGACCACTACGTTCGTTACTATGAGGTACCTAGACATAAGAGGGTATCTACGGCTTGCTTTTATTTGGAGGGAAAAGTAAGTAAGTGGTAGAGATGAATCTGCAACCAATATGAGAAGGAGGAAAGGCGTTTGGGATGGACGGCCTTTGAAAGGGAATTCTTGTTACAATTTGGCCCGTCGCCCACCATCAATCATCATGGGCAACTTGCTAAATTGAAGCAAGAAGGGAAAGTGCACCTTTACATTGAGGAGTTTAGGCAACTCCAAACTTTAGGGAGAGGATGGTCGGAGGAGGCATTGATTGAAACTTTTGTAGATGGATTGAAGCCATGGTTGGCTAAAGAGATCAAATTGAAACAACCTACAAGGCTTCAAGAGGTAATGAGGATGACGGAGATCCTAAAAGATAGCACTAACATGGAGAAACGCCAATCTAAGGAGATGAGGAGCAAGTTACTACACCCTTGCCAACCAATGTTCCTTGGAAAGGTAAGGAGGAAATGGTGAGTGCTTCTAAAACTAAGCCACTTGAAGTGAATAAACTTACAAGGGAAGAGGTCTAAGAAAGTATTAAAAAGGACATTTGTTTTAAGTGTGGTAAAAAGTGGGGTATAGGGCACAAATGTAGATCGGGACAAGTGTACATGTTGGTTGATGAGAGGAACAATGAAGAGGATGATGGATACTTTGTAAAATCATCTAGCCAAGAGACCGATCAAGAGTGGGCCAAAGTTAGTAGAAATAATGAGGAGGCTGAGTTGTCCCTTAATACCATAACCGGGATCCAAAAGCATACCTCCATGAGGGTGATGGCATGGATAGGATGTTTTGAAGTCCCTTTGTTGGTAGATAGTGGCTCCACACATAACTTTATCAATTCTAACATTGTCACCAAGGTTGGGTTGAAACCAATTTCTATAGAGCCATTTGAGGTGAAGATGGCAAGTGGGGACGAGATGAAATGTGAAGGGCTAGTTAATGAAGTAAAGATGAATGTTCAAGGAGTGAGAATAGTGGTGGACCTTCATGTGCTTCCTCTAGTAGATCTTGATGTGGCATTGGGCAAGCTATGGCTTAAGAGCCTTGGAAGGGTAGTGCTTGACTCAACAAAAGGACCATGGAATTCAAGCTTGGATCCAAGAAGAATGTATGGGTAACTTTAGCATCCATGTAAGCCAACTCGGGTGAGGTCTCAATGTTAGAAAAGTTAGGCAAAGGTAGAGCACATTGTTTTTCCATGGAGATGGCTAAGGAAGAAAATGAGGAGAGGGCATGGAAAATTTCAAACTTAATCCTTGAGGGCAAGAATTTGCTTGAAGGGAGGGGGAATGTTAGACCTTCTAGAAAAGTTGCCTCTAGCCATGCCGCACATGCCTTAGCCATGTCGGGGACATGCCCTTTGACCAGGCCACGGACATGTGATGGAGATCTAAGAAGGGCTAGGCGCGCCGAGGCTAGGAAGTTTGCGTTGGGTTGCATGCGTGGCTCGGGTGATGAGGTAATGGGCATTCAAGACAAGTGCAACTAGAAGAGTGTCAAGTGTTGGTCAATTCCTTGATTTTAGGGATTGGATGACAAGATGACAAATACCTTAATTTTAGGCCACATGTCCTTTATTTTAGGAATTTATCTATTATTTCTATTATTTTAGGCATTTGAATTATTTCCTTAAACTTAGGATTTTGATTTGTTTTAGGATTAGGAATTCAAAGAGTTTGATTTGTTTTGGGATTAGGAATTCAAAAGAGGTTGGGGGAGGACTAGCCAAACACTACTACTATATATTTGGCATTTTGGCTTGTAATCATTAAGTTATTTTGAATGAATGAGAATTTTCTCTTTCAATTTTTTGAGAATTAAGTGCTAGCTTGAGTTAGTCTTAATTTTTACCAACCAACTCATTGAGATCTTTATGTTGCCTTGGGGTAACCATGGATTCAACCACCCAACACACCACAAACACGTGAGTGAGAGTGAGGCTTCCATCATTGGTGTTTTCGTTGAGAGTATCCAACCCAAGGAGAGGAAGCCATGGCCGATCAACAACCAACACATAGAGAGCAGATTGAGAACATTGAAGCCACTTTAGAGGCATAACACACCGCCACCAATGAACGGCTTGAAATGTTAGAAGAAGTGCTCCACTAATTGGTGGACCAAAGAAGGAATGGAGAGAGGAGGCGTCATAGGAGGAGAGCCCATAGTCCGGAGGGTTTCCTTGGATCTAGAAGAAGCCAACGTCGAGAGAGGGTGGAAGACTCGGATTCATCTTCTTAAGATTCCTCAAGCACTCATGAGGAATCAACCGGGGAAAGTGAAGGAGAATGAGGGAACCGTGATGAGAGGAGAGGAGCACGTAGGGGGGAAGTTCTCAAGCCAAAGATGGACTTTCCAAAGTTGAATGGTGATGACCCGAGCACGTGGGTTAGTAGAGCCGAGCAATACTTCGAGCACAAACACATGGAAAGCCATGCTAAAGTGTCCTATGCCACCTACTTCCTTGAGGGGGAGGCCAACCAATGGTGGTAATGGATGAGAAAAACCTATGGGGCTCGAATGAAGGAGTTGAAATGGAGGAAGTTTGTCAAGGAGCTTTTGAGGAGGTTCGAGCCAACCGAGTATATGGACTACCATGAGACTCTCTCAAAAATCAAGCAAATCGGATCTTTAAGAGATTATCAAAAAGAGTTCGAATACTTGTCCACTAGAGCATATGGATGGTTGGAGAAGACCCTCATTGGGACCTTTGTGGGCGGCTTGAAGAGTGAGTTGGTGGCGGAAGTGAAGTTTAAGAAACCAAAGATCTTGATGCAAGCTTTGGAGGTTGCACAGATCAAGGAAAATCAACTTCAAGATTTGAAGAAAAATAGCAGGTTGGAGGCTAGAAAACCACCCCTAATGGTTTCCAAGTTTGATGCAAACCAAACTTTTAGCAAGGACTTCTCACTAGGAGATCCTAGTGGAAGTGCATCAAGTGGAACCAAAGCATTGCCCACGGGAGTGAAAATGCTACCTTGGAAAGAGATGCAATGACGAAAAGAGAATGAGCTTTGTTTCAATTGCAATGAGAGGTTCACAATGAGCCACAGATGCAAAGCCAAACAAATTTTTCTCATAGAGATGGAGTCGGAGGAAGATGAAGACATAGGGGAGGAAGAGCAAGAACAAGATGAAGCCGTGAAGGGAGATCTTCAAATTTCTATCCATGCATTGATGGGTGTTGTGGGGCCTAGAACAATGAGAACACAAGCACACATTGGCAAGATGGAGGTAACGATTCTTGTGAATAATGGTTCGTCTCTAAAATTCATCAATTCTAAAGTGGCCGAGAGCTTGAGGTTGCTTATGACTTCTATCACTCCATTCAAAGTCAAGGTAGCTAGTGGGAAAAAATTGATGTGTAGAGAAGTATATAAAAATGTATGTTTGAAAACAAAAGATCTTGAGATTGTGGTAGACTTGTATTCTTTACCTATTGTTGGGTTGGAGGTTGTGTTTGGTGTGATATGATTAGAGGAGTTAAGGAAGACAGTGTCGGATTACAAAAAAATGACTATGGAGTTTATGATTAGGGGTAAATGGGTGACCATGAGAATGAATGGAAGATGAGGGTTCAAGGTCGTGGGGCCTAATGAGATGGAAAAAATCTTGAGACGTGGGGGGCAATGTTTTGCTATCACATTAGCCTCTCAACCGATGGGCATGAGTGAGGGACATGAAGTGGAAGATGGGGGCTTGGAGAGGGAGTTAGGTGCCGAGTTTCCTAATAACTTGAGGGAGTATGTGAGGAAGGGTGGTCAAGTGGCAACCAAAGCCTTGGTTCAATGGAGGGGGCTCCCAACCGAAAATGCTACATGGGAGAGTGTTCGGGTTCTAAAAGATCAATTCCCAGATTTGGACCTTGAGGACAAGGTCAGTCTTGAAAGGGGGAGGATTGATGGAGATCCAAGAAGGGCTAGGTGCGCTGAGGCTAGGAAGGTTGTGTTGGGTTGTATGCATGGCTCGGGTGGTGAGGTAATGGGCATCCAAGACAAGTGCAACTAAAGGAGTGTCAAGTGTTGGCCAATTCCTTGATTTTAGGGATTGGATGACAAGATGAAAAATACCTTAATTTTAGGCCACATGTCCTTTATTTTAGGAATTTATCTATTATTTCTATTATTTTAAGCATTTGAATTGTTCCCTTAAATTTAGAAGTTTGATTTGTTTTAGGATTAGGAATTCAAAGAGTTTGATTTGTTTTGGAATTAGGAATTCAAAGAATTTGATTTGTTTTGGGATTAGGAATTCAAAAGAGGTTAGGGGAGGACTAGCTAAACCCTACTACTATATATTTGGCCTTTTGACTTGTAATTCATCATTAAGCTATTTTGAATGAATAAAAATTTTCTCTTCCAATTTTTTGAGAATTACGTGCTAGCTTGAATAAGTCTTAATTTTCACTAACCAACCCATTGGGATCTTTGTGTTACCTTGAGGTAACTCTAGATTCAACCACCCAACACACCACAAACACGTGATTGAGAGTGAGGCTTCCATAACCATGCCATGGCTCGTGCCTTGTCACGCACGAGGCGCCCAACATGCCCACTGCTAGCCTACACGCATGCATTGGCCCGTGCCTTCACAAGTACGGGGCGCCCAGCATGCACATGCCAGACCATAGGCCCAGCAAGGCTAGTGCTCGTGCACAGCCCAGCGCATGGCCAGGCATACGCATGCCCATGCTCACACCCACCAAATGTACGCCCCTACACCCCAGGCCCACACATGCGCCCTTACGGATGCGCAGCATCGACCCTTATGCCGCACACCAAGCATATCAGCAAGGCTAGTGGCATGCCCCACCAGGCATGCCATCCAGCGCACGACTCCATCCCGTGGCTTGCAGGCAAGGCCAGTGGCATGCCCACCAGGCATGCCATCCAGTGCATGGCTCCAACCCATGCCTTGTAGCACCGACGCCCAGGCCACCTACTTGGGCCATGCAACACGCACGCATGGCTCATTGCCTAGACCACCAGCAGGCCTTACATGGCACTATACCATGCGCACCAACAGGCCCTTGCATGGCACCATGACGTGCCCACCAGCCATGGACCAGACTAGCCTAGCCGAAAGCCACGCACCACCAGCCTAGCCCATCCATGGGCCAGTACATGCAACGGGCCAACTTGGCCTTGGCCAACTATATTATTGCTTTTATTTATTTATTTTTATTTAATTATTTTCCAATGGACCTTTTGGGGGTTTCCATTTTGTAATCTCTATAAATATGACCCTTAGCACTCTAGTTTACATCTTTTGGCAAATTCTCTAAGTGCGTAGACTATTGTTTGAGAGATCACTTTTCGGTGCTTAACACTTGGGCTACTTGGGTGAAATTCATGAATCCCTAGTAGAGAATCATCACTTTGAATATGTGCGATTCAATCTATCTTGTTTCATTGCAACTTTGTGAAATTCGTGAATCAAAATTGTTTGTTATCTTTTTGTTCATTCAAGTTCTTGAGTGTTCATAATTTTCCATTGTGTTCATTCATTATTTTTGAGTGTTCATATTGTTCATCCATTTTATTCATCAATATTGTTCATCCATATATTTCTTCACATCTCATTTAATTTTTCCAACACCATAAATCAGCCACCACAAGTGTTTGCCCTACTTTCCTTATTCGGCCACCTACCTTAATTACCCTTCATCCAATCCTCCATTAACCTAGCTGAATCCCACAAATCTTCCAATCCCTCCAATTTGAAATACAACCATTGCCTTTGTCAAACTTCCAATTCCTAACAACTCCCATGCATCTTACCATTTAGAATCAAACCCTAGCCATCCTTCAAGAGTCCCACTTTGGCAACTTTCTTAATTTTAGGCAAGTTGACTCATCCCAAGCAAATCTCTTGATTCTAGGAACTTCCCTAGAATCATTCAATCCCTCAAATCACTCAGGATATGTTTGGAGGATGAGATGAGAATTTTGTGTTTTATTTTAAAGTTTAAAATATTATTTTTTAGTTTTGAGATTTAAAAAAATTGAATTAAAATTTGAAAAAGTTATGTTGGAATTTGAAAAAGTTGAATTATTTATTATATTTTGTATGGGAATTTGAAAAAGTGTAAAGATGAGATGAGATGAAGATAAAAATTTTGGGTGAAACATATTTTCCAAACATATCCTCAATCTCATCTTCCATCTCTAAATCCCTAAACCCAAGGAACAACCCTAGACTCACTCAAACTCCATCCCATCTTCCATATCCAATCCCTTAAATCTCTCCGTCCCTAGAATCACTCAAGTCAACTAAAGACTTCTTCCACTTATCAAAACTAAACCACCTACCCATATTTGATCCTACAATCAAGGGATCACACTAACCACTCCCATATTCAGCCAACCCTAGCCACCAAACCCTAATCCCACTCATCCAAACCCTAGTAACTCATCCTACACTCCAACCCTAATCCAACTCTTCTAATCTTGAAATTCCCCTTAGCCACCATCCAAACCCTAACCTAACTTCACCATACCAACCCTAATCATCATCCAAGTTGTCCCAGCATCAATGACAACTTTCAAGCCATTCCACAGTACATCAAACATGCCAAAACCATCAGTTAGATCACCCGAATTCATCATCATCATCTTTTCCATCACTAAACACCATACATTCACCAACTTAGAAACCCATCATTGTCATTATACGTACAAGGCCAAGCAAGAGGGCTAGACACTCAATCACCATCATCACCAAGGCGAGCTCGTGGACTTGGTGTTTAGGGTCAAGATCGGGATCCCTAACAGAAACCCCGAAGACGCCGTTGCACTGGTTCATCACCAATAAAATCAATTATTCTACCTTTAGAACCTTTCACCTACCTTAAAACAAATTAGGGAGTAGTTTTTTTTTTCCCCTTATGTTATAAAGTACTTCATTTCTATTTTGATTGTGAGAGATAGTCTTGGGAACTTACAGCAACATCCCAGAATTAAGGTTCACCCGGATGAGGAACATTGTTGATCATGCTGCATTGACCAATGATGTAGAAGTTCCTCCACCTTCCTTTCCTTCTACTTTGTCAAAGATAATGGATAAAAGAAACTGAGGTTGGGTTGGAGAGTCTCCGACTCTCTTTGAAACAGTTATTCATCATATTTTTCTTTTTGTTTATGTCAATCCATCACTGGGTACAGATATTACGTATTCATTCACTGGGTAGTGATTCATTAGTTCAAGAGACATTTGGCAAAGGAACAATGACAAGGTAACTATTGTACCTATTGCATACGAGGAGAAAACCTAAAATCATTGGTGGAGACAGTGGTGATACAAAATGTGAATTGCAACCACGAGAATAATGACGCTAGAATTCAATAATTGTTGTAACTTTGAACCGTTCATTAATACATATAAGAACGCACATGCAAGGGAGGTAATGACACAGCGGTAGATAATATTTGCTTTTTATAAATGCTCTCAATAACTGTATAAATCAAGTCAACTTGAAAAGCCTGCTTGATAAATGTAATTCTATTGCCAAAATAAGTATACGTAATTGCTGTTCAACATGAAATGTAGATTCTACTGTGTTAAAAGCTGAGTTGACTAGAAAACAGAATGGAATCAGGAAGCACAATCACTAACATAAGAGGCAAGAGAAAGGCAAGATTAATAAGAGAAAGGGAAACACATCTTACACCAAATTGATAATAAGACTGAAAGCCCCGACTTATGTTTTCACTGCCTAGACGTTTCACATGCATACATAATCTTTTCATACGGGACAAAAAGCAAGTAGAACATATAAGGATCCCTATGAATTAGTTCTAGCCAATTGGAAAAGGATTATAGCCCTCTTGCACCATCTTCTCTAGAGGCCAAAACAGTGGTTTAGGGAGATTATCCCAGTCATACCAATCCCAACCATCACACTTTTGTGGCTCAAGATTTTGGGGCGCTTGATTAGGATCTGCTAAGAATGCACGCATGAAGATAGTAACATAATGGGATGGTTTTGGTTCCTCAAGAAACAGGGTGTTTGTGACAGTTAGGTACTCTACTTTATCAATGTCCAATCCAGTTTCCTCTTTCAACTCTCTGGCTGCGCATTCTTCAAAGCTCTCTCCTGAAAATGCACAAGTGGAATTGAGAGTAATTGAATAAGTGGAGAAATCTAGATGCCAATACAATCGTGAAAGCAAGAGCTCTAACTTGGAGTGAGGTATGTGTTTGAATATTTTTCATAAATGAGTTTGCATTGATTGTGGTTTTTCTTGTTTCTAAAACGGATTCAATATTTAACCTACGATGGTATTACAGTGAGTGATCATTGATGGCTATTGGAATTTAGTGAATCTTAGTTGCCTAATATATTATTTCTAGGTTATATGATAATGCATAACAGAATCCAGACCAAGAAACTATCTATGTCGACCAAGAAGGTCCTTTAGATACCCTGATCACGGTCCGAGTCGATGGTAGTGGGACTTATTAGCAATCTGCATACAAAGTCAAGTTTCCTCACAACTCCATTATAAATAATTCTACACCTGATCCATTGATTACCGCATTCTAAGAGGAGCAAAGAGAGGAAGATCAAGCTATCAATAATTAAATACTTGACTTGATAAACACTTGACTTGACCCAAATAATAACTCACGCTAGCATTTCTTTGCAATCAATTAATCAAAATCCCATCCCTTCCATGTAAGATTGAGCATGTAAATCCAATTCAACTCTATATAAGCTCATATTGCATAAATTTAACAAGCAAGAGAGAAACCCAGGAAAAAATAATGGGAGAATTGGAGAAATTGTTTTCAAAGATCCTCAGAAACTTACCAAACCATAAATGGGAAACTAAGTTTGTGTAAGACAAGGAGGATACTAACCAAACTCGAGGTGGCCGCCAGGGAGAGCAAAAGTGGAGTCACCGATGGATGAGCGGCGCCGACCCAAGAGAACTGCTTTCCCACTCAACAAGAAAACCGCCACCCCCACTCTGGGTACTCCCTTCTCCATTCCTCCCTCACTATTTGCTGTTGCCTCACCCTCTCAGAGTTTGGCCTCTCACCCGTCTCTTTAAGCAGGGTTCAAATGCCTAATGTGCGTGCCTTGCACGTAAAGAGCAGTGACCGGCTCTTCAATGTCGAGTAGCTGTAGACTCGGGAGTCTGGCGGACTTCGGCTACTCAATGGCCGATACTTCTTTTCAATTTAAAAAAACTCTTTTTTTCTTCTTTGAGCCAATTAAAATAATACACAAAAAAATAGGGCATAACATCTTTCTCCTGTAATTTGTATTTATACAATTTTTTTACTACTATTTTATTATTTAATTATTTTTTTTCTTTTGTACTATTTGAATTAACAAGTGGATTCAAATTGTACATATAATATACATACATTCTTTGACGCGTTTGGTCGGTAAGAAAACATGAGTCGCAAATAGAAAATTTTGCAAATGTATGTTTCAAGTCCAACACTTCTTTTACTTTGTTTCGTCGATGACCAAAACCTAGGGTTTTTATGGGAAATTTTCATTTTTTTAGTTTTTTAATTTATATTCGGTTTTAAAAATCTCTTTTTTTTTTTTTTTCTTTATAGTTGATTTTAGTTCCGATGATTTGATGCTTAAATTTATTCTTTTGCTTAATAGTTTGGATGATTTCAAGTCTTTTGCTTAAGATACTTTAGGCATAAAGAAATTATAAACTTATAAATTGATGTAGTTTTATAGAATAAGTTACATCTATTTTATAATAAAAGTAATTCTATAATTTGACATATCACATTAAATCACATCAGTTTATAGATTTATAATTTTTTTATAGCTAAAGTATTTTCTTTATTAAATATGCATAATTAGCTCTAGATAAACCGATACGTGTAAAAAAATATTAGAAAATAATTTTTAAAAGATAAAAAATTAAGACGACCCAAGCTATGCCTTGGTGGCCTGGGTCCCCCTCCTTCAGCAATCTCTAGGTATGTTAATTTGACGCCGAGTTTTACTACACAACTTCCTCTACACTTCACATTCCATATTTTTTTCAATTTTTTAATTTTTTAATATTTTTTTTAAAAAAATTTTGAGTTTATTCCTTTTAAACTATTTCAAATTTTCTATTCATTATTCATATAATAAATATTTGATAAAAAAAATAAAAATTTAAAAAAATATGAAGTGTAGAGTGTGAAGAGTTTGTAAAGATTTATTATTTGGCGCCACCTGGACAAATTTGGTCTTAATCCATTTGATTTCTTTTTAATTTAATTTATTTTTATTTTTATTTTTGCAGGTGTCAGTTTATTATTAGGGTTGACATATTTTATTTAAATAGGAAATAGACTCAACAATATAGGGACCATCTATTCGAAAGACAAATCAAATGGACTATTTTAATATTTAATCCATTAAAAAAAAAAGCAATTCCTTTTGATTGAAAGTTTTTCCCTTCACATTGGTTACCTTCCAAGAATTAATAGAAACTTCGTTGAATAATATTAAATCTTCTTATTTTTTATCATTCATGTTGATGCGCCTCATTTTAAGTGATTTAAGATGTTAGCTACTTGAAATAAAAACCATTTAAAATATATTATATATTAAGTGTGATTGAGAAGGATAAAATTTAACATAAACAACATTTTTCTTTTTCTTCTTCAGATTAGATAAGTATATATGATTTTTTTAAGAGAATTTGGGGTGGGCAAAGGGAGCCCGCCCTCGGGGCCCCCGTCTGCCCCGCCTCTGCACCTATAAAGAGTATTGCTATTGTGCCACCCCAATTATACTGATCACTTTGTCTTATTAATGTGACACCACTATATGGTGCAATGTGGCTTATTAAAAAAATAGATTCAAAACAAAATGGCTTTTGAAAACACAAAAAGAAAAAATTGAAACCCTAAGTTCCCTCTATCCTTTTTATATTTGTATTTTTAATTCATCTAAGAAGTCATATGGCATCACATGATGGTGCCACATCAATAGGACAAAATGAACAGTATAACTTCAGTGGTATAGTATTATGAACCCAACTAAATTGTACCGGGCTTGTTGGGCCCTCCTAATATTCCTTGGACCTAGTTCATTTACAATAATTGTTTCTTTACTATAGGACTCAATTGAACTCTTTTAATTACTTAGAGTTGGCCTGGCCCATGACCTTAGTGTTTGGTCTGGCCTATGGCCTTCATATTTTCTTTAATGGTTGCTTGATAGTATATATATCTAAGGGAGGGAAGAGTACGAATCATCTGGAATATTGTCAAAGTTTCTTTAGAATCCTGTAAGGAGTTTGGAATCCCTCGAAGTATTCTCTTATCAATGAACGTATGTCTCTTTGAAGCCTTTTCACAAACAACATGCATTCTTCTTCTATTTCTTTGCCGCCATACCATTTCTGCTATTCATCCATTTCCTAGTTACACCCCGTCATCACCACTACAATCACAGTAGGACCATTATTTATAGTAGCATTTTTCTAATATAAAAAACAACAATAATCAAGCATATGAATTACAACTACATGCAGCTTTAATAAAATGCATTTTTGTAATATGAATTTCAAGTTTATATTATCTTAAACTTTTATCTCTGCACCCAATTTAAGTTAAATGGTAGACTCCATGCTTTGTGTTGTTAACATCAGTCCCTGTCCTGCTGCTTTGCCTTTGAGCCTATACATAAGAATCTGCAGTACCGATTCCTTGACTTTCATGTTGGGTGGAATGAAAAGCAAACGCCTTTATCAGCTTTGGCTACAACAATATGATTAATGATATTTCAAGGCATTTTGCAAAAGGCTGTGACCACCAATTGATTGGAGTTTCTGACCTTGGAGTTGGGGAATCTTTTCCGTGGATTGAACACTATTTCGCAGCATGATTCATTCATACACACGACGTGAAACGCACATGGTTGAGCTGTAAAATAACTTTTTCCCCACCTCTCAACTGAACAGTACTGGTTTTGTACCGAGAACTTTCTTGCTTTAGTTCTCAGTGCCAACCACAAAACAAAGGCAGCGGTTGGTACCACTTGGAGTTTAATGGTATAAAGTACATCGTGTAGAGCAATGGGAATGAATGGTTTCTGTTTCTCCAATCAAAATGGTAGGACACCAAATTTCATGAGACAGAAAAAGTTCTCGGGGCAGTAACAGTTTTCAGCAATATCAGGTTACTTTGGCGATGCAGCGAGATACTATATCAATGTTATCATGTATGATGAATATTTTGTTGTCTCCTGTGGGGTATCTTGAATGTCAATTGGAAGAGTTGCTGCTATCTGTCACTGTCAGTGTCGATTTTTGCAGCTCGGAGCGTTGCGATATGTGTGATTGTATACCATGCAATAAGAACACGAATCTCTGCCCTCCCTCAAGACAGATCTCTATGGAAGTTACTCTTGGATGATGTCCTCAAGAATTCAGTCACCAACTTCGAGAATGCGGACGAATTATCCTTGAGTAACTGAGCTGGGGAGTCGTACTCCACAACCTTGCCTGTGTTAAGGAAAATAGCAGCAATAATAAGCTGAAGATCAATTCAGTGATGTATGCAGTCTTATATTGGTGATACTAATCTATATGATTCGGATTTAGGGACATGTTTCGAATTTTTTATAGTTAATGGAATTAAATAGAAAGCATTCTTGCTAGCAATTTGCTTGTGTTTAAAAATCGATCTACATATAATTACTATGGCTGTCTTGTATTGGCTTCAAGGTAGATCCACAAGCTAATCTCACTCATATTTATTTGAAGGTATGTGTCTATATAGGTTATCTACATCAATGCTTGCTATCATTAAAGTACCAACTGCAATTTTATATGTATGAAAAAGCCCAGGAAATCAATCCTTCCAATTTCTAAAATGGCTATTGGATTTCTTAGAATACCTTCATCAAGGACCAGAATCAATTCATTGTCAATAACAGTATTTATTCGATGAGCAACAGTAATGACTGTGCATCCCCTTGTTTCTTCTTTTATTGTTTCTTGAATTAAATTATCTGTTGCAGTATCAATAGAAGCAGTAGCTTCATCCAACACCAGAATTCTTCTCTTCTTGAGGAGCACTCTGGCTAGGCAAACAAGCTGCCTCTGTCCAACGCTCCAATTTCCTCCATCTTCTCCAACTGCATTCCCCAAATTCCAGAACGAAAAACCCAAACAGTGAAAGATAAGTGGCTTTGTGAAAGAGAGGGAAAAGAAACAAAGAGCAACTTAGCATCATTTGTTTTCTAGTTTCTATACCTGGGGCATCGAGAAGCCTCTGATCCTGTTTCACTATCTCCACTAGATGACACTTCTTGAGAACCTGAGATGAAGTTATGTGAATGGGAAAGAAGGAAAAATGAAAAGAAAAAAATATATAGAGAGAGAAGCTTCATATGATTCTTGCCAAAGAGTGTTTTCTAGTTCTAACCTCCCAAATTTCTTGATCTGAATGCAGTTGTAAAGGATCCAGATTACTTCTCACAGTTCCTTGAAACAATGTTGGTTCTTGTGGTATTATACCCAATCTGGACCTTAGATCCTGCAACCCAATTTTGCATATATCAACTCCATCAATAAGGATACGTCCTCCAGCAGGCTCCACCACCCTGAAGAGAGCTTGAATTAAAGTTGACTTTCCACTTCCTGTCCTGCCCACAACTCCAATTTTCTTCTCTCCCGGGAAGGTGCAAGTGATCCCTTTGAGAACCACTGGGAGAGCAGGATTATACTGTACATGAAGATTTTCGAGCTCTATTCTTCCATCTGTTGGCCATTCAGGCTTTGGCCTATAATCTTCAATCACTAGAGGTGCTTCACTTGGTATGTTAGTAAATTGAAGAATTCTCTCAACTGATATCATTTTGTTTTCAACATTACACAGATTCCATATCACCCATGCTTGAAGAACATTTAGGTTCAAACCATAGGTTGCTGCCAGTCCTGCCAAGCCTGAGAAAGATCAACCAATGCATTAGTTCGACACTGACATTTAATGGTGTTGAGTTGAAACAATATCAAGATTATTAGTTGACTATTGGAAAATAAAAGGAGGAGAAGATCTATTGGGCCTTTCATAATGGATATCACCTGGTAATATTTGATCGGGTTTAGATTTCCACCTACTTGGATTGAAAGTTTTAAATTGAAGAGGCATAAAACTTAAGTATTTCTCCTTCTTTGAGTTTTATGTTGTTGCCAATTAGTGCACATTCTTCCTTAGTTACTTTGTTAATAAGAAGGGGGACAGGAAAAACTTACTGGGGTCAACAGCTGACCTAGGCAGACCCACCAAGATGATCAGAACAAGGAAGAACACTAGGTTGAAGAGAAAGTTGATCCGAACACACAGCCATTCCATTGTGGCAGAATTGTAAAACGCTACCCGAGAATAGTCATCAATAAGACTCAGAATTTGTGTCAAGAAGCGATCTTCCTGATTGAAACAGCGAATTGTTGCAGCACCAGCAATTGATTCTGAAAAGTGATGTAGGACTGGAGCCTTACGTATTCCAACCATTCGGGCAAGTTCTCTTGCAGTCGTAATGTAATAAGCCTGAGGAAAGTATAAATATGCACCAAAGTTTTATTTAGTGTGCATACAAGCTATGGCATGTAAGATAGATTAACTTTAATGATTAAAATAAAATATCTCAAAATATCAGAGGCAGCCTACGTTTATGTTCATTAAGTTTAAGTAATGCACAGATAATTTATTCTTTGAGCATTACAAGGTGTAGCTGCTGCAGACTTTCTTCCTAAATAAATTGGTTTAATCATAATGAGGGTGTTAAAAAGAAGAACAAAAACTTCAAGGACTTTCTTGCCTGATACCACATGGAGATTGCAAGAATGGCAAGGAAGAGAAGGAAGACTTGCCATGCCACCTGAGACATAAGGATGATGATGCTTAATAGCTGAATAAGAGCAAATACCAATCCAGCTAATCTGTATGGAATGTCTGTGTCTACTGTGCTTTGATCTGTAGAAGACTGCAATGATTAAAAAGAAAGAAAGTTATTCTGGAGTTTTCATAAAAGCTTCAAACAAAACTTAATCTTTTGGACTTCCACACAAACAGAAAAACAGACCCTACTAAGGATTTGACTTGAAGGTGTTGAATCGAAAAAGAAAATGGGTGCTCGGAAAACTGATGTGATCATTCCACAGAAGAGTCGCTGAGAAGTCTCAACAGCAATAGTTGCCAGAAAAACTGCCCTTCCCAATATGAAGATTGAACTCCCACCCGACATCAAAGCAAATATCCCAATCAACTCCTTTTTACCAACCCTGCCTTCTACCTCTGTTGCCCATGCAATCCAGTAATTGCTGCCCATCTGTAGTCCCTGGAAGAGAACTTGACAGAGAAGGATCACAGGAACTAGAGCTCCTTTATAGGCAGAGGTGATAAAGGTTGAGTAAACACTCCATTTTACTGGACCAGTTTCTGTTTCTTCTTCCTGAGTTCTCTCTGTAGGTTTTCTACTGTTGACAAGCCCTTCAAAATTTTCCTGTGCAATTTCTATCTGATTTATAGGACAGGGTCTGCTGGTTAAGGACATGCAATTTATATCATGTTGCTGCGAGTTAACATGGTTCATTGATTTTCTATGAGCAGAAGTTTGTTTAACAAGTTCACCGTTGGGATCTGCAATAAGATCTTCGAACTTTCCTGACTGCACTATCCTTCCATCTTTCATCACCTATGAAAATGTGCAATTACAAGCAAGAGATACGTGGCTAGTGAGGATTGTTTTTTAGTTTTCTTAAAGAACATGATAATCAAGTATATTCTAAGAACTTACCAGAACAATATCTGCAGCATCTAGAAATTCCATTTGATGGGTAGCATAGAGGACAGTCTTCTGGGACAATAGTTGCATAAGACACTTCTGCAAAAATGGTGTACTTATATTAAAATCCATTTAATGGTATATGACTAAAAAAATGAATTGGAGACAACGATAGTATATCTTACCTTAAACAAATAGGTTGCAGTATGTGCATCAACAGCACTGAAAGGATCATCGAGTAAATAAACATCCGCATCACTATAGACAGCTCTTGCCAGTTGAATCCTCTGCTTTTGTCCTCCACTCAAGTTCATCCCCCTCTCTCCAACTACACTAAAATCTCCACCCAGCCACATCTTGATGTCCTGGTTCAAAGCACAGGCTTCCAATACGTCCTCATAAAAGGCCTGGCTCATTTCCCTGCCAAACAACACATTCTCCCTAATTGTACCGGTTTGAATCCAAGCACTCTGAGGCACATAGGCTTTTTTTCCATAAATCTTGATTCCTGCTCCAGAAATCCTTGGAATTTCACCTAGTATACTAGAGAGTAGGCTTGATTTTCCTGATCCAACTGGCCCACAAATTGCAACCTTATAACCTTTCACTATGTTCATCTTCTCCATTACTTTGACGGTAGGTCTGTTTAATTTTTCATCATCTATTTCCCAAGCGTATTCTCCTGCCTCAATTTCAATTGCAATATTGGACGCGTTTGAAGTATGATATTGTATCAGTTTCTTTTGATCTTCTCCTCCCAATAACTCTTGGATACGATCAATTGAGACCTTTGTCTGAGCAATCATGGAAATGAGCTCTGGTAAGTTGTAGATTGGTTCTTGTAGAATTCGGAAAGTGGCTAAAGCTGAGAGGACTCTGCCTGCTGTTAACGGCGTGTTTAATGCAATGCAGACACCAAAAGTGATAACTGAAACAAAAGTTGGAGAAGCCCAGAAGAGAAAGGCCACTGCTGAACAAGTATACAGGTATCTTTTCAGCCAGCTTCTCTCGGTTTCCCTAAGATGAAGGAGCTTCTTTAAGAATGTAGGCTCCCATGAATGCAGCTTCAAAACTCTCATGCTCTTCAAGGTCTCTGAAGTTGCTTTGATTCTCGAGTCCTTAGCTTCCATGATCTTTGAGTGAAGCCTTTCTTGAATATTGGCCAAAGGTGTGTTGCATAACATCACTAAAACTGTGGCAAAAAGAGCAGCAATGGAGGGGGCAGCACCAAGGTTCCTGTAAAGTATGATCAGGGCCAGAATGACCTGGACTGGAAGCAACCAAACTCCATGGATGTACCAGCAGAAGTCTCCAATTCTTTCAGCGTCAACATTGATTAGATTTATAATTTTACCATTGCTTAAACCACCATATTTAATTGACAGAGACTTCTTGTAAATCAATACCGTCAGAGCTGCCCGTACTCGTATGCCAATGCGCTGAGCACCAAAATACCATTGTCTTTGAGTTAGTGACTCCACAGTCTTTGCAAAGAAGAATATGAATGCGAGAATGAGACCATAGAGGAGGCCTGAATCATCATTTTTACCCAACAAGAAATTCACAAAGTTTGTGATCAGGAAGGGCCCCATATAGGATGCAATTGTGTTGGCTCCTACCAAAAAGAGAGAAAAAGGAACAAAACCATGTAAAATCTCTGAAACAGAAAATAAATAAGAAATCGTATTGAGGGGATGTTTGTGAACAGAAAGGTACCTGCAAAAGCTGCATTTATGACCAAGGATTTCCATGTGGCATCAGCTATGGCCTTCGGCAACGAAGAAGCTTCAAATTTCTGCTTTCTAAGCGATTCTTCGAGCAACAAGGAAGCATTTTCTGCTGTTTCAGATTGAGGAACTGAAGGAATATGAGACGATTCAAGTTTCTGAATTCGACCTCTTTTGAAAATCGGGTTGAGCCACAGGAAGGTAAGTCGGCTCCAAATTCCAGCACTAATGAAAGCACCATCATCATGAGAGGAACATTCACTTTCCTTTGGTAGTAAAGGTTCTATTATGTCCTCGCCTTTCCTAGCACTACAACTCCTTGGTAAAGCATTGAAACAAAGAAGGATAACCAAAGGAAAGGATGCGAAATCAACTGTGTTTGGCTCTGGCAAAGGATATGGCAAATCTATGGGTTTCACATAGGTAATCATATAAATGGAGAGTGAAAGTGAATCAAAGATGCCGGAAAAGACCCACCAGACAGTAAGGACCAACGGCCACCTTTTGTCTCCTCTTAGATTTCTGTTCATTGAATAAACTGTTACCAATGTTGATAGAAACCAAGTCATGAAAAGGATGACAGATTTCCAAGGGATAATCCTACTCTTCCAATATTCATACATGCCAAAGCCAAGATAGAAAGTTGAGATTATGACGTTAGAAAGAACAGTAGTCGCAATGAAACCTCTGTATCCTTTCATTGGTGGGCATTCCAAATTTACAGCACCGCCATCTCTCCTTTGCCTCCAAACGTTTAACAAAACCCATGTCAGAAACGCAAAGACAAATGCTACATTGATAATCTCCAAGGAGATATCCATTAGGATTGAATCCATATTCAAAAAGAACCCCAGTTCAAAATTCTCTGGCTTAAGAACTAAGAACAAGGAGATTCTGCGATCAGTAACACCTGCATATATAACCCCTGTATATCAATGCCAAGCCTAGATGAATAAAAAATTGCAACCCAATTCGTATAAGTGTATAAACATTGGAAAAGAATGGAATTTCAATTGAAATATTCATAAATTACAACAAATTCAGAGGACTGATTCTAAAGTAATGACAAGTAGGGTCGCCTAAAGAGAAGCAAACCTGTAAAAATATGAGGAAAGCACGTGTCTCTTTGGAGGGTGGTGACAATGGAGGTTCAAGCCCTTTACACAGTGGGTCTGTGAGATTCTTATTAATAAACACAAAAACCATCCCTTTCGTCACAGTCTCTGACTCCGGCCTTCCTATCTCTACTGGAATTCCTGATAAAAAAAGAAAATAAATATATTCAAGATTCTAATAAATTCCAGAATCGTAAGTCTCCGCATACCGTAATATTATCAATATGATACTATCCGCATATCGTAATCTTATCAAAATATGATACTATGTTTTCATGTATTCAAAGCTGTCAATTTTTGCAGATTAATAAGAATGTGCTCATGTATGTCTTCATTGTGTTCATGAATGACTCATTTCTGGGTTACATATTTATCTTATGAGGTGCTAGTGTGCGCCCTGCTACAAATTTTATATTTTCTTTTATTTTATTTTATTTTTTTTAATTATTTTTAAAAATTAAAAAAAATATTTATACACTAAAATTACTTCCTTTACTATTAAATAAAAAAAATCAAAAAAAAAATTAATACATAAGGAGTTAAAATAAGAGGACAAATACTAAACATTTTTTTTTCAGCTCAATGTACAAAATATGTCATATTTATTAATGAATTATGTGATATATAACACGTCTTATACAGTGAGATGAAAGTAAAATTCTGACGTGATGTATAGAATTTTTTTATATATATTATTTTTGAAAAAAAAATTAGGAAGTTATGACTAAAAAAACACCCTACTCATACAGTGATTCTGTACCAAGTTACCAACATATGGTTCTAGCTGAACAGCCAGAGAAAATGGTCTGCATCCTTTGATTACGTGGCACGCACTGAATGAAGAAAAGAAATCATGACCGTTGGTACGGCCAAATGGCGACTATAGAGGGTTAAGAGTTCGAGATTTCATTAAATATGTGTTGCTCAAGTGATGGTTCGGACAGCTCAACTTTCCTTATCGGACTGAAAAACGTGGTGGCCGTGCGGTGGGCTTGTGGAGGGTAAAAGTCATTCGACTGTAGAAGTGTGCCCATCTCGTGCCAGTATTTGGTGTAAGAGCACAGCGGCATCTAGGGACTAGGTGTAGAAAACATGTTTGTTATGATTACATTGATTTGATTTATCAGAAAATATTAAAATTAAATTTTAACAAGCATATATATATTTATATGTACTAAGGATATCTCTTTTCTTTTGCCAGCTTCGAGCCCACTTTCCTTTCCAACGCGATTAATTATGCATCGGGTCAAGTCCAATCTAATCTCTTGCAATTCATGGTACGTACTTAGACAACTTAGGACAGAAGTTCCTATCCATTTTCCATTTCATTGAGATGTCTGAGCCATCGTTTTTGACCCAAGAGTTAGTATGCAAATACAATTAGTCGATGGAAGAATATTTTCATAGATCACTATTCATATCCCACATCCGACACCATATGAAAAATATCCTCACATCTTATAAAAAGTTATAGGTGTGAAGTATGCAATGTGAATAATAGCTGATTTGTAGTAAAACTCGTAAAGCCGTACCATCTTTTTTTATTTTTTGGTGCTTTTCATTTTCGATGGTTTTGGCGCTTTCAAGAGCACGATTCTAGCCCTTTTTCCAGTTGAAATGGATGATTATAAAATACTAAGCTTTGCACGTTATTCACTTTATATGCAGGCATTCATGGACCCCAAGTTCAGCCTTCCGCAATATCCCTCCCATATTGCCTTTTCAGTTCATTTATTATCAAACATACATGGGCATCGGGACGAGTTGTCTTTGTACAAATCTTGGCAGAATATATATCATTTTACTTTCTTTTAAGAATCTTTTTACATGCGTGCAGTGAAGAAAAAAACTAGAGAATTAGCACTCTCAGGATTAGTTGAGATATTGTTTCTGGACTGTGGCCATCAAACTAGAGAATTTTTTCTTTGAATTATCCAATGTGCACTTACGGAAATTTCATTGTCAAGAATTTGTGTACCCTATAATTAGTTGACACTAATCCTGAACATTTGGTGCTAATCAAAAAGGAAGGGAAAACAAAAAAGAGGTGCAAAGACACAAGTAAGTGAAAAACAATGAGGCACGTTGTGTTAACAAAAATGATGAAAGAAATGGTCACATGGTGTCGACATTTCTGGAAAAAGAGGATAAGAAAACTGAAAAGAAAAAGAAGCTTTTGCCTGGAACCAACTCTGAAAAAGATCCAGAGGACCACGCACTCCACACCCACACCCACACCCACCCCCATCATGATTCATGCTCTTAGTCCAGCCTCCGTTTCATGCGTTCTTTCTTTCTTTTCATGACTTTTAGTTTTTGACAATTCCTTCCAACTCATTGGTTGGCCATGAATTTATCACGTATCTATATTTAGAAATTGTGTCCGTAAGCATGCATATTGATCTCCACTTCATCAAGTTCATGTTAAATGGATAGTAATATTTATTGTAAAATATTAAGTGTCTTAATTGTTTCGTACTGAAAAGTGCAATTAATGATTGCTAAATATTATATACGATTCACATATTTTGTACTAAATAGATACGATTCATTTTACTTGAAAGGGAAAGATTCTATTGCCAGAGGGTGATGGGGGCGGGTATATATGGCCTCAAACCCGTTTCACATAATACAATATCGAGAGTAGGTTTGGATAGTAATAAGTTGATATGAAAGTTGAATAAAATATTATTTTTTAATATTGTTATTATTTTAAAATTTAAATAATATTGAACTGTTTATTATATTTTGTATACAAATTTAAGAAAATTATAATAATTAAATGAGATAAGATAAGATATTTTTTATATCCAAACTATCAATGAAGTATATATCTCGCACCTATTTCACATAATATAACATTGAATGAATAGTATTGATAATATTTATAATTTTCAAATTCAAAATAATTTAAAAGTTTATAAAGGTTATCTACAACATTTCATTTTCTTTCTATGACAACTTGAAAATTGCAACTCATTGCTTGGTGAGAAATTCTTCACAACTCTATATCTTCATAATCACGAGAGAGTGATGGAGCATATACCTTGCATCTATTTCACGTAATGTAACATTGAATTCATAGTATCCATGGCATTTATAATTTTCAAAGCCAGAGTTTTTTTCTCATTGAATCATGTCACCCACATGTGTTAACCCACTATAAATACAAATAATTGGAAAGATCAAAGGCACTTCACTTTCTTAGTATTTCAACTATGACATTCTATTTTTTTCTCTAATGAATTTGAAAATCCCAACTCATTATATGATTGAAAATTCTTCACAACTCCATGCATCTTGTGAACCATGAGAGAGCGATGAAGTATATATCTCGCACTTGTTTCACATAGTGTAATATTGAAGACATAGTATCCATAATATTTATAATTTGCAAAATCAAAATAATTTAAAAGTTTATAAACAATTCACTTTCTTTGATGACTTTAAAAATTCCAACTCATATGGATAGAAGAGTTGAAAGAAATGGAGAACGATGCTGGATAGAAGAGGAAATGATTGGAATTTTTGCTCTTGTAAAGAAAGAGATGGTCTGTATTGAATGATTTCCATATGATTAATAAATGAGAAGCGATAAATTTGAAATAATTTGAAAGTTCAACAACACTTCACCTTCTTAGCATTTCATTTGTGACATCCCATTTTTTTCTCCAATGATTGTGACAATCCAAACTCATTACATGGCCAAATATTCTTCAGTACCACTGCGCATTATATGAACCATGAGATAGTGACGAAGTATAGATCTTGCACCAATTTCTCATAGTATAACATTTAATGCATAGTATTCATAATATTTATCATTTTCAAATACAAAATAATTTTAAAATTTATAAACACTTCACCTTCTTGATATTTCATTCATAACATTTTATTTTCTTTCCTTAATGACATTGAAAATTTCAACTCATTGCTTGGTGAGACATTCTTCACAACTCCATATCTTTGAACCAAGAAAGAGTGATTTGTTTCATATAGTGTGACAATGAATGCATATTATACATTGTATTTGTAATTTTCGAACCTAGAGTTTTGTTTTCGTTAAATCATGTCTTTCGCGTATGCGTTAATCGACTATAAATATAAAATAATTAGAAAGTTCAAAAACACATCAAATTCTTAGCATTTAGTATGTGACATCCCATTTTTTTCTCCTACGACTTTGACAATCCAAACTCATTACATGGCTAAAGATACTTCACCATTGCACATCATATGAACCATGAGATAGTGACAAAGTATATAATATATCATGCACCAATTTCACATAGTATAACACCCAATGCAAAGTATTCATAATATTTATAATTTTCAAACTCAAAATAATTTTAAAATACATAAACACTTCACCTTTTTTATATAGAATGTATAATATCCATAGTATTTATAATTTTCGAACCCCGGGTTTTCTTCTCGTTGAATCATGTCATCCACATATATATTAACCGACCATAAGTTTAAAATAATTTGAAACTACGGAAACTCTTCGCATTCTTAGCATCTCATCTATGACATTCCATTTTTCATTTAATCACTTTGAAAATTCCAACTCATTACATGGCAAAAGATTCTTCACAACTCTGCATCTTGTCAACCATTAAAGAGTAATGAAGAATTATATATCTCGCACATATTTCTCATAATGTAATATTGAATGCGAAGTATACATAGTCTTTATAATTTCAAACTCAAAATAATTTAAAAGTTTATAAATACTTCACTTTCTCGATCTTTAATTACAACATTTCATTTTCTTTCCTTAATAACTTTGAAAGTTCCAACACATTGCTTGACGTGAAGTACTTCTCAACTCTATATCTTGTGAAACATGAGAGAGTGATGGAGCATATACCTTGCATCTATTTGATATTGTGTACATTTAATGCATAATACCCATGGTATTTGTAATTTTCGTACACTTAGTTTTGTCCCCGTTTAATCATGTCTTCCACATATGTATTAATTGACTATAAATTTAAAATAACTTGAGATTCACCTTCTTAGTATTTATTTTGTGATATTCCATTTTTTTTCTTTGATGCCTTTGAAAATCCCAATTCATTACAAAGATATTTCATAACTCTTTATCTTGTGAACCATGACAAAGTGATGAAATATATATTGTACCTATTTAACATAGTGTCACAATAAATGTATAATATCTATAATATTAATCATTTTGAAACACAGTATAACTTAAAATTTAATATACAATTTACCTTCTTGATATTTCATTTATAATATTTCATTTTCTTATGACTTTGCAAATTTAACTCATTGCTAAATGAGAATTTCTTCACTTCTCCATATCTTATGAACCATGAGAGAGTGATGGAGCATAACACATGCATCTATTTCATATACTATAGCATTGAATGCATAATATCCTTTGTATTTATAATTTTCCAACCCAGAGTTTAGTTCTTATTGAAGAATCATGTCATCCATGTATGTGTTAGCCGATGATAATTTAAAATAATTTGAAGGTTTGACAACACTTCACCTTTTTAGCATTTCACTTGTGACATTCCATTTTTTCTCCAATGACTTTGAACATCCAAACTCATTACCTCATGACCACAACAAAAGCTAGAGATTGAGATTGAGATAAATTCAAACAGATAGAAAATTCGAAGATTTAGATTTTTTTTCTAAAAATTGAATATGTCTTCTAAAGACCACAAGTTGGGCTTACATGGCTAAAAGATAGGCCAAATAATAAAATATGAAATCAAATAAGTATCTCGCTAAAATTTAGCCCAAAATCCAGGAATAAAATTGTTCATAAAAATAAACATTACCATAAAAATGACTTAAAATGGTAAAAGTAACTTAAAATAACTATTCGGAGGAAAAAAGAATGATTTTGGGATCAAAACGAGGACCACTAGGTGTAGTGTGGTGATCATGATGTTTGCACTGAATATGACTTTTCAAATTAGTGTCATATGTGCAATTTTGATACTCGAAGCTAAAATTATGGCCAAAATACTAACATGTGCGCAAGCAAAGAATGCCAATATTTTCTCGCCAAAATGAGGACCGCCTATCTTTTCTGGCCAAACCGAGGAATGTCTACCTTTCCTAACTGAACTTAAGAATCTTCACCTTTTCCTACCAAATTTGCATTGACTTGCCTTCTCGAGTTAGTCCGGTGCTATTAACATTGAATTTGCCAGCTTAACATCATCAGACACGAATCCCCCTACATCATCAAAATACCTTACATCTATTTCATATAGTGACAATGAATGCATAATATCTATAGTATTTATAATATTTATAATTTTAAAGTTCATAAATACTTCACCTTATTGGTATTTCATCTATAACATTTCATTTTATTTTTTTAATGACTTTGGAAATTCCAACTCATTGTTTGGCGAGAAATTCTTCACAACTCAATATCTTATGCACCATGAGAGAGTGATAGAGCATATACCTTGAATTTGTTTCATATAGTGTAACATTGAATGCAAAATATCTATGGTATTTAAAATTTTCGAACCCAAACTTTTTTTCTTGTTGAATCATGTCATCCACATACGTATTAACCGACTATAAATTTAAAATAATCTGCAAGTTCGGAAACACATCACCTTCTTAGTATTTCATTTTTGACATTCCATTTTTTCTTTAATGACTTGGAAAATCCCAACTTATTACATGGCTGAAGATTCTTCACATCTACGCGTCTTGTGAATCGTGAAAGAATGATGAAGTATATATCTTGCACTTATTTCACGTAGTGAATATATTTGAATGGATAGTATCCATAATATTTATAATTTCAAACTGAAAATAATTTAAAGTTTTATAAACACTTCACTTTCTTGATATTTAATCTATAACATTTCATTTTCAACGTTATCAATTTTCTTTCTTTGATAACTTTTAAAATTCCAACTCATCCCTTGGTGTGAAATTTTTCAAAACTTCATATCTTGTGAAGCATGAAAGAGAGATGGAGCATATACCTTGCATTTGTTTCATGTAGTTTACATTAAATCCATAATATATATGCATGGTATTTGTAATTTTTGTACCTTTAGTTTTGTTTATGTTGAATCATGTCATTCATGTATGTGTTAACAGATTATAAGTTTAAAATAATATGAAAGTTCGATAATGATTCACCTACTTAGCATTTATTTTGTGCCATTCCATTTTTTTATGCATTTGAAAATCCAGGCTCATTAAAAAATTTATTCATAACTCTGCATCTTGTGAACCATGATAGAGTGATGAAGTATATATATCTCACACCTATTTCACATAATGTAATATTGAATGCATATTATTTTTAATATTTATAATTTTCAAATTCAAAATAATTTAAAGTTTATATACACTTCACTTCTTGATATTTCATTTGTAAAATAATTTAAAAGTTTATACTTCACTTTACTTCTTGGCGAGAAACTCTTCAAATCTCTATATCTTCTGAACCATGAAAGAGTGATGGAACAAAAACCTTGCATCTGTTTCCTATACTGTAACAATGAATGCATAATATCCAGGGTAATTTTCAAACCCGTAGTTTTGTTATTGTTGAATCATGTCATCAAAGTATGTGTTAATAGACTATAGATTTAAAATAATTTGAAAGTTTGGAAACACTTCACCTTCTTAGAATTTTATCTGTGACATTCATGTTTTTTTAATGCTTTTTAAAACCCCAACTCATTACAAGGCAAAAGATTCTTCAACACTTCACAATGCATGGTATATATCATTGAATGCATGGTATTCATAATGCATGGTGTTATCAACCATTAAAGATTAATGAAGCATATATCTCGCATCTATTTCACATAGTGTAATATTGACTGCTTAGTATCTATAATATTTATAATTTTAAAGCTCAGAATAATGTAAAAGTTTATATACACTTCACATTCTTGATATTTCATTTATAATATTTCATTTTCTTTGTGATGCCGGGACATAATAGGAGATTATTCTAACCGCTAATCAAACAATGGAAGCTAAAGATTGAGATTGAGAAAAATCTCAAACAAATGAAACTTTGAGATAAACTTTGAGAGTAGGGTTTTATTATAAAGTAAATCGAATCTCCTTCTAGAACCCACAAGTTGGGCTTAAATAACTAACAAAAAATGGTAAAATTGTAATTAAGGCCAAACAATAGAAAATGAAATAAGATAACTATGACTAAAATGTAGCCTAAGAATCTGGAATAAAATCGTTAGTAAAGATAAACACTACCATAAAAGAAAATTAACCAAAAATAAAAGAGTTAACTAAAAATGATGATTCAAAAGAAAAGATGGTTGATTTTGGGATCGACAAGGGGCCCCTAGGCAAAGCGTGGTGACCAAGACGTGCGCGTTGAGGAGAGTTTTTCGGATTGGGGTCATATGTGCGATTCTAACACCTATAACCAAAATTATAGTTAAAATTATGATATCACTACTTCTCCTCACCCAACGGAGGAATAAGTTTTCTCTTCTAACCAAGGAATAAGTCGTTACTCGTCCAAATCCAACGAATGTCGGTTCTTGCTCAAATTTACTACTTATCGCCCAAATTTTAGGAATACTTATATCTTCTCGCTGATTTTGCACTGGTCTACCTTCTCGAAGTAGTCTAGTACTTTTAACGTTGCATGTATTAGCTAAGCCTCATCAAACTCAGATTTGGGCTCGGATCCCCCTACATTAGCCTCCCCGGGTTGGAAAGAACTCGCCCTCGAGTTCACACCATTGTCGACAAAGCAGTGGCTAAGGTATTTGATGTTGAACACATTTGAAGTCCTCATATGACTGGGAAAACGTAGTCTATATGCATTTTCATTGAGTTTTTGGAGAACTTCCGAGATCCAATTTTCCTATCCTTCAAGTTAGCACAGCCTAAACAAAATCTCCGACATCAAAAAGTACTCCGCGGCGACAATTGTCAACATGAACCTTGCACTCTGCATTACTTGCCTGAATTGCTTGTTTGACTTGGTTGTGTACTCCCCGAAGGTGCTCTGCCATCTCCTTAGCCTTAACATTCAAGCGACCAATCCATGGGACAGGGGCCAAATCAAGGACACCCAACAGATTCCGACCATACACAACTTCAAATGGACTCAACTGGGTAGTTCGGTTCTTGGATCGGTTGTAAGCAAATGACCTCCAATGTCTTGGCTTAGTACCCGTCAAACTTCTCAGAAGGTTGCCCAAAGTTCAATTCACCACCTTGGTTTGGGAGTGGTAGGCACTACTAAAGATTTTAAGCATTTCTCTTAAACTCTTCCAGAAATTACTCATAAATTTCGTATCCCGATCTGAGGTAATAGACCAGGGAACACCATGTAGGTGAGAAATTTTCTTGAAATAAAGATGGGCAATCTGGATGGTATCCCTGGTCTTTCTACAAGTTACAAAATAGGCCATCTTAGAAAATCAATCGACCACGATGAAAATTGAATCCATGGTGCATTCGGTCCTGGTAAACCCAAGACAAAATCCATACTGACAACAAGCCATGAACCATCAGGTACAGGTAATGGAGTGTAAAGGCCAGCATTGGTGACGGTTCCCTTCACTCTCTAGCACACAAAACATCTCATCACGTATCATGCTATGTCACTGGTCAACTTGGGCTAATAGTAATATGCAGTGATCAAAGTCAAAGTCTTTTCTTGCCCAAAGTGTCATGATTGAGTTGCATTATTGCATATTTTATACATTTAAAATCAATACATTTTTAATTGTTTTATTATTTTATTATTGATTTTAGATGAAAAAATGATTAAGAGGCATAAATTCAAGTTATAATTTAAATTGATTAATAGCATAATTTATGCTTGATTTTAATACTTGTGATTTAATTTGATATTGTTTCTTTACATGCACAACACACTTTTAATCTTTTGTCTAATTTAAATTTTATTTTTGTTTTATTATTTTTAATTTTTCTTTTTTATAGCTTGTCCTAAACAACATGTCGTTTTTACTGTAAGAAAAAACTACACGTCATTTGTCTCTGGGAATCAAATATGGCTCTGCTAAACGACTTGTTGTTTTGTTTATAGACAAAAATGACAAGTCATTTTCGTCATCTTCAACCTCACCACTCCACGCATGCATATACACCATCCACCGTGCTCTATCTCCACAGCCATGAGCCCAACCTCCTCCAGCGCACGTCATCTCCATCATGCAGTGCACCGCAAGCCACCTTCCGAAGCTCCCATGCACAGCCCCGACAGCACCAATCCACGCACACAGCCACCATACGTAGCACTTCCATTCACGGTCAAAAGCCCAGCTAGCACCTCCAAGCTCAACCACAATCATCTTCCTGAGCATTGCACCTTCATCATGCACGGCTTCCAATGACAGCAACAGTCATGCACGTCCCTCCAGCCTCCATGCACCTCCATGTGAAAACCGGCAGCAAGCATCCTCTGTTTTATGAAGTGAAAACAGAGAAAGTTATTTCTTGCCCCTCAGAACCTTCATTGCAAGTCCGCTACCACTGAGAGCCACGACACACGGCCTCCACCTTCTGCAACTCAGCCTCCTTCCTACACAACACTTCCATCACAACCACCAGGCCCAGCCACAGTCCGAAGCCCCCAAGCACGCTACATGATGTTCTCCCTGCTAGCTTGTTACTACTTAACCCATAAACCATGGCAAACAGATACATCACTGGAGGCAGCGCATGTGACGCTAGGCAAGAAATAACGAAACACTTGGACGTAAACAAAGAAAACAAAATGAACTAGGCAACGGACACAAGAAAAAAAAAATATAGAAATCACACACTCACGCGGTCAGCTTCCCGTAATAGCTGGGTGGAAGAATAAAAAGAAAGAAGAAAAAGATGAAGGTGAAACTAATATAAAACACAGAATGAATATTGGGTTAGATGCTGGGAAAAAGAAGAGATGGGCATTAATTTAAATACATATTGCCAGACAAGGCTTGGTGGAAGAATAAGTGCACGTTGCATGAGTTGGGAGAAAAACACATGCACATGGATACCAAAAGAAGAAGAAATTAAATATGAATGTTGGCTGAGAATTTCGGCTGGGTGCACAAGAGGAATAAAGAAATAAAGAAGAAACGCACACCGCATGGGGAAGACGCAGAAGAAAAGAAAAAAAAAACCACGCGAGACACGGAAAAGAAAAGAAATGAGGCAACACAATTCATGCAGATTTTCCGTAACGGGCGATTTGAAAGTGGACTACTCGAAGACAACCTCATGCTTTTCGATCCTATATAAACATATGACTTTGGAGAACATGAGACAAATTACTTCGGCGGAGAGTTTTTGGGACTCAGAGTTTTTTTTTTTTTTTGAGGTTTTGTTCTTGAGAGAATTTTGCTGGTCTTGTTCAAATGGACAGCTAAGTCGAAGTAAAGTTATGAATGAACTTGCACAATTGAGAGTGTTTTTAGTTTATTTTTTATTCATGTGATTGTTATTTATTAATGTAAACTCTTATTTATCATTCTCTAATTATCAATAGCATTTTCTTATCTCCAAATAATCTTGGAATTGATCCCTTTCATAGATTCAGTTATACTTTTTCTATAGAATGGTTAAGATCATTGATTATGTTTGGATTAATTCATTGTCTTTATTGATTTAATTCTTTGTTGCAGTATTGGCCACTGGATATATTGTCGTCGCTGGGTTTTGTCAATAAGGATAATAATTCACAAAATTTTTAAAAGTAGTGAATGATTTATCAAAGAGTTATCTTTATATTAATGTGATTTGTAGTTCTATATATTCCAATTAGGGATTTTGGAGATGAATCCCCAATTGTGTAAATTCACTAAATCAATAATAGATAGAAATACCTGATTTGTGCAAGGAATTCATGATACTTTGCTATTTGTAATTTGTGTGATCCTTATTTTTATCCTTGTAATTTTAGTTGCTAAATCGCATTAAAACCAAGTTTTTCTTATTGATCATTATATTTTTTTTTTTAGTTATTTTTATTCTTTTTTGTGTTTTCTTTAATATGTCCTACTGAGGAATCGACACCCCAAAACTGTGCTACAACTACCGTGTTATTCTTTGGGCGTAATCATGCCCCTAGCCATATAGCTCTCGTATAATGTGTTCTCTCAAGGAACAATCTAGGATACATAACTGTAGGCAATGGAACAAAAAACTATTGTGCAAAAGAAAATCACTTCGCCTACCCTCATTTACTTCCTTAAGAATCCTTTCAAATGAAGGATTTTCAGCATACAAATCCCTGAAAGTGTCAAAGCCCGCCACTCTGGTACTAATGGTGGTGAGGAGTGTCACGCGTTGACTTAAAGTGTCCACAACCTGGTTCAAGCTCCCTGATAGGTGCCTCAGCGAGAACGTGAACTCTTGCAGATAGGCAACCCATTTAGCATGTCGTCTGCTCAGCTTGTGTTGCCCGTTGATGTACTTCAACACCTCATAGTTAGTAATTAGAATGGACTCCTTTTGTACCAAATAGTTTTGCCAGTGTTTCAAGGACTATACAATGGCGTAGAACTCCAAGTCATACATGGAATAGTTTTTCTTCGATCATGATAGTTTCTCACTAAAAAATGCAACAGGTCGTCTTTCTTGACTTAGGATGCCACTAATACCCAACCCGGAAGCATCTCAATTCACCTCAAAGATCTTCTCAAAATCAGAGAGTGCCCGAACTGGTGCTTCAGTTATCTTCTGCTTGACCAGCCAGAAACTGGTCTCTATTTTCTTGGACCACTGGAATAACCACCCATTTGCGCACTCTGTGATAAAAGTGACTAGAGTACTGAAATTACAAATGAATCAATGATAAAAAGAGGCCAATCCATGGAAGCTCCGCACATCATGTAGGGTCTTGGAGGTTGGCCACTCTAAGATGGCTTTTACTTTGGATTTATCTGCGTGGACACCATCTATAGAGACGACAAATCCAAATAATGTAACAAAAGTGGCAAAAAATGAGCACTTCTTTTGGTTGATGAACAAATATTCCTTTCATAACGTCTCAAAAATAGCTCAGATTTGCTCTACATGTGTCTCCCACATTGAACTGTAGATGAGGATATCATCAAAGTAGAAAAAGACAAACTTTCCCATAAACAACCTCAATACCTGATGCATAAGTCTTATAAACATACTGGGAGTGTTGGATAGCTCAAAAGGCATGACCAAACACTTGTAGAGACCATGTTGCATCTTGAAAGTCGTCTTCCACTCGTCGCAAGGCATATTTGAATATGTTGATACCCACTTTTAAGATCTATTTTGGAACAGATTTTAAAACTTGACAACTGATCCAGCATGTCATCCAGGCGACGAATTGGGAATTTGTCCTTCACGATGATTCTGTTAATGGCTCTGTTTTCCATGCACATGCACCATGAACCATCTTTCCCGGGTACTAGGAGGGCAAGAACTGTACATGGGCTCATACTCTCATGGATACAGCCTATCTCTAACAACTCCAATACTTGGTGCTGCAATTCTTTTGATTCCTTGGGACTGAGTTGATATGCTGCTCTATTGGATATACTAGATCCTAGAATCAAGTCAATCTGATGTTGTATATCTCTCATGGGTGGAAGGCCAGGGGAAAGGTCTTCCAGCATTAGATCTACAAACTCAAATAGTATCTACTGAACTTCAGCGGTATCTCACGATCCATCCCGCCATGGCACCAAGGCAAACACCATGCCTTCTTTCTTTACCTCCTCCAAGAATCTAGCCTTTGATCAAAGAGTGTGTCCCTTTCCACCCACATGAGCAGAAGCAGCTCCCTCTTTTCGAGGTGCTTAGGTGGCCTTCTTCCCTTTAATGCTAAAAGAATTGATGTTTTTACGCCCATCGTGAATCACTCTTTGATCATACCACCACAGTCTGTCTAGCAATAGATGGCAAGCATCCATGGATACCACGTCACACCACACATTGTCAAAATACTTCCAACCAATCGAAAAGGAGACCAAACACCGTTGGTTGACTGTGACCTCACTGCCCTTCTTCAACCACAACAGTTTGTACGGCTTCGGGTTCTGGTATGTCTTGAGTTATAACTTTTGAATTGCTTCCTTGAAGACCACGTTCTCACAGCTACCACTATCTATGATCAGTTTTCACAACTTCTCAAAAATGGTGCAAGTAGTGTGAAAGATATTAGTACTCAACCAGTCTTCACCGAATCACCCTTAGGAGTTAGTAAACTATTTCTGACGACAAGGGTCTCGTTACCATCTCCATGCAAGACATCCCCTTCCTCATCATCTTCATCATAGGTCAGTTCTCCCATGCTTTCAACATCCTCTGTGTCATCTTCATTGATTTGGAAGTTTTCTCCCTTTTGGTTGGTAGACTTTCTACATTCTGTCGCCCTATGACTAGGCTCCCTGCAATTGAAGCACCGAATGTTGGTGATCGAACTCTGACCTTGAGTGGACCGTAGAGTAGGGCGAGTCTCCTACAAACATACCCCCCCCCTTTATGTTCTGATCGCCCCTTGGTGCAGGTTGCCTAGTTTGTTGTTTCTCCACAATTAGAGCATGTTGATACGCTTCAAAAATAGTCCACAAAAGAGTGGAGGCAGAGGACATCCTATAAAGGTTGCCGCAAGCCACCCAAATAATATACTACATTTGTTCTTCAGTTTCAGAAGGATCATTCCAGGCCACCAACTAATAGAACTCCTGGGTGTACTCATTAACAGATTTCATTCCCTGTCTCAACGTGTGAAGTCATTAAAACAAGATCTGAGTATATCCGAAGGGCAAAAAGTGACCCTTCATTTTTTTTCTTCATCTTCTCCTACTCGCCAATCTTGGATTTACCTTGTCACTGTCGAGACTGCTCCCACCATGCAGACGCTCGGTCCTTCAGTTTGATGTCGACTAGTTTCACCTTCATAGGATCTGAGACATCCTTGTATCCAAAAATATGTTCCACTTTGTACAACCAATCAATAAAGCCCTCCGCCAACATGAGTACCAGAAAATACCGATAGATTCACTCTGAAGCCTAGGTCTCCACCTCGCTCCTCCCTACCATAGTACTCCCGAAAAGGAGCACGATTACAATACATATTCTCAAAACTAGATTTAGATTCTTGATCATAAGTCTGGCCTTCCTGGTTTTGCGCCTCTAGACTTTGGGATAATTTTGCTATTTGCCTATGCAAATCTGCAATCACCAAAAATGAAATAGTTAACTAAAAATGAAGATTCGGAAGGAAAAAGGGCTGATTTTGGGGTCAACAAGGGGCCCACTAGGCAAAAGCATGGTGACCACAACGTGCACGCAAAGAAAGCCAAAATTATAATTAAAATACTGATGTCGCCACTTCTCCTCCCCTAACCAAAGAATAAGTCTTCTCGTCCAACCAAAAAATAAGTCATTACTCGCCCAGATTGGATGAATGCCACTTCTCGTCCAAATCTGCCGCTTATTGCCCAAATCATAGGAATACTCACCTCTTCCCGCCGATTTTACGCTAGTCTACCTTCTCAAAATAGTCCAATGCTTTTAACATCGCATCTGTCAGTTGAGCCTCATCAGACTCAGATTCGGGCTCGGATCCCCCTGCATCACTTTCTTTGATGACTTTGAAAATTCCAACTAATTGCTTGGTGAGAAATTCTTCATAACTCCATATCTTGTGAACCATGGGAGTAATGGAGCATAGATATATATTGCATCTGTTTCATAGTGTAACATTGAATGCATAATATCTTTGGTATTTATAATTTTTGAACCCTTAGCCTTTTTCTCGTTGAATCGTGTCATCTACATATGTATTAAATGACTATAAATTTAAAATGATTTGAAAGTTTAGAAACACTTCACATTTTTATCATTTCTTTTATGACATTCCATTTTATTTCCTGTCATGACTTTAAGAATTCCAACTCATTACATTGCCAAAGATTCGTTCGTAACTCTACATCTTGTGAGCCGTGATAGTATTAGTGATGGAGCCCACAATATTTTCAAATAGTATAACATTGAATGCATAATATCCATGATAATTATATTTTCGAACTAATAGTTTTGTTCTTGTTGAATCACGCCATCTATTTATATGTTAACTAATCCTAAATTTAAAATAATTTGAAACTTTAGAAATATTTCATCTCTTTCGTTTCTAGCAGTTCATTTTCTTCCCTCTACATATAACTCCTAAAATTAATAGTCAAAGAAATTCACGTTCAAAACATTTCACACTTTGGTAATAAACAAATTATTAAAAATAGAATAAAATAAAAAAAATTAGTAATTTTCCAAATAGGTGCATGACCAGGGGTGGAACTACTAAGGAGGTTTAAGAAAATTAAATTTTGAAAGGTGATTTTATAAGTAGATTATATGAAAATTAGTATTTGACCCTCTCAAAATTATTTTTTTGTAAGTTGACTCCCAAAATCACATTTCCTGGTTCTACCCCTGTGCATGACTACTTCATTTAACTTTAGAGAACATTAATCTAATATGATTAAATACTGTATTATTGTACGCATTAAAGAGAAATATGGTTAATTACCGGTTATTGATTTTTTTTATTATTATTATTATTATTATTATTATTTTACAACCGGTGGATTAGCTTGAACAGAGAGATATTAGCCGATGCCAATTAGTAAGATGTTTTCTACCATGGATGCAAATTTATTAAAGTTCTGTATATTTCATATATATATATATATATATATATAAAAATATATATATATATATATATATATATATGTAGAAAAATATATATATATGTAGAAAAATGATATACGTATATATATATATATATTAGCTGTCAAAATCACCATTCGAATATTTTAATTTTTTATTTAATGATTAAGAAAATAATTATCAATAATAAATAGTTAAAGATATTGAAAAAATATTTTAAAAAAATCTCAAATAGACTAAGGGCAGATGCGACCCCTAGAATTGTCTATTATATTATTATTATTATTATTATATACTAGTAAGTGAAGGCACGTATATCCTTGTACGTAGCTCTCAATTGGAGGAAAAAAAAAGCCATATAAAAAAATAAAATCTCTTTACAGAAAGAGACAATAGTAATAATTAAATAAAAGCTTTTAAAAGATAAATTTTGAACAACACAATTCTCAGTAATATCAATAATAAAATTATATCTATGTGGCTTTCGCAGAGAAAATATCAATAGTAGAAAATCTGGAATCCAAGAAAAAATAAAAATGTTATAAGCTGAATTGTCACAGTAAATCCATTTGAAAGTAAAAAACATTACTTGCAAATATTACTGAATTGCATAAGAGGACCAATATCATTTCAAGATTTGAAAACAATTAATAGTATTGTTGTACCAATATATCGTGAGGTAGCCAATCTACATAGTTTGTTGAACAGCTGGAATTAAAACTATTTACATATATGTTAATAAATAATAATTTCATCACTGCATAAGTTGGAAGACAGTTTGATTCATAATTTTAGAAAAAAAAAAACTTCATCAATTTAATCTATGTAGAAATTTCTCATAAACATTTTTTAAAAGATTAATAAAATAAAAGCACTTTTTCATTATAAATTTGTAACTAATTACATGTAAAATAGTGAGAAGCAAAAGCAATATAATGCTAAATACTAAAATGTAACAAATAAGTTAAATAATTACAGAATATAAAAGTGAAGAAAATAACATGCAGCCCAAGATTAATGTTTATTTTCTTAAAAATTCAGGATTTTTCATAAAAATCTTATGAACACTTAGGATATGTTTGGAAAATATGTTTCGTCCAAAATTTTCATCTTCATCTCATCTCATCTTTACACTTTTTCAAATCCTCATACAAAATATAATAAATAATTCAATTTTTTCAAATCCCAATATAACTTTTTCAAATTCTAATTCAATTTTTTCAAATTTCAAAACTAAAAAATAATATTTTAAACTTTAAAACAAAACACAAAATTCTCATCTCATCCTCCAAACATATCCTAGTATTTTTTATGATAATTTATTTATATGGGCCGGTTTTTAAAGTAGTATTTTTTTTTTTTTTTAGCACATGAGAAGTCCAAAATTTAACATCAAAAGCCACTACCCCTAAATTTTGCAGAAGCCCACCCCTGCACCCTATGCGACGTCGTTTGTAGAAAAAACCCTACATATTAATTCTCTGCTTCTCCTCTCTCTCTCTCTCTCTCTCTCTCTCTCTCTCTCTCCCCCCCCCCCTCCTCCCCTTCCCCTTCTCACAAAACTCTAGCTTTGACACAAAGTTTCATACAAAACTGTCTCCCTCTCCCCATCTCATTTGCTACCACTTCTCTCCCTCTCTCTCCGTCGCTAGATGCAGTTGTGGCTGTTCAAACAAAGAAGAACCGCCAGCCTCTTTGTCAATCAAGCGCAGTGTCTTCTCTCGCATTTCTGCTCTGTCCGTTCTCCAAGAAGAAAAACCTCCACTATACACTGCTTCGAAGCACACACCGACTGAGTGATTCAATGTACAGAAATGCGGTCGTCATCCACGAAGAACAAACCACACCTCTCCATCTCATTCATCTCTCTCTCTCTCTCTGCCTCTCTTTGTCTCTCTCTTTCTTAGAAAATCTATTTGTGAATTGTTACAAATGTGAATAAATGTTTTTGGTTGTCGTCATATGCGTATGAATTAGTTTTTGAATCCTTACAAATTTGATCAGATTTGGTTTTTTTGTACAAATTTGAGTACAATTTTTTCTAATGGTGTGAGGAGATTTTGTTATTTTCTTTAGATCTACACGTTTTACATCTTGTTTTTACATTTTATTTTTTTTTAGTGTAAATGAATATGATTTATTTAGTAAATTAAAACAAATTTGAAGGGATTTTCTTTGAATTTGCATTGGTTTCCTCCCTCACTCTGTCTCCTTCTTTGTTAGAAATTTCCTTTATGAATGGTTACAAATTTAAGTAGATTTGTTTCGATTTTATCATATGGGTATGAATTCATTTCTAAATCTTTACAAGAACATATTTTGAATTTTTTTTTGTACAAATCCAACTGTAAATTTGTAGAAATTTGAATTCTTTTTTTTTTTGGGATTTGCGCTGCTTTCGTCTATATCGGTACGAGTTTTTTCCTAAAGTTGAAGAAATTCAAACACAATGTGTCAATGTAAATTCACTGTTCTTGAAATTGAGGGGCAAAAACGTAAAAAATACAAATCAAACAAAAACAAACCAAAAACGTAAAACCACGAATAAAACAAAAACAAACCAAGAGACAAAAAGGATAAACAAACAAAATATAGGGATAAGATCGTAAATGCATGAACTAAATATATATATATATATCAAAGAAGCAGGAATAAAAAGGGAAAACAACTAAAAATAAAGGACAAAATTGAAAGAAAATGCGAGACGAAAAAATATTGTTGGTCTTGGATAGACAAGATATATTTGAAAAACGACGGCAAAAGGATGATGTGTACCTTACATCCCACAATACCATCATATATTGTATGTGGGGCTCACTCACTTGGAAGGATAGAATCGGATGTAGTGGAGCATGAATGACAGACACGTGCTAATAAATATGCTTCCTAGTTCCCATTTCTTTGGAGTTATTGAATACCTCATATGTCAACTTCGGCTTACTCTGCTCTCCTTTCTTCCCATGAACTCTTTCCCCAATTTTAAGTACACATGATTCATGGCTCAAGAGTCAAGACAATCTCCAAATCGATTTTTTTCTTAAAAATCAATCACTAATAACTTATTTAAATTTTATTTCAAAATTATAATTATATTATTATTAGATTGCAATATTAATATTTTTCAATACAAATTGTTATATATACAAAAATTATACAAAAGTAAATCTACAAACAAACATAGTTTAATGAGATCCGTTAAATCTACTTAACAATAAAAGTAACTTTACAATCTGATATACCACATTAAATTATATAAATTTGTGAATTTATTTTTATGTAATCCCTTTGTGGTTAAAATATTTCATTTTTTTTAATATGCTTATATCTTGATTATTGAGATTATAATTTTGGACTTATGCTTATATTTTTTATTATTGAGTTTGTAATATTGGTTTTATTATAGGTTAAAATCTGAAAAAATTAAAATTTTTTGTTAGTAGGTAATTAGTCTTATTGATTTTTTTAAAGATATTGCGACTACTAATAAATATAAATTTTAACTTTTATGTAAGATTATATTAATCGAGTCAAATAAGTTATGCTGGTTAGTTCGACACATTTATATAAAATGATCTAAAACAAGTCGTGTCGTATTGATCCATTTCTAATAATTATTAAAAAGGTCAAAACGAGTGACACGATAAGACTCATTATTTAAATGAATCATATTAATATGAAGTATGGACCAACTTTAGAATATAGGCAGGATTACTATTTAAACAATGAGTTCAGTTTGGATACAAAAGTTTTTTTAAATCATTTCATCTAATTGTTATAATTTTTTCAATTTTTTACACAAAATATAATAAATAATTTAATTTTTTTAAATATCAAAATAATAATAATATAAAAAATAATATTTTATTTAATTTTTTAATTCTTACCTCAATTTATCTCATTTCTACTAATTATCAAAACGTCTCCTGACAAGCAACATCTTTTTTTTCTCTCTCTCTCGAGTAGGCAAAGCTACGTGGTATACTCCATAAGGTTTCACCAGTACTTGTGAATCATTCTTATCTTTTAAGTTTAGTTGTTGGGACACCTTGTGCCGCGTGGAGAGTTTGACTGCTTTTGCAACTTTTGTTTTTTGGTTTTAATGCATGATTAGTAACTTAAGAGTAATCCAAATATCAATGAGCTGGTACCAAACCCTCAGTGCCCACATTATGTTCGGATGATCCTTCCTTTTCACTTGATGGTTCATATGGGTGATATGCTTATTCATGGCTACTTAATCGTAAATAACTAAAAATAAAGGAGGTCAGTGTCGACGCGGTTGGTTCGATCTCCCTTCTTCCCTTTCTCTTTCATACCCTTGCATACCAGCCCCTAGGCCTTCAATCTCCACCAACTCTTTAGTGGACTTGACTCTTCCATTCATTTTACTTCCAATAGTATGTATCGTTGTTAATTTTACGATTTTCGCTTTGGGCTTTGCCACCCAGTTACTAACACCACAAACAAAATCTTTTTTTTTTTTTTGATAAGCACACAAAATCTGTTTTAAATTCGCCTTTTTATTTTTTTATTCATATTTTTTTTATCATTTTTAAAACATTTTAAAAAAAAAATCAATACACTAATAGTTACTTCCTTAACTATTAAATAAAGAAAAAAATTAAAAAAAATTAAAATATATGAGATGTCAAAATGAAGAAGCAAGTTGAGTAGTCAAAATAGTATGTTTCATACCACATACTTGCTAAGGAGAAAAAAATCAAAAAATCAAAATAGATATACAGTATAGAAATGACGAGTAAAATTTTCCTTTCACTTTATCCTCTACCTAATAACTTAATTTTGATGAACAAATAGAAATACCAAGTGAATGTTGTAAAATATATTTATTGTGAACAATAAAATTAGTTAAAACTCAAAAACTCCAGACCCCTATTCATCTCACAAAACGGGATCAAATAGATGTCAAAACTTAAATCTAGAACCAAGGTAAATGCAGTTACAATCTAGCATAAAAATCTGAAAAAATAGTTTTTAAAGATAAATATTAACATAAAAGGAATTATCTCAAGAATAATGGGATTATCTAAAATGAAAGATTCAGTGATATACGGCTTAAATGGTGGAGTTCGGGAGGATTTGGTGGCCAGCAGCAGATTGATTCTGGTTGGGAGGAATTATCACATCGGATAGATGCTGTGTGCGTTGAATATAACTGGGCTCCTCGCCAACCGAGAGGAAAGACACCCGATCGGGATGACAGAACCCTCTCGCTGACTTACCGAGTGCTAAAACTGCTCGTCTTTATTCTCTTTGTTGCCCAAGATGTCGTTTAGGTTGGTCTTTTAAGTTGATTGTTTAGACTAGTCGCCCAATCTAACCGCCTAGAGCCTTGTCGCCAAGTCTTCGCTCCTTTTGGTCGTGCCTTCTGGTTGGGAGTCTCCTCGCCTACCAAGAGGTAAGTCTTCTCGCCTTTAGGTGAAAGAAATCTCTTTGCTACCCACTAGACAATGCTCCTAGCCCAAATCTCATCGGCTCTCTTCAGATCTCACCGCCTCTCATCGATTTTGATCCGTAATCTCTTCTTTTATACTAAAATGCTCTCATTTTACACTAAATCTTCTTATTCCTTCAAATCCAAGAAAATAAAGAAAAATATAATAAAATCAATAGTATTAAAAGAAAAATGATACTTTTCATAAATAAAAGAGTGATAAAATCATAAAAAAATAACACTTTGCTCGCCCTTGAGCAAAGAAGAAAAGAAAGATAATTAAAACAAGCATTGGCTTGATTCATAAAATTTATTGTCTCAAAAATTGTCTAAAGTCTATAATTCAAAGAAATCATTCAAGATCAATCAAGTCCAAAAGTTAATTCAAAACTCAATTCCAGCACATTATCCATCCCTACATTCATGCATACCCATCATTCTCACTTCATCATTAGCTCTTTAGATAGTTTTATGCAAACAAGTAAATAAATAATGGATCTCTAAACACTCCATAGGCTTGCTTTTCAAATCACTCTCCACTAATGTAGAACAAAAACTATCACCAGAGATGAATAGGTCTTTATTAAGTTTGTAATGTAAGGTTAGGGTGGGGGTTACAAAGAAAATGTAGAATTCAAACAAAGCAAGAGAACTTAAGTTTGAACATCAACAGAATAAATAGAGCATTCTCACTTCTAACATCTCTTCTCAATCATTATAAATCTCTCAACATACTTCTCTTTATTGCACTTTCAAGTATCTCTCTCTTTATCCCTCTATTTTGTAGGTCGGATATTTTCTTCTTCTTCTTCTTTTTTCTTTTTTTTAATATTCCATACTTTTTCCTTTGTGGATGACTTTTGTCGGCCTCTTCTTGTTCGCCACACAGAAGACGAGTTGACTCTTTACACTCCCAAACTTATGATTTTGATAATTTTGCTATAATTATTTTACTTGTAGACCTTCTACCTCTCTTGCCTTTCATGCTCTTGTGAGTTTGTGATTTTGTGTAAACTTAGTTCTCTTAAAAGGTAAGGAAATTAGTGTTTAAGCTCAAATAGGGTAGGAAATATGAGGTTTACAAGAAAAAAAAAATATAAGGTCAAAATATATTTCAATAAACCTCAAATGGGTGACTAGAGATAAAGATAATAAATAGGTAAGCTTGAAAGGCTCAATTGGTCCAAAGAATACCTTAATCATTTTTTCAGTAATGTCTAGGATTTCGCCTCGAGTGTAATCAAATAAGTTCTAGAATAAGCTAAATCATACAAATTCACAAAATTCACATAAAATTTCTCTAGGTTTTCAAAACAATTAATGATCATAAGAAGCATTCATTGAATAGAGAAAATATCAAATTAAGTAAGATCAAATAAAAAATTAACTAGACTTAAGCAATGAGAATTTTTCCTAAAAATTATAATCAATTTCAATTATATTCTTATCATAGGCTTTTTATTCATCAAACCATATTGTTATTATTATTATTATTATTATTATTATTATTATTATTATTATTATTATTATTATTATTATTATTATTATTATTATTATTATTATTTTAAATAAATAAAATAATATCTTTCCCCCCCAAACTTAAATATCACACTGTCTTCAATGAAAAAAAGGAAGAAAAACTAAAGCAAAAAATGAGAGAAGGTAAGAGATGCTCCCCTGATTATTTCTAGTTTGGCCAATTGAATATTTTCCTTGAAGGTGCAGCTGTGTACTCCTTGGAGATCTCCTCGCCTCTTCGTTCCTGGAAGATGAAAGAAAATTAATAATATTAAGCCAAACTAAAAATTAATAAAATAAAATAAAAAACTTGGATTGCCAACCAAAAGTGCTTTATTTTAAGTTTATAACTAGACATTGTCCTCTCATCATTTATTACTTACGAGATCGATGGACCGTTTTTTCGAGTTAAAGTTGCCACCCACATAGGGTTTTAATCTCTGTCTATTTATTTTAAATGTGGCTTTTGTCTCGTGATGGATTTCAACCATCCCATAGGGAAAGACACGAGTCACCACAAATGGTCTCGACACACCGAGAGCGCAACTTGGTGATTGCAAAAATGCTTCCCGCCATCATTGATTATGGCCCTCGGAGTGCCAAATTGGAAAAAGATGTTCTTCCGCAGGAAATTCACTATGACCCTCGCATCATTGGTCAGAAAGGCTACCGCTTCCACCCATTTGGAGACATAATCTACAACAACCAAAATAAATTTATTAGAATATGAAGATGGAAAAGGACCCATGAAATATATACCCCAAACATCAAATAATTCAATCACTAAAATATTGTTTAAAGACATCTCATGTTTCCTAAAAATGTTGCCAATCTTTTGACAATGATCACATAAATTAACAAAATTAAAAGAGTCTTTAAAAATAGTCAACTAATAAAAGCCGCATTGTAAAACTTTCGCTGCTGTTTTTGCTCCACCAAAGTGGCCACCCACTTCCAATGAGTGGCAATATCTAAAAATGCTCGACATTTTCTCCTCATGTACACATCTCCTGATTATATGGTCAGCACATTGTCAGTATAGAAAAGGTTCCTCTCAAAAATAATATTTCAAGTCGGAGAAGAACTTCTTCTTTTGTTGGTATGTTATCTCGGCCAGTAGAATTTTGGATACCAAATAATTGGCCACACCGGCATACCATGGAACAACTTGTATTAGCCATTAATTGCTTGTCTGGGAATGTCTCATTAATTGGGAATGCCATTAATTGCTCATTTGGGAATGTCTCATTAATTGGGAATTTCTCCTCCACAGCCGCCTTTTTAAGCTCAAGACGAGATAAGTGGTCGGCCACTACATTCTCAGTATCTTTCTTACGTTTTATTTCCAAATCAAACTCTTGTAATAGCATAATCCATCTCAACATTCTTGGTTTGGCATCCCTCTTCGACAACAAGTATTTAAAAGCTTAGTGATCAGTGTAGACGATCACCTTTGAATCTATCAAATAAGAACGAAATTTGTTAAAGGCAAACACAACTACTAATAATTATTTTTCAGTAGTAGCATAATTAAGTTGAACTTCTGTTAAGGTCAGACTTGTATAATAAATAACATGAAAATTTTTATCTTTTCTCTGTCCCAAAATAGCCCTTATAGCATAATCGCTAGCATCATACATTAATTCAAAAGGTAAATTACAATCCGGTGATACAATGATAGGTGATGAATTAATTTCTTTTTCAATGTTTCAAAAGCATGCTAGCATTCATCAGAAAATTCAAACCGAGTATCTTTAATCAACAGATTGCATGGAGGTTTAATAATTTGAAAAAAATCTTGATAAACAGATGATAGAACCCGGCGTGACCCAAAAAGCTCCTCACGCCCTTCACATTGGTTGTTGGTGGGAGTTTGTCAATAACTTCTATCTTTACTCGGTTGACCTCAATTCCCTTGAAGGAAATGCGGTGGCCAAGCAATATTCCCTTCTCGACTATAAAGTGGCATTTTTTCCAATTTAAAACAAGATTTGTCCCCTTGCATCTCTGCAAAATCAAAGATAAATTAGATAAGCACTTATTAAAAGAGTGACCAAAAATTGAGAAGTCATCCATGAAGTCTTCTAAAACGTTTTCCACTATATCCGAGAAGATGGACATCATGCATCTTTGGAAAGTGATTGGCGCATTGCAAAAACCAAAAGGCATTTTCCTATATGCAAAAGTGAAGTAAGGACAGGTGAAAGTGGTCTTCTCTTGATCCTGGGGTGCAATGGCTATTTGATTTTAATCAGAATATCCATCTAGAAAATAGTAGTAGGCGTGGCTGGCAAGTCTTTCTAGCATTTGATCAATAAAAGGTAAGGGAAAATGGTCTTTCTAAGTTGCATCATTCAGTCTTCGATAGTCTATGCATACTCGTCATCTCGTGACCGTCCTCGTCAGTATGAGTTCATTGTTGTCATTCTTAATCATCGTTATCCCTCCTTTCTTTGGGACGACTTGTACTGCACTTACCCATGCACTATCTAGGATTTGATAAATGATTCTGGCATCTAAAAGCTTCAATACTTCTTTATGCATCACTTCTTGCATCGATGGGTTCAGTCTCCTTTGGGGTTGTATCATCGATTTAAAATTATCCTCCATTAAAATCTTGTGCATGCAAATTGAAGGACTAATTCCTTTGATGTCTGAGATGGTCCAACCCAAGGCCATCTTGTGTTCCCGTAAGACTCTCAGCAACTTTTCTTCCTCTACATCACTCAAGGAACTGTTAATAATAATTGAAAAAGTAAAGCCCTGGCCTAAGAAAGTGTACCTTAAATTTGATGTAAGCGGTTTGAGTTTAGGTTTGGGTGGTTCCTTACTTGGAGATGTCGGCTAATATGAGTTTAACACTTCTACTTTCGATTTTATTGTAGGAGAAAGGGAAGGTGTAGCTTCCAAATATCTCTCACACTCTCTAACCTCTTCATTTTCGGATTCGATGATGTAGAGTGAGTAAGACATACCTCAAGTGGTAGCTTTCGAAATTAAGCTTCATAAGTCTTCAGCATTTACCATGTCTTGGTCGCTTATTTGAAAACAAGAATGTACCTCGGAAAGGAGTTCCATTGATTTAAATACGTCAAAAGTGACCTGCTCCTCGCCGACTCTCAAAATGAGTTTCCTTTGCTGGACATCAATTAAGGTTCTCCCCATCGCCAGGAAAGGTTAGCCTAGTTTCAAAGGGATCTCATCGTCCTCCTCCTTATCAAGCACAATGAAATCAGCTGGGAAGATGAACTTATCAAATTTCACTAGTACGTCCTCAATGAGTCCCCTCAGGCATTTAATAGATCTATTCGCCAACTATAGAGAGATGGTGGTCGGCTTTGCTTCTCCAAAAGCTAGTTTCCTGAAAACACAGAGAGAGTTATTAGATTAATACTTGCCCCTAAGTCGCATAAATCTTTATCAAAATATGAATTTCCTATAGTGCAAGGGATTGTGAAACTCCCCGGATCTTTCAACTTAGGCAGCAACTTTTTTTGTAAAATTACACTGCTCTCCTCAGTCAGCATCACAGTCTCATGCTTCTCCAACTTTCACTTGTTTGATAAAATATCCTTAAAAAATTTTACATATTTAGACATTTACTTTAAAACTTCAATGAAAGGAATATTAATATGCAATTGCTTAAATATACTCAGAAATTTAGAGAACTGATTATCAATCTTATTTTTTCTTAATCTTTGCAGAAAATGAATTGGTAGATCATAAATTGAAGGAGAATATGTTTCATAAATAAATTCACTGGATTTCTTGGGTTTTGCAGCCCTTTTATTCTCCTTAGTCATTTCAGCTTGCTGGTCAGTAACATCTCAATCGGTTTCTTTTACCTCATACTCAGTTTCCTTCTTCTCGGACTCCACATTTTTGGCAACTTCTACATCTCGCTCGGTATTTACCTATTGGTCATATGTCCGCTTACTTCTCAATGTTATGGCTTTGACATGTTCCTTCGATTGGTCACAGTGCTGCTTGGTAAAGTCCATGTTGTCCTCTCTGTAAGCATGTTTGAGAGCTAACCAATTTGTGCCTCAAAATTGCGGATTGAAGTCGAGTTGTTTTGGATCACCATATCATTCTTTTGCATGTACTGCATGAACATATCTTCAAGTGTCGGCTTTTTCTCTTGCAGTGAAAATTGTTGAGGTGGTCTAATTAGCACTTGGTTATTGCTCCATGAAAAGTTAGGGTGATTTCTCCATCCAAGATTGAACATGTTTGAATAAGGATTGTTTTTATGTTGAAAATTAGACAAGTAATGGGCTTGTTCATAACTCGGTTGGGCAAAAGGATTCCCCACTTGACAATCTACACTTGATCGATTTTCTACGCAATGATCATAAACAACATTAGTTTGAATAGCATTAACGTTCATTTTACCTATTTGTTTGGATAGATTTGCCAATTGAGCCGCAATTGCGGATATAGAGTCAAGCTCAATGACGCTAACTGCCTTCTTTGGCATTGTTCGCTCTGCGGCCCACTGATAGTTGTTAGACGCCAACTCTTCCAGAAGTTCATATGTGGCTTCAGGGGTCTTACTCATTAATGCTCCTCCTGTGGCTGTATCAACCATAGATCGATTTGTGGGTCCCGAACCATTGTAAAATGTCTATACTTAAAGCTAGGTTGGGAGGTCATGATGTGGACACTTGCACAATATATCCTTGTATCTCTTTCATGCTTCAGATAATGATTCACCCTCAAATTGGGTGAAGGTAATGATATCATTTCTTAACTTCGTTGTCTTGGCTGGAGGGAAATATTTTGCTAAAACTTTTTGTGCTAACTGCTCCTAGGTGGTGATTATGCCAGGCGGCAAAGAGTTCAACCAAGCTTTTTCTTTTTCCTAAAGTGAGAAAAGAAAAAGTCTCAATCAAATCGCATCATCTATCACTCAATTGTGTTTAAAAGTATCACAAATTTCTAGAAAATTTGCAATATGAACATTAGGATTCTCTTGTAACAGCCCCCCAAACTGGACGGTTTGTTGAATCATTTGAATGATGGTTAGCTTGATCTCTAAGTTATTGACTTGTATAGATGGCTGCCTTATACTAGATGCCACCCCATTGACAGAGGGTATCGCATAGTCTCTTAACACCTTGTGCTCCTAGTCGGCCATATTAAATTTGAAAGCGACAACCTCTTTCTTCTTCTCTTTATTGATCCGATGTAAGGTTCTTTCAATTTCGAGATCGAAAAGCTCTAATGATTTAGATCGATGCATGCACTTTTGATTCCTGAAAAGAAAACCAAACTAATATATAATTTAAACCATTTTTTTCAAATAAAATAAAATACAAAGTAATAAAAATCTAACTAGTATCAATATCAATAACAAATAACTTTTTCCCGCCAACAACGCCAAAACCGATAGTTCATAATATATCTGTAAGTGCACAGAATCGTAATTAGTAGTAAAATATTTTAAAAAAAATAGATATCGAACACACAGGAAATAATTATGCTATTTAGTATTGAAATTGACTAAATTAATTACTATTTAAAAAATCAAGATTTGAAGAATGGATTATCTAAATTAAGTTGAAGACAATAGCATTAAAATTAAGATTTTAAAGATAATAAAAATAGATCTAGAACGTTTGATTTCACCTAGTAAATCCCACATAATTTATTCTTTCTTGTTATAGAGTTCCAATCATCCTAAGTTGATGATAAAAAAAACTTAACTATTCAATATTTTCTCTCGAATAATATTAAAAATATCTCCAATTAATAACTTCATATCTTTATGTGAATTTAACTAATTTGAGACTCATTAAATTTTTTAAAATTTTCTTAAAAATCACATTAATTACGATAAAATATCTCTACTTTTATTCAATTAATAATATTTAATCTTAGAGCTATAATCATAAATTACTATCGGTCTATTTTGTTCTCGAGTATGCAAAGTTAAGATGCCAGCAGTACTTGTGAATCATTCTTATCTTGAACTTTAGTTGTTGGGAGTCAACTTGGGACACCTTGTGCCGCGCGTTTGCAACTTTTGTTTTTTGTTTTTAATGCATGCTTAGTCACTTGAGAGTAATCCAAATATCAATGAGCTGGTACCAAATCCTTTGTGATATACTCTTTGTAAGTAGGGCACGTAACAGTGTTAGATTTTTTTGTGATTTTTCGTACAAATGACCCCATGCAGTAGCCCCCTTCGAAATTTCAAAATTGGAATTTAATTTTCCACACGAAACTACTGCTCCTTTTTCAATCAATCCGAGAATTCTGCCTTTGGATGTGTTGAGCCATGTTTATGGCTTTTTTTTTTTTTTTTTTGAACAAATGTTTATGGCTTCTTAATCATAAATAACTACAAATAAAGGAGGTCAGTGTTGACGCGGTGGTTCAATCTCCCTTCTTCCCTTTCTCTTTCATACCCTTGCATGCTAGCCCCTAGGCCTTCAATCTCCTCCAACTCTTTACTGGACTTAACTCTTCCATTCATTTACTTCCAATAGGATATATGGTTATTAATTTTACGATTTTCACTTTGGGCTTTGCTACCCATTTACCTACACTATACACAAAATCTGTTTTAATTTTTTTTTTTTTTACTTCTATTAAACTAACTTCTACCCATCATTTCTATACCATGCCACAGAATAACACCGCTCCAAGTGACCGTTTGGCCAAATTGACATTTTTTTTTTTTTTAATTTATATTTTTTTATCATTTTAAAATATTTTTAAAAAATATATAAAAAAATCAATATAATAGTTACTTCCTTAATTATTAAATAAATAAATAAAATTAAAAATTAAAATAAAATATATATGGTGTCAAAATGAGAGAACAAATTAAGTGGGTAAAATAGTATTTTTCATACCACATACTTGTTAAGGGAAAAAAATCAAAATAGATATACGGTATAGAAATGACTGAGTAAAATTTTTCGTTCACTTTATCCTCTACCTGAGAACTTAATTTTGAAGAACAAATAGAAATACCAAGTGAATGTTGTAAAATATATTTATTGTGAACATAAAATTAGCTAACTCCTATATTTGGAATAGGTATAAATAATAAATAATGAATAATATTTTTTTTTTAAAAAAGCCCGCCCCACCTCGCATAGGTGGGTTGGCTAGCACCAAAGGGTTAGCAGGCCGTAGCCCAGCTCACTGGCTGACCCACTTTTCTATTTTTATTAGAGAAATTCTACTTTCTATTTTTATACCACATACTAACATATAATTTATTATTTTTATCATTTTATTTAAATACACATATTTATATATCAATATGTGTATAATTAAATAAAATGATAAAAATGACAAATTACTTATTAATATGTAGTGTAGAGGATAATAAGAAGAACTTTTTTTCTATTATTATTATTATCAACTAAAAATCATTTGGAATAATATGAAGAGTGACTATTCCCATGGAACTATTCTTTATAAAAAAAACAACCAAATAAAAGAATATTCATTCTTTATAGAATTGCCATTCTCCAAAAAATGAAAGAATAACTATTACATGGATATATGTGTAAAATTTTTAAAAATTATTTTCATTTTTTTTTAAATTACGTTGGCCGACTAGCCACCATTTTTAGTGACTATCTAAAAGTGTGGCCAGCTAGCCACCCTGCGATCGTCTTGATGACACTCTTACTGCCACGGGAGTAGTCGCGCCACCTTGAAAACTCTATTTGGGGTGGCTTAAGTCCGACGAGGGTGGCTAGACCACCCTTTGAACAACTTTCTAGGGGTCATTCAGCCAACCCCTAGACTTTTATAGGTGGCGGACGACTATTTACATATATATTTTAAAATTAATTAAATTTAAAAATAAGAATAATAATATTTTTGTAAAAAGGCTGCGATGCTTAAATGTTTTAGAAATGGAATGTGCATTAGGATGTTCATCTTTTGTCACCAAACAAAAGCATGTGAATGTCATTCCTATTTCTAAATAAATGGGAATAAGAATTCTGTTTCATTTCTTTAGGAATAGGAATTTCCATTTTGCGAACCGAATATGTCTTTAATTTTTATCAAATTTTAGTGAGGGCATTCAATTCATTCTAAACAATTCGATCGGAATTTCTATGTTTTTGAAAGAAACAAAAATTCTATTTAATTAGTCGGATAATAAACAAATTGGGAAAAAATAATAGTGTAGGATGCAAAAAAGAAGCATTAAATTCACACACAAATCTTATAATAAAAAATGTTTTACAATCTAATGAATTATATTAAACTATGTTATCATGTAAATTTTTATTTTGTAAGATTCATGTAAACTTTATTTCATTTCTATTTCTTTAAAGAAACAAAGATTCTATTTATTCAGTCAATTGGATAGATAAACAAATAAAAAATAATAATAGTTTGGGATGCAAAAAAGAAGCATTAAATTCACACACAAATCTTATATAAAATATTTACTAACAAGGTGATTTAATGTAATACATTATATCGGTAATAGCTGGGCTAAGCACGAAATTCGCGTCCAAACTTTTTTAGTATGGAATAAAAGTTCACTTGGATTTTAACGAGTAATTTTGAAAATAAGTTATGGGATCAAAAATTTGTATTGATGGAATATGAATTTTTATTGGGATTGTTAATTAGGTTAATTTCAGCTAATATTTTATAGACCAAGTGTGATTTATTTCATTTGGTTTTCAGCCCGACAAGTTATGGAATGAGTTAGGCTAAGTTGAAATATGAGTCGAGGCCAATAGTATTTAGAATATTTAGACCGATGGAAATACGAACAAGCTACAAAGATGCTTTGGACTGCTTTAGCTTGTCAAAACCAAGTTTTGTTAAGCCCCATATTACGCACGTTTCCTTTCTATTTCTTTTTCCTAGGGTTTCAACCACCTTTTTAAGCATCATCTCATGCATATAAAACCTCATTTAACAAGGGTTACTATTGACGTTAGTTTTCTCTACGGCACGCACATTCCTATCCCCACAACATTCACGGCAATAGCTTGCATAGGAGATATACATTCACGTTATGCAATTTTTTTCCCTTTTTTTTTTTTCCTAGTCATCTAGATATATATATATATATATATATATATATATATATATATAGTGGAGATCCTCATCACAACTGTTTGCATAAAAATATATCTGCAAGTGCACAGAATCGTAACAAGTAGTAAAGTGTTTAAAAAAAACGGATATCGAACCCACAAGGAATAATTATGCTATTGAGTATTGAAATTGACTAAATTAATTATTATTTAGAAAGCCGAAATTTGAAGAATGGATTATGTAAATTAAATTGAAGACAATAGCATTAAAATTAAGATTTTAAAGATAATAAGAATAAATCTAGAGCATTTGATTTCATTTAACAAATCTCACACAATTTATTCTTTCATGTTATAGAATTACAATCATCCCAAGTTAATGATAAAAATGATAAAAAAAAAAAACCCTTACCTATTCAATATTTTCTCCCGAACAATACCAAAAATGTCTCCAATTAATAATTTCATATCTCTATGTGAATTTAACTAATTGAAAACTCATTAAGTTCTTTAGATTTTTCTTGAAAATCACACTAATCGCAGTAAAGTATCTCTACTTTCACTCAATTAATGGTGTTTAATCCTAGAGCTCTAATCACAAATCACCTATTGGTCTCATTGTGATTCAATAGATCCATCAATAGTGAGCTAGAAAATTGCACGTATTAAAAATACGGAAGAAATACTCAATCATGGAAATATTGAAAATAAAATAACTTAAAATATAAATTGTGTGTTCAATGCCAGACTACATCAAAACTCTAGAAAATAAAATTAATTCATAATGAAATTAAAAAAATAATAATAAAACAAGTGTTCTTCGTTAGAATTAATTGATGAAGCATGCGGTTCTTACCTCTGCTCCCCTAGATCTGCCTCCTTGAAAGAAACTCAAATAATAAACTCTAACTTATCAAAACCTAAACTCAAACTCTCTAAAACTCAAAAACTCCAGACCCCCTATTCATCATACAATACAAGATTAAATAGATGTTAAAACTCAAATCAGGAAACAAGATAAATTCAGCTACAATCTAGCCTGAAAATCTGGAAAATAGTTTCTAAAGATAAATGTTAACATAAAATGAATTATCTCAAGAATAACGGGATATCTAAAATGGAAGTTTCAGTGATATGTGGCTTGAATTGCGGAGTTCAGGAGGATTTGGCGGTTAGCAGCAGATTGATCCCGGTCGGGAGGAATTATCCCACCAAGTAGGTGCCATGTGCGTTGAATATAACTTATCTCCTCGCCTACCGAGAGGAAAGACTCCCGATCAAGATGATAAAACTCTCTCGCCAACCTACCGAGCTGTAAAGCTGCTTGCCTTTTATCTCATTCTTGCCCAAGATGTCGTTTAGATTGGTCTTTTCAGTTGGTTGTTTAGACTAGTCGTTCAATCTAACCACCTAGAGCCTTGTCGCCAAGTTTTCGCACCTTTTGGTCGCACCTTTTGGTCACGAGTCTCTTTGCCTACCGAGAGGTAAGTCTTCTCGCCTTTAGGCGAGAGAAATCTCTTTGCTGACCAAGGGATAAGGCTTATCGCCCAAATCTCATCTGCTCTCTTCAGATCTCGCTGCCTCTCATCAATCTGGATTCGTAATCTTTTCTTTTGTACCAAAATGCTCTCCTTTTGCACTAAATCTTCTCCTTCCTTCAAATCCAAGAAAATAAAGAAAAATATAATAAAATCAATAGTATTGAAGAGAAAATGTCACTTTTCATAAATAAAAGAATAATAAAATCACATAAAAATAACACTTATCAACAGCATATAGAAGATAGCCCAAAGCACCCTACCGCTACACTTGATCAAGACAGACGAAGCCACGGCAGTCCCAGCATTTTATTGCCACTACACCACCGTTCCACCTCTTCTACACTCCTAAACGACTAGCCACGAGCACACATTCCCTCCACATCGTGTGACGCCAACCACCACCACCACCCAAAATAACCCAACTGTCGAGTTATCCACGCCGCAACCTCCCACGAGGCTGCACCCTCACAAACTCCCCACAACCCACAGCCACAACCGTACGTGTAGTCCCGCATCACTGCTACCCCGATGCACCACCAGCATAATCCCTGATCACCACCATGAGCCACCCTACTCCTACACACAGCAATGCCACACACAAGCCTCTGTTTTGCACCACTGAAAGCAGAGCACCTGTTTTCCTTCATTGTGAGTCACAATGCTGCCGCCCAGCTGCCAGCCTCAAGTGGGAACCACCGGAAGACACTGGTTGTGCAACCAAGTCCACCGTGACCACCTCTCGGTAAGCCCCCACGCCCAGCCCTCCCCACGGGTTCTCCATCTTTTTTTTTTCTATTCATGTTAATTACACTCTCGCATCATTGTATCTCTCCTTCCATAGTGCTCTGTTGACGCTCCCAACTACGCTATCATCGATGTCCACTTAGTGTCGATCTCCTCCCTCTCTGTAGTGAGTTATTCTCTTCTCTTGGTGAGTTTAATTCAGTCGCATGGTTTTATGGTTTAACCATGTTGTAAAGTTCAACTTCAGCCCATGCATTTTATGGTTTTTACTAAAACACCCTGACTTTGGGTTGGTCTTATATTAAGTCAAGTGTTTGTCTACTTTATTTTAAAATATATAACATATAAAGAAAAAAGACAAAGATTTGAATTATATTATTTAGTAATAACATATTTTTAAAATATGAATTTTATATGTAAAATTCTATTTTTCAACTCTTTAAAGCGAAACTAATTAAGTCTATTTTTCTATTAAACAAAATTTTGCTTTCTTGTTTTAGTCGATTTTGTTATAATAATGTTAAGAGAATTTTTGAACTGAGTATGTATTTTATATGGGCACAATTGTAATTAGTAAAAATATTAGGATGCATTATTAGAAATAATTTAGAGTTTAATAGTTGAAAAAATTAAGTAGATATTGAGAAATTTAGGAAGTGATGGTATTTTAGGGTTATGAGAAGTTTAGGATTTTGAGGAATTAAAATAGGTTAATTTAGTATTTTAGGTTAAATATTGAGATACGTGTTCGATTGAAAATTTATAGAAATTACGTGATTATTTTATAAGTGCCATGTAATTTTTGTTCAACATTATAGAGGAAAATTCCTGAAAAGCTAAAAGTCCAAGTAAGCGGGTTTCCTATACCAGACTTTGCAAAAAAAGAAAATGAAACGAGATTGATTTTGAAAATATGTGTGTTAGTTTTGAAAAGAAATTTGAAAACAATCTCAGATATGTGTTCTGCATATACATGAAAACTGTATAAGAGAAAATATTTTTTATTATGATTGGATTAGACATTAGCTAATTTTATTTATTCTGTTTCTGATCTATGCAAAAAGAGAGAATATGAAATTTATGAAAATTTATGCATGTGATATGAAAATGTTCTGAAATTGTTTTTAAATATGTGAAAAGATCTGAATTTATTCAGTACTCTATTTAGATATGTTAAGGCATCTAAAAACCTTGGCATGAGATTTTGAGTCTGTATTCTGATTAAATCTGATTATGATGTTCTATTCGATTTCTATTACGACCCAACCACTGGTAATAATAGTGGCATACGGTCCAACCACGGATGATAATAGTGGATACAGCCCAACCATGAGTGATAATAGTGAATAAGGCCCAACAACGGGTAATAATAGAGGATACGACCCTTCCACTAGTTAGAATCTCTACCATGGGGGTTAAACATGATATTTGTTCCGATGTGATGCTCTGATTGATGAAGATGAGGTCTCAGATTTTGACATGTCAAAGGATTTTTTTTTTTAATAAGAATGTTTTCTGACAGTTTCACTCTGATATTTTTGGTAACATGTTTTGATTTTGCATTCTGAAAGTAAATGTTTCTGATTCTGCATTCTGAAAGTAAATATTTTGTTCTGCATTCTGAATTCTGAAAATGTTCATGTTTACATACTAGTATATGTTCTCTACTTACTAAGTTGTTGATAACTCACTCCTTATCTTCACAATATTTTTCAGATAATTTTGATACCTCAACTAAAAGTCAATAGTAGGAAGTGTTAGTAAGATTTGATGATGAGAGAGGAATAAATGTCAAATGGTACAAGTATTTATTGGAGAGTCTGATTTAGTAGGTTTATGATTTTATAATATTTGATATTTGGAGTCATGGATATTTCTGAATCTTTATGGAATTTTTAAATTATTTCATTGAAGTATTTATTTAGTGTCCTGATGGATGAACATATATATTTGGTTTGAATAAATGTATTTGTAGTTTTATGAAAATTTGGAGTGTATAACTATGTTATGAGAGATGATTTTAAGTTACAAGAGATAATTTTCCAAACCTTCGGGAACAGGGTGTTACAAATCTTATAATAAAAAGTATTATTATACTTAGTATCCCACACACCACGCATCACATATTTTTTCTCATAACAAGTATGTGGTGTATGGATAATAAGTAGAACAACTCAATTAGTTTAGTAAAAATAAATTAAAATAAAAAAATTTAAAATATATATGATATGTGGTGTGAGATGATGAGTAGCATAACCTATCCATTTTGTAAAATTAAGGCTTAAATAAAAGAAAAATTTTTCTCATCGGTTATTATTTACTATCTCATACCCTATTAAAAAGTTATAAGTGCGAGAATATGAGAGTGAATAGTGACTGATGCATAATAAATCTTAAAATAAAATATTTAACAATTTTATAATAAAAAAAATGTTGACAAGGGCAAGATCGTGTGCACACGCACGTACCCGTGATCCTATGCACACGGCAAATGCAATAGAAAGTCCGCTCCACTTTGTTATCGTTAAAGGCGCAAATTCAAAATGTTACCGTTGGCCTCGAATCTCGATAATGAACCAGAGGCTAAAAGGAAGTGGCCGTTGCCAGCTTTTGCTTCCATTTCTTCATAGACTATAATCTATTTCTGCAGCCTTAAGTCTTTCGCGATCTTCGTGTTTGGCATCTTCTTTGAATGAACAAAACCCTCCTCCCTTTGATCTTTAAACTAATAGAGCTCTCACCACCTACTCCTTTGATCTTTAAACTAATAGAGCTCTCACCACTTTTTTTTTTGCAAGATTGAACAAAAAAAAAACCTTTACAAAAATTATCCAATTTTTTTGTACCGATCAATTTGAAAAAAAGAAAAAGAAAAACCTTGGTCTGTGCGCTTCGCTCTTCTTTTACTGATCTTGAACAATTGCCCCTTCTGCTACCGATCTTTTCTTGTACAAATCTCGATTAGTTGGTTTTCTCCTAGCCCAAAACATCTATTCACAGAAAGGTTCTTTATGGCTTCAAGAACAGTCGCTAAAGATATCATCACCCTTCGAGGTTCAGCGGCAATTGCCAGCGAGTTCTTTGGTATATTTCATCGTATCTTATACATCTTTTAGATCCCCTTTTTTTCTTTTTAACTTACTTTCCGATTTTTCTATTGGGTATTGAGGTTTCCTAGAAATGTTGGCTGATCTTGGTGTTTTTTCGCAATTTCTCTTTCAGGGTATGCTGCAAACAGGTAACAACATTGGGTATTAAATTTCTTCTTCCTTTCTTTAACGTTGCCTTTTCTCAGTTTAATATTTAAGACGTATATGTGTTAAGTCTTGAAAATTGTGCAGTATTCTCTATAATCGGGGAGTTTATCCGGAAGAAAGTTTTGTCAAGGTAAAAAAATATGGGCTTCCAATGCTGCTTACTCAGGATGAGGGTGTCAAATCCTTCGTTGCCAACTTAACCGCTCAGCTTTCCGGTATGTTCTTCCTTTCCGGCAGTGTTCAGTTTGAATACAAATCAAATATTGGAAAAGGGGAGAAAGTCCAACTACAAAATATTAAGGCTCTTTTTTTTTTTTTTTTTTTTTTTTTTTTGTTGCTGATTGTATGTTATTCGCATCATCTGAAGTTTCATGCAACATTTAGTAACTGAAAAAAGATACAAAACATTCTGTTTCCCACTTTCAGTATATAAAAAAAAATGAGACATAAGATTTATTGTCATTATCATCATCGTCATCAATATTATTGTTGTTATTGGGTTTGATTCTCTTCCAATTTGTGAGCATCCATGCTTCAGTTTTATGTTTCCATCTGTATAAATCCAATGACCGAACTGTTTGGATTTCTTGTAAAAGAATGGCTGGAGGCTGGAAAGCTACAGAGGATTGTTCTTGTAATAATGAGCAAGGCTACCAATGAGGTCCTAGAAAGGTGGAACTTTAGCATCGAGACGGATAGCGAGGTTGTTGAGAAGGGGTATGTAATTTAAACAAGTCTCGAGTTCAACTTTTTCTTTCTTGTGCAAAGAAATCACCGATCATTCTCAATGCAGGAAGGCAGAAAGAACTCATTGTTTTTTATTCTTTGATATGTTTCAGTGTCTCAAGGGAGAAGAGTGACAAGGAAATCATGAGAGAGATTCAAGCTATCATGCGGCAGATTGCTTCAAGCATTACCTACTTGCCATGCCTCGATGAACCATGTAAAAAGACTTGGACTTTCCACTCTAATTTCGATTATTCTTTGTGATCATTCTAATCAAATTCCTTTGTTTTATAGGTGTGTTTGATGTGTTGGCATACACTGATAAAGATGTTGCAGTCCCATTCACTTGGATTGAGAGCGACCCCAAACTCATTGCAAATCCACAAATGGTCAAATTGCATTCATTTGATACCAAGGTGAGACACACACCATGAATTGTATATTATTTGATCTGATTGAGACGAGAATTTCTGGTTGGAAAAGTCATTTTTTGGTGGGTTGTGCAGATTCACAAGGTTGACACTCTTGTTTCGTACAAGAACGACGAATGGGACGAGCAGTAGTAGAGATTCATTCAATACTTGCTTAGTTGCCAATTTGTTTGTGCTTTTTCTCCCCCTTGTTGGCTTAGTGGATATTGTGAATCTTTTATTCACATTTTGTATAAAATGTCCATTTATTTGGGTGTGGCTGTAGAAGAAATGCAATGCATGTCTTGCTTGCTTTGCTTTCTGGCTGATTCGTTTTCCATCATAATTGTTTGCAGTACTTAAAAAGGGACTTGAGTTGGCAGTGTTTCTCTTGTAATTTTTTGAATCTAAAAAATTAAGTGCAAAATAAAATAATATCTTTAATGATATATATATAATATATATATGGTAGTAATTCTTTAAAACTTTTAGTAGATAAGTAATTTTTCTTTTTTAGAATATTCCACGTTTGTCAAGGCGTAAATTTCCTTGTGAAGATTGTTTCTCTTGTAAAAGAGTTTCTTTATATAAAAGGCCCTATCCATCCCTCTTTATTTCCTCAACCGATCTCAAAAATGTTCTTAAATCTTCTTACCTGGGGTCCAGAACAAAGGGGTAAATTTTTTCCTAAAGTTTAATTTGTTGTGCATAAGTAGACTTGAAAGTGTAACTTATTTCATTGTAGAAAAATGCATTCAAAATAATTTTTTTTTAAAGAGAAATGATTTTTACAAGTCTCAAAATAAACAAACCTCATACGCCCCTTGTAAAAAAAGTGGATCTCACAAAAAAAAAAGTGTAAAAAAAATTATTTTTTATTAATGGAATCCACTTTTTTACAAATGACGACAAGTTATAAGAAAAACATTTAACTCACACTAATTTAGCTTGCTAAAAGAATTGAGTGTCTTATTAATGTTAATCTTGATGCACAAAATTTTAGTAATAGGATGTTTGGGACCATGATAGCATGGGTTTTTAATCCTAAAATAATTTCTTGGATTAATTTTATTTACCTATTTAGTAAGGTTGAGTAATCATGAAATTAGTTTACGCTACAAGTGATTAAAATATGAACATTTTCCTAATCTTCTTCTCATTTTTTTCATTATTGATTACGGTGAGTAAAAGTGTGCAGCGAGGGTATAGGTCCCAAAAGACTACAGACTACTACAGTGTCAAATAACGTAAATCTTAGTGTTTATTTTATTTTATTTTTTGTTTACATATTTTATACACTTTATATACTGTTTAAACTATGAATGAGGGTCCAAGTATTATTGGACCACTGTCCAACCCCTCAGTGGGCCTGTTATCTTCCAACCCTGACAGAAAAAATGCATCAAACACATTATTAGACTGAGCTTCACATGTTTTTAGAGCTTGAAATCTCCAGCAAGTCCGAGTTTTGGGGTTTCTTTTACCCATTGGATATAGTTAGTATACCTTGATTGTTTATGTTCGATGGGGAATTCTATATATCAGTCACTATTTACTCTCACACTCCATACTTTATAACTTTTTCATAAGATGTGGGGGGTGTTTTTCAAGGGATGTGGGGGTCTTTTTCATAGGGTGTGGAGTGTAGAGTAGTGAATAGTAACTAATGAGAAAAAAATTTCATGTTAGATTCCGCCACTGAAAAAGAATACAACTCAGAGAGACGTCCATGCTTGGGTTGAGCCTAGAGAGTAGCCTTCTTCGAGAGGAAACCAGAACCAACCTGAACTTGAGAGATTAAGGGCATGTTTGGGTATGTAATGAAATGAGACAAGAATTTTATAAATAATAGTAGTGAAATAGTTTAAGTTAAGATATTTTATAAGGTTTTGAAAAAAAAAAAGAAAATATTAAATAAAATTATTATAAAATTAAAAAAATTGTTTAAATATAATTTTAGTTTGGAAATTTAAAAAAATCGTATTATTTTTTTTTAATTCTGTTTAGAAATTTGAAATTAGAAAGTGTTTTGTGATTGAGTGATATTTGAGAATGAAATTTTGAGAAATTTTGAAATAAGATTCTCACTTCCCAAACATGGCCTAAGAATTCACCACATCAATGGCAGCTCTAAGCCTCAGGAAATCACCTTATCATGCATATCAATAAGGTACTCCAGATCTATATCTATTAGTTTTCCTAGGTTGTCCCCTTCATAGAAGCATTTTTTGTGGTCATCCATTCGAGAGAAAGGTCATTAACTTTGTATCTAGACAGGAGGCTCCGAAAAATCAATCTCTTTCAGCAATTGTTCATGCTTGAAACATGTTCTATTTTCTAGACAAACAAGTTTATTACTATATTTCAAGGTATAGAAGATGGGTTGGGGAACCCTAGAACTGCCTTAGCCCGTAGAATACTCAGACTTAAGAGTTGAATAGTAAAATATTTACAGAATATATCTGAATTTGTGTAATGGGCTTTTCCATGTCCTATGAACATGCATATTGAGCAACATTGTTCTTGATCAGTACAGCGCTTTTATCAAGAAACAGCACAACAAATTCCCTCCACAGCATTGAAGCAAATAAAAGTTGGGGGGAGGGAATAACATTATACACAACTGAGCAATACTGTTTTGAACCAGTGACGAACCTATATCAAGATTGAAACAGAATAACGAAATCCTGACAATGATGATGATGATGATGATGTACCTGTCTTCAACTTATGCCACGGTATATTGCACCAGGCCGAAGATCGTCCATATTGTCGATGTTTCTATATCCATCAAACTCCCTCAGACATGACCAGCCCCGGTGGGACAGAAAACTACGGTAATCATCTTCAGTGTAAAAAATCTTCTCTTCAGTGTGCACTGTTATGTGATCAGACTCGTCATAAAGGCACACTTTTATTGCCAATCCTGCAATTAGGAGTTCAACCTTTCTGCTTAGCCCCAACCAAAAAGAAAGGGGAAAAAAGAGAGAGAGAAAATTGCTTAGCAAAAACTTGTACAAAAAGGGGACAAAAAAATTACATCAACTCATCCAAGTTACAATCCACCTCTTATAAGTCATTATGCTAGGCATATGGCTGTAGTGTACGTACTTGGTTGGAACATAAAGATTTCATATTTGCAATATAGATCTTCGAAGGGTGGGACAAAGACAGGTAATGATAATTAATTCCAGTAAGAAAAAACTACCACCACCTTTCAACATATTTTTTTCATCATGCACAGATCACTGTACCTTCATCAAGATGAAGCATATAATTCCCCAAAGGCATATCCCGGTCAAGGCTTCGGACTATCTGGTCCTCATCCTCCAACCAAAAGGAGCGTTTAGTTCTTAACGTAAAAGCACATTTAATTGCCTCCTTGATGGCTTCTGCAGTGCCATCAATACCAATTCTTCTAGTGTAATCCCCCCACTTGACTGATATGACCCTTCCACAATATGATTGACTCTCCCCACCTGCCAAAAAAGGGAACAGAGAATAACAGCATTAACATAGAGATGTCATTAGTTTTGTATTGTCCACTTGAAAGAACATGAGAGTGAAGATCCCATGATTCATAGTACTAGGCCTTGATCACACTCACCCGAGAATGTCAGGTGGAGGGCACTCATCGATAGACAAAAAGTGATTACAATTTTTGTTACGAGTAAAAGAAAGTGATGAAAAAAAAGTCACATTTAACAGCAAAGTTACCATTTCCAGGGGTCTCTCTCCAATTCCATGGAGGAACTCCAGTTGCTACTGCTGCAACTGCATCAGCGGTGGTAATGGCAAGAGGATGTCCATCATGATCTAAACGTCTCTCAAGATTGAGTGTTGGCCTGCCAGTGGCTGCACATGAAAGAACTTAAAAAGGAGGAAACGTGTTTTTCTCTGAGATAAACAGTTAACAAGATTAAGGAAACCCAAGATATAAAAGTAACATAACTGAAAAAAGAATAAAATACAAATGAATTTATCAAAGTTAATAAAGAGATCTCCAGTTTTCTCCTCCCTATCTCTCTCTATGATCAGTTAAACCTAGTTATGGGGTACAGATATTGATAAGGACGCACAGAAACAAGATTGTCCGAACAGAATCTAACACATGAACTAGAGATATAGAGAAATTCAGATGACTGCTTTGATTCAAATTCTTCAGGTCTCAGCATGTACGATCCACACATGATATAAATAGGGAGTTATCAAGACAAGGTGAAACTCTGAAAAATGCACGAGAGTTCTCGACCCAGTTTCCTCTCTATGGACCTTCATGGACTGGTCTTTGGATTACTGAAGTGGAATAGGCCTAAACAACATATGCAAAGAGAGGATTAAAATATCTACTCACTTGCAACCTCCATTGCCCTAGTTAGCCTAGTCCATTGTAGGCGCAATTAATGCAATTTTTTTATGATTCTTCTTCATTTCCTTAAACACAAGTTTATTGTGTAATAGGATGTTCCCGAAAGAGAGAAAAGAACCAAGAGATCTTTTTTTTTTTTTTTGTAAGAACCAAGAGATCTTTCATAAATACATGTCTAAGTATGCTCTAATCATGTTATAGCAAAATTGTTCGGTACTTGCAGAGGATAGACAACGGAGACATAAAATACAGTGTACCATGGGTTGGCATTGCACTGCTATATCCTATACAGAGATCATGTCTTACTCAATAACAAACTGCGCAAGTCTATAAAAGGATTCCATAGTGACACCCCCAATAAATCATTTCTGCCCATATCTGATTCTTTATCCTCTTCACTAACATTTCTCAACTAGCTTTACTTCCCTTGAAAAGGATACTCCAGTTCTCCCATTGTAGAGTTGAAAAATGAAATAAGTAAAAAAATGATAGCAAAGAAACTTCTGCAAAAACTAGATCATCATTAAGTGACAACAGAAGACCAAAGATCTATTCTCAGAATTGAGATACAGTTCATAGGATTGAGATACAGAGGGCCCTTCAACATCTATGGTAAAATTTACAATTCGTACGTTCGAAAGGGCCTCAGGTTGTGGAACAAGGAATATTTTGGTCAAATACAAACCAGATCCAGGATAAAGACCCAATGACTGGAAACAAGTCCAAGGAACTCCAACTCCAGTCAGAATTACAGGAACAATTGAAGCGAGATGAGCTCAATGGAAACAAAATTCAAGTGTAACTTGGTTGATGAGTCGAGATCTCAATTTAAACTCTTTCATTTATCCACTATCATCTGATGGAGAGTGAACGCAAGTGATTTTTCTGAAACCTGGCATAGATCTCAGACCACCAACAAACCCACCACCTCCGAATAACCTTGATGAGATTTTAATGGAGGAAATCACTCAGGAAGATTATGTACAAAGGAATGCCCTACTCAATTCCTAATGACGAGGAGAATAAAGAAGTTATCTTTCCAAATGGTAGCAACAAAGGCAGCAGACTTGGATGGCACTGTGGCTTTGTTTTAAAAGCCCTACCGGCAAATTGTCAAAAATGACATCACAGTAACAATCAAGAATTTTTCAGAAGCGGTTGCCTGTTAAACGAGCTCAACCATACACATATTTCATTGAACCATGGGCCGGCAGATTTCGGGTAGGCCAGGAAGCCTGCGGTCCTGGGCCCAAACCTGGTACCCAAACCCATTAGCCCCTGCTACCGCGAACCAGCGACGAAGGTTTGGAGACCTTCGACTACCCAGCCGTCAACGTCGGTGGTGGCGGTGGGTCAGGGGTCGAAGTTGTCGACGACGTCGATGTCGGAGGTGGCGGTATTTCCTCCGGCGAGGTTAGGGGGGCCGGATTTGGTGTCGGTGGGCTTCAGTGTTGCCGAGATGACACTGTGTAGTGCCGAGATGACACTGTGTAGTGCCAAGATGTCGCCGGAAACTGCAGTAATACAGAGGAAGTCAGCTCCTCTTGAGTCGGCGATTCATACGATGGAGAATACAAGTAACTTTGATGAAGCTATCGACCCCATGAAAGAGGTGTTGGGTCACGGGGAGGTCCTAGCTGGGCCGCCACCCACTGAGGTGGCACAGACAAGGTCGCCGGTGGACTCTGGCTTTGGTTCCAATACACTGGGGGTGAGATCATTACCGAAACCTCTATCCCCAGTGGTGGAGATGGGGGAAGTCGACGAAGGGGTAGGCTTGGAATTGTGTATTTATGATGATAACTGTCTGACATCATCTAGGCCGCCACAGACTTTCACGGTGAGCCATGGGATGTCTCTAGATCTGTTGTCACTCTCGGGTCAAGCTCAGATTAGGGCGTGGGGGGAAGAACTTGCCCACAGAGAGCTCTCTGAGGGAGCACGAACAAATAATATTGCTGTTTGGGAGGGTGGGAGCACTTCGGATAAGGGTGAGTTAGGAAGGTCAGTTGATGATGTTAGATCCATGTATATGCTCAACAGAGGGGGAGGAGTTTGCAGGAGCGGATCCTACCCCAATAAGTACGATGCATCCTATTGCTACAGCAGAGTGGGTACTGAAAAAGGTAGAGGAACTTCAAAGCTGCATGGGGATTTCGTGTAAGGGCTATGAAGATCAGTTTAAGGCACTGATTATAGCCATTGAGGCAGGACAACATGGGGCAGGTTCAAAAAGAGATAGGGAGTTGAAGAGGTTGAAGTGTCTCATTAATTATGATGGAAAGGAGGGGAGTGCAAGTCGGGGAAGAAATAAGGGGAGGGCTGGAAAAGTTGATAAATGAAGCCTAGAATTTTGTGCTGGAATGTTAGGGGGCTGAATGAGATAAATAAACGCCTTCGAATAAGAGCTTTATTAAGGCAATGGAAAATGGACATCATTTGCCTGCAGGAAACGAAGTTGAAGATTATTAATAGAAGAATTATTCAGATTATATGGAGTTGTCAGTATGTAGGCTGGACATACTTACCCTCGAAAGGGGCCTCGGGTGAAATTTTGATAATGTGGGATAAAAGGGTGGTAGGGAGTATTGATGAGTTTGTGGGAGAATACTCGGTGGGGTGCTCTTTTAAAAATTCGGAAGATGATTTTTTATGGGCGTTTGCGGGGGTGTATGGTCCTAATTTGGATAGTGAGAGGAGGTCGCTTTGGGATGAGCTGGCTGGTTTATGTTCTTGGTGGGAGGTCCCATGGTGTATTGGTGGAGATTTTAATGTGACAAGATTTTCCAGCGAGAGATTAGGGGTGGGACGACAAAATCAAGCTATGGTGGATTTTTCGGATTTCATTTCCGAGGTAGGTCTTATGGACTTACCTTTAATGGGAGGTGATTACACGTGGTCTAATAATCAAACTTGGTCAAGGCTGGACAGATTTCTCATTTCTCCCCCGTGGGAGCTACAATATCCATTTTAAGTCAGACAAGGCTCCCTAGGATATGCTCTGATCACTTTCCTGTAATGCTAGACTATGGTGGTATTCAAGGGGGTAGAAGGCCGTTCAAGTTCGAGAATATGTGGTTAAAGATGGATGGTTTTGTGGACTTGGTCAAACAATGGTGGAATTCATACCTACTTGAAGGCAATCCGAGTTATGTATTGGCTGGAAAGTTAAAAGCTTTGAAGAAGGACTTGAAGATATGGAATGAACAGGCAGTTGGTGATGTAACTATCCAGAAGAAGAGCTTGTTTCAAGAGTTACAAAGCTTAGAGGGAGTAGGGGATGAAAGCAACCGAAAAGATCAAGTAGTTTCTGAATTAGAAAGATTGACTCTTATGGAGGAGATTATGTGGAGGCAAAAGTCAAGGGTTTTGTGGCTTCAGGAGGGGGATAAAAGCACCAAGTTTTTTCACCGTATAGCCAATGCACATAGGAGGTTTAACTCCATTGAGGCCTTGGTCATAGATGGTGATGTATCCTCAGATCAGGTTGAAATCAAAGAGCATGTGGCAGAGCACTTTGAACAGTTGTTGTCGGAACTGCACGCATGGAGGCCTACTGTAGATGGATTAGCATTTGAGGTCATTGATCAAAACAGTATGGCTTGGGTGGAGAGACCATTTGAAGAGGAGGAGATCCAACAAGTAATTAAGAAGATGAATAAAGATAAAGCTCCAGGCCCGGATGGATTCACTATGGCTTTTTTTCAGACTTGTTGGGAGGTTGTGCGAGAGGAAGTAATGCAGGTTTTTCAGGAATTCTTCACTTATGGCAGATTTGAGAAAAGCTTGAATGCTACTTTTATTGCATTAGTTCCTAAAAAGGCTGGTGCAAGAGATGTACAAGATTTTAGGCCGATTAGTCTTGTGGGCAGTGTATAAGATACTTGCCAAAGTTCTTGCTAATAGGATGAGTACGGTCATGGAGAAGATTATCTCTAAGTCCCAAAATGCCTTTGTGAGAGGGAGGCAAATTTTGGACTCTGTTCTTATAGCTAATGAATGCTTGGATAGTAGGATCAAGTCGGGAGCACCAGGTATTTTATGTAAACTTGATATGGAAAAGGCATATGATCACGTTAACTGGGATTTTCTGATATATATGTTGAGTAGATGTGGGTTTGGGGAAAAATGGAGGAAGTGGATGAGGCATTGTGTGTCAACGGCCCGCTTTTCGGTTTTGGTAAATGGAGATTCTGTGGGCTTCTTTAATAGCTCGCGGGGTCTACGACAAGGTGACCCATTATCACCCCTGTTATTTGTACTAGTTATGGAGGCTCTAAGTCGAATGGTGTCGGCGGTAGTAGAGGGTGGATTTTTTTCAGGTTTCTCGGTGGGAGATATACACAGCTCCACCATTATTTCTCACCTTTTATTTGCAGATGACGCTTTGCTATTTTGTGAGGAAAATGCAGGGCATATCCAATCTTTGAAGGCCATTTTACTTTGTTTTGAAGCGGTATCCGGGTTGAAGGTTAATCTTGCCAAGTCGGAGATGGTTGCGGTTGGTGATGTTAGCAATATTAGAGGGCTGGCCAATATTTTGGGATGTGGGGTTTCTCAGTTGCCATTGAAGTACCTTGGTCTCCCTTTGGGGGCCCCTTTCAAAGTTAAGACAATATGGGAGGTGGTGCTGGAAAAATTTGAGCGGAGGTTGGCCGGGTGGAAAAGGTTGTATCTTTCTAAAGGGGGGTGAATCACACTTATCAAGAGTACCTTATCCAACCTACCTACATACTATTTATCTCTATTTCCCCTCCCCGCTAGTATTGCATATAGAATAGAGAAGCTTCAACGTGATTTTTTGTGGAGTGGGTTAGGAGATGAGTTTAAATTTCACTTAGTAGGGTGGGAAAAGGTATGTTCTCCTTTGAGAGATGGTGGATTGGGGATCCGGAATGTGAGGGCGTTCAATAAGGCATTATTAGGAAAATGGTTGTGGCGTTATAACCATGAGAGGGAAGCTTTATGGAAAAGGGTGATTGATATGAAGTATGGAAGCGAAAGGGGGGGCTGGTGTTCTAAAGAGGGGAGGGGGACATTTGGAGTGGGGTTATGGAAGTATATACGGAAAGGTTGGTGCTCATTTGCTAGTAACATTCGGCTGCGTTTGGGGGATGGTAATAGGATCAGTTTTTGGCAAGACGTGTGGGTGGGAGACACGGCCTTAAAGGATGCATATCCCATGATTTTCAGTATTGCTCGGGAAAAAGAAGCTATGGTGGCTGACTTGCGGGTACTTAATCAAGGTTCACAGGAGTGGAACATTAGTCTTACTCGGGATGCACAAGATTGGGAAGTGACTATTCTGGTAGAATTTCTGAACTTGCTCTACAACACTTCCACTGCTGCCACAATGGAAGATATGATGGTTTGGCGACCCTCTAGGAAAGGGAAATTTTCAGTATGCTCTTTTTATGATTCTATTACTATGCAACAAAGGCATGACTTTCCTTGGAAGAACATATGGAGGACTAAAGCACCTACAAAGGCTGCATTTTTTGTCTAGACGGCAGCTTTGGGAAAGATTATGACCACTGATAATCTTAGAAGACGTGGCCTTATTATTTTGGACTGGTGCTGTTTGTGCAGAAATAGTGGTGAAACGGTGGATCATTTACTTTTACATTGTGAGTTTGCTCGAGATATATGGACTTACTTCCTCAGCAGAGTGGGTATAGCATGGGTAATGCCGGGTAGGGTGGTTGAACTTTTAGCAAGCTGGAGAGGGATCACAGGGACACCACAGATTGCAGCAGTGTGGAAGATGGTTCCTATTTGTATTTTTTGGTGTATTTGGAATGAAAGAAACGAGAGGCTCTTTGAGGATCATGAACGTTCCTTGGAAGAGTTTAGGAGTTTCTTCTGGAAGACTTTGTTTTTGTGGGCCATTGCTCTTGATTTGAATGGCCTCAGCTTCCATGATTTCCTTGTAACTGTTCCTAGTTCTTAAATAGGTGTAGTCACATGTATACTTCCAGTGTACCTGGGCTAAGCCTATCTCTATATCAATAAAATAACTTATTACTTATCAAAAAAAAAATATTTCATTGAACCAAAAATTCCACCACAGCAAGCCACTACCAACCTAACTGTGCAATGCCATTTATAAGGTCATATCTAATATCCTAGCCAAAACAGTCCTCCATAAGATTATCTCTCATGCAAGACAATTCCATCTTGGCCCATGAAATATTCCACATAATGAAACACAAAAAAAGGACGGGGCCTAATGGCAGTCAAGGTGGATATGGAAAAAGCCAACGACAAGATGAAATGGAGCTTTATCTTGAAAGTTCTCAAAAACTTTGGCCTCAAAGACACATGTATCAACTGGATCCACCAGTGCATTTCCATGCCCATGTATGCCATCATGCTAAATGGAAGCCTGTTCGGTCTCATCAAGTCTTCTAGAGGATTAAGACAGGTGATCCTCTCTCACCTTTTCTTTAAATCATTGGATCAGAAGTTCTTGCAAGTTTTCAAGTTTACTACTCGAGGAATGGATCAACTGTGTTTGCACAGCATTGAAGTAAGCAAATCTGCTTCAGCCATATCACATTTGAGTAGCAACCTCAATCTGATGAGATGGTATTTGGTCATGCGACAAAACAAGAGGCTAGAACTATCTTGAACACTTTCCAATCAATTGTCAAAGCAAAAGATATTAATTCTATCAAATCTAGTGTATTTCATCAAAACTTTGTCCCCACAGGCCATCCAGACAATCTTCATAGGCAGGTCAAAAAACAAAACTTTGGCTGAGCTTGTAGACAAATCCCAAAGCAAGATAGCAGGATGGAAAGCAAGTCATATCCATAAGTTGCTTTAGCAACTCCCAACCTATAGTATGACCACCTTCCTGCTTCCATAATAGTATGCAACTTCCTTGATAAAATGTTCAAAACTTTTGGTGGGGGCTCTACAAAAAAAGGTATTTACCTCCAAATCATGGGATACTATGTCTATCAAGGGAGGTTGAGAGCCTAGGACTGAGAAGAATGTATTACAGTAATAGAGCCCACACTGCTAAACTTGGGTGGTCACTCCTGAACACTCTACTACCCGTGGGTGCAAACTCTAAAGCACAAATATTTAACAGGTAACTCTAGAATGGCTCAACCCGAGAGTTCGCTCAACTCTTGCTCAAAGTTCAATTGAGCTGGAATCCGGCGGAGAACTCGCTTGAGACCTCACTCAAGTCTCGGTCAAACAAACATGGCTCAATCACTTTTATTCTGTATTTTAGATAGATTTTTAATTCAATTTGAGTTGTAATTAGCATTTGAGATAATTTCTTTTATCGGTAAACAAAATTTTATTGATCATATGAATAGACAAGAGCCCAAGTATACGGGACATATAAAAGAGCAACACCGAAGCGTGCTAGTTTAGTGATACAAGGAATTCAAAGTCATACCATGAAAACCGATTGCAATCGACCAATGGAGTAAAGTATTGAAAAAGAAATTTCTAAGCTCAACCATTGACTGCTCTCGATCTTCAAAGCTTCTTTCATTCTTCACCCTCCAAAAACATAAACATATTGGAACCATCTTCCATATTGTTGCAATCTGAGAGTTGCCCCAAATGCCTTTCCAAGAAGCTAGGAGGTCGATTACCCTTCTCAGCATCAGGCAAGCTAATCCCATCCGAGCAAAGATTTCATTCTGCAATGTCATGGCAATCTCACAATGAAGCAATAGATAGTTGACGGACTCTCCGCTCTTTTTGCACATACAACAATCCATGACTAACTCGGCATTTCCATTAGTAGTCTAGTGTGAGGAACTTCGCCAAGGAAGCCATCCATACAAAAAATATTGCCTTCCATGGGAACAAATTGCTCTAGCATTCGTGCGTATCCCTAGTCAGAGCGAATTTTGTGTGTTGTCATGGCTTTGGTAGAAAGAGCGGCCTGTGAACTTTCCTTTCTTAGAGGGGCACAAACAAGTATTGTCTTCAACTTCCCCCATCAAACAAGTAGAGTACACTAGATCATAGAACTCCGAAAAAGTGTCAACTTCCCAATCTTGTGCATCTCTGAGGAATGTAACATTCCATTGGGGAGTAACATTGGATAGGATTAGGTTATGCTTGGGGCAAAGATGAGATAGAGATTTCTCATCTCTATCTCATCTCATCATTACAACTTTTTCAAATTTCCATACAAAATATAATAAACAATTCAACTTTTTCAAATCTCAATTCAACTTTTTCAAATTTCAATATTTTAAATTAATATTTTAAACTTTTATCTTAACACTATTTACAAAATTTTTAGAAATTCTCATCTTATCTCACCTACCAAGCATAACCTAAGAGGTCTGTAATTGAGGTTTCTTTCATTCTTGCTATACCATAAAAATAGTTTTATAAGTAAAATTTTATTGATAGTAAAAGGCATAACCCAAGTACACAGAATATAACTATACCATAAACTTGTGGATAAATTTCCTTGAGTGCCATATTGCCATACCATACATCATGCCAAAATTTGATTTTGGATCCATCACCCACCTCAAAACAAATACTTCTTGAATTTCAGCCCCACAACTCAAAGATTTTCTAAAGTCGCAGCCCTTCACCTCCCTTAACATAAACCTTAATTGTAGGCATTCATGTGGTATTTTGACAAGTTTTCTTCAAGTTGTCTCAAGTCTTTACATCAAGGATTAAATTTAGAAATCAAATAATCATCTATTAGATTTCTACAGCGGTTTTGTCATCAAAGTCAACGCAAGATCCAATATTTCACACCATAACTCATCAAGAACTCAATACCCAACCACTCTCGGTTTTATTCTATTAGGTAAGAGTCTTTATCCAATCCTACAGGCTATCTTGCTAAATTGTTGTAGAGTTAAGTGATTAGAAGGTGAAATACATAGAATGCTGTTTTCAATTCCTAAATGAACTTCCAGAGACATAGATGAGCTGCTTTCTCCTTAAATAAGGCTGATTATGACATTCGAGTCTTGGGCTGTTAATTGGATCATGGTGTGTCAGTTATTTCTAAGTCGACTTGAACCTGACATGAATAATTAAACAAGTAAATCACCCTGACCCGATCTCAACACGCATGTTTCACAGGTTGACCCGACATGGACCGTTTATGTATCCGGGTAGTGCCAAGTTTAAAAGGGGAGAAACCAAATCTGTACTAAACTAAAGGAAGCATTGTTTAACAAATATCAAAGATTGATGGTTTACAAATGTGATAGCATTTATTATATGATATGTTACGAACATAAAGTTTTGCATATACTTCTTAATGTGATACTTATGCTATATTATATGTACTGCATGTGCTCATGTTATAAACATTTTGAAAATTTTCATTAATGAAAGCTATGCTAAAGAATGAATTAAATGAATGAATTATGATGCATGAATGTATGAATGTTTTAAAAACGTTTTAGTTGCATGATTATGTGCAGTGAATCAGTGATACTGGATTAAAAAGCAGGGGCAAACATCAATGTAAGAACTGTCGTGGTTTGGTTGTATAATGATGTGCAATGGTATCGAGGCAAAAAGCAATGGCAACCATCAATGTATCGTGGAGGCTTACCCACTTGAGTACCCCCATTGTTTATCTAGTGCAATCAGACCTCATATGTGACTCACGAGTGGTCATGGGAACAGAATCGAGATCTTTGCAATCTCCAACCCTAACATAGGATGTAAATGTGCATTGGCCACCCAAAAGATTCACATAAAAGTTTTTTATCATATGTAAAATATTTTGTAGATCCTTTTCAAAGATTAATTATGTTTCCAACTCCTTTTACTGCATGATGTGATATTTCCTACTCATTTTTATGATTGTCAGCCATGACACAGGGTGTAAAGGTGTGTTGGCTACCCAAAAGTTAAAAAACAAAATTGTGTATACCATGTTCTATCGATCCTTTTCAAAGATAAAGGATGTTTACAACTCTTTTTACTGTATAATATGTCATTTAATTAGTATTCGACACATTCTGTTTTTATGTTTTTAATGTCTCAAAGTAACAATCACGATGAGTATACAGGCCAAAGTCAATAGAGGAGACAATGACTTAGTGAAACTACTCATCGTGATCGTTACTTGAGACATTAAAAACATTAAAAACAAATGACTAGGTTGCGTTGATTAGTGAGGTATTCTGTGAATACTAGTGAAAAAATAATAATAATATAATGATAGAATATTGAATAGTAGTGAATAGTAATAAAAAGTAGGTAAAAAATAATAATAAAATAATTAATAGTAGTGAGGTATTATGAGAATACCTTAGATATTCTCAATACCCAAACTAGGCCTAAGTTCTAAACTAACTTAGGCTATTTTGATAAGACAATGGCTTCGATTCAGTTTTGATAGCTAATGAGTGTTTGGACAGCCGGCTAAGAGAAGGCATTCCGGGGGTCCTTTGCAAGCTAGACATGGAAAAGGCTTATGACCATATGTGTTGGGACTTTCTTTTTTATATGCTTAGAAGATGTGGCTTTGGGGATAGGTGGTGTGAATGGGTAAAACATTGTGTTTCGACCGCTCAGTTTTCGGTTATAGTCAATGGAAAATCATGTGGATTTTTTAGATTTCGAGGGGTTTGAGACAAGGGGACCCGCTATCCCCTTTTCTTTTTGTTATTGTAATGGAGGCATTGAGTTGCATGGTGGAGGCTACAGTAAGGAGGGATTTCTTGCAGGTTTTTCGGTGGGCAACAATAGTAATGGTGTCAATTCCATTTCTCACTTATTATTCGTGGATGATACGCTCAGTTTTTGTGAGGATGTTAGTGGCCAAATTCAAGCTCTAAGGGCAGTTTTGTTGTACTTTGAAACTGTTTCAGGACTCAAGGTGAACTTGGGAAAGTCGGAGTTGGTGCTAGTGGGGGAAGTGAGGAATATTGCCTCTCTAGCAGAGTTGTTGAGCTGTAATATTGCCTCTCTTCCTATGAAATATCTTGAGCTTCCCTTGGAGGCGTCATTCAAAGCAATGAGTATTTGGGATTGTGTGGTAGATAAGATTGAGAAAAGATTATCGGGTTGGAAGCGGTCAAAAGGGGGGGAGATTACCTTATCAAAAGCACCCTTTCCAATCTTCCCACTTACTATCTTTCTCTTTTCCCATTACCGGTGGGTGAGGCAAATCAGATCAAAAAATTGTTTAGAACTTTCTTGTGGGGTGGCATGGGAGAGGAAATCAAATTTCATCTTGTGAGTTGGCAAAGGGTGAGTTGTCCGATTGAGAATGATGGTTTAGGGGTGCAAAATTTGTACATTTTTAATAAGGCATGATTAGGAAAGTGGTTGTGGAGGTACCAAATGGAAGGAACTCGTTGTGGCGAGAGGTTATTAATCGAAAGTATGGTAGTGCGTGTGGGGGGGGGGTGCTCTAAGAGGGGTAGGAGGTCTTATGGAGTAAGCCTACGGAAATTTATTAGAAAGGGGTGAAACCCCTAGGAGTTGGCTCAAGTGGTAAATGCCTTGGGCTTGGGGTATGCTCCTCCAAGTCCAAGGTTCAAATCCCCTTGGGTGCAAACAATCTCTAGGGGCCACACCCCCTGGTGAAAAGCCGGCGATTTAACCAGTTCCGTGTAGGGAAAATTTTGAGGATGAGGCGCACAGGACCTGTGTTTACTCTGCAGGGATGGGTCTGAAGGGCCCTACCTTGGAGAAGTTCCCCGACATCAAAAAAAAAAAAACTTATGAAAAACATCTTAAGTTTGAGGTGGGTGATGGTGCAAGAACCCACATTTGGTTTGATGTATGGAGTGGAGAGAGCCCTCTTTAGACTGTTTTTCCGATCATCGTCTTCAATTTGGCTGGAAACCAACAAGCTGCAATTTCAGAAGTGTTGTGTCATGCAAATGGGACTGTAATTTGGAATGTCACTTTTACTAGAAATGCTCAGGATTAGGAACTTGAAGAGCTGGCAGATTTTTATAGCTATTTGTATTCAGCGCAATTAGGAGGAAATGGGAGTGATCGTATGTTGTGGATTCACACGGGGAGAAAAAAGTTTATTGTTAAATCTTTTTACAAGGTTACAAGGTTTTGACAATCCAACAACCCACATTATTTCTGTGGAAGAGCATTTGGAAGGTTTTTGTGCCATCTAAAGTTTCCTTTTTTACTTGGATAGCTGTACTTGGGAACATTTTGACGATTGACAATCTAAGGAAACGTGGCATGATTGTTATGGAGTGGTGCTACATGTGTAAAAGGAATGGGGAATCAATAGATCATTTGCCTTTTACATTGTGAGATGGCTGAGGAGTTATGGGCTGGCATCCTTAGTAGAGCAGGGCTGAGTTGGGTAATGCCTAAGAGTGATGGATCTACTAGCATACTGGCATAGGCATCACAATAGCTCTCAACTGGAAGCAATGTAGCGGATGATACCTTTGTGCTTAATGTGGTGTTTATGGATGTAAATGAATGATAGGTGTTTTAACAAGAAGGAGCGTGCAGTGGGGGAAATCTGGAATTCATTTGTATTCCTTCTTTTACAGTGGCTTTTTGCTGTTGTACTGAAGGGTGGGAATGCTCATGAGTTTTTATCTTCTTTCCAGCTTACTAGAATGTAATTAGGTGTCTCACTTTGTATACTGCATGTGTACTTGGGTATTGCCTAGTTTCATTCTATTCAATAAAGGATCTTACTTATCAAAAAAAAAAAAAAATACTTAGGCTATTCATTTAGGATTATTATATATGACATTACGATTTTTCCTAAAGTCTCGTTTGTTTTCAGAGATGAGATGAGCTGAGATTAAAGTTAAAAAGTTAAATAAAGTATTGTTAGAATATATTTTTTAATATTATTTTTGTTTTGGGATTTGAAAAAGTTGAATTGTTTATTTTATTTTGTATTGGAATTTAGAAAAGTTGTAATGATTAGATGAGATAAGATGAAATGGATTTGAAAATTTTGAATTGTTTATTTTATTTTGTATTGGAATTTGAGAAAGTGTAATGATGAAATTGAGATGAGATGAGATATTTTCTGAAACCAAACGAGGCCTAAATTTGAACGTGTTGAATTCTATTCCTATATTATTTCCAGGTTTCGTTAAGTGATCAATAGTGTTTGAAATCTATATTGTTCATAGAACTCTTATTAGCTGGTGCCATGTAGCATTCCTAACCTTATTGGAAAGGGGGTGTTGCACAAGTGCTAGATGGGCCGCCTTCAACAATGTCATTGGAAGCATTCCCACACCGAGCATCCCTCACCACATCTTCAATCCAAACTTCCATTTTGATCCTCCTCGATCCCATGTCTTGTAATCTTGCAATCTTGTAATATGCTTATCTTGTAATAATGTCATTGTCAATCTTGCAATATGTTTATTTTATTGGTAGTAATTCCATCCAACCAGTCAAGATATTTTATGGTAGACTGAAGTTTGAACAACACAGCCATCTAAAGAAGCATGTCCCGTGCATGTTCAATTCTGTTTCTACCGGTTTACAACTAAACAGGCAATAAACAAAAAATTCCATCAGAATTACAGATACTACGCTAGTCACAAGCCACAAAAAATAAAAATAAAAAGCATCTAAACAAGAGTAAATAGGTGAGAAAGAAACATGGAATACAAATTAGTAGAACATCAATCAAATATTCCTTCTTTAGATAAGTAGTATAATGATAATCAAGTATGTGTATACCTTCCACAGGTCCAAAAGAAATGTTGGCATCCTCAATCCCTGCATAAGCACAAAATAGTTAAACAGTGCATCGTATAGACCTCAACATCCTAATATAAGTACGCCATATCATACAATCATAAGATGTAATTAGGTTGCATAGTGCATTACTCCCCTCCATCCCAAGATGGGAGTTTGAAAATGGCACATATCTTAATGAAACAAAATACATATAACATCTTCCTATAATGCCCTTAGTTGGGCAAAGAAGGATGACTTTGAATTTTGAAAAATGTAGGTTCAATATAAACGATAATAGAGGAAAATAAATGGATAAAAACTTTCAATTTTAGTAAAGAATCTTCCTATAATACCCTTAGGTGGGCCAAGAAGCATGGCTTTAAATTTGGAAAATTGCAGGTTCAGATTTAAGGATAGTGTTGCAAGATAAATGGATAAATACTTTTGTTTTAGTGAGTTGAATATGCAGACAAATAATCCTTGCAACGAAACAGTCTAATTGGAAGCCTAAAACTAAAGAAAAATCAAGCCAGAAGCCTTTTTGATCCAAGAACAAGAGCCCATGGTAATTAATTGGGTCAATAATATCTGCTTTTATTTATTTGTGGATTTTTCTAGCTGTGGGCCATAATTGTGAGTCTTGGGTTTCATTTCAATAACAGTCAAGTCATAAAATGTTTGTACGGGTACAGGTGGGTTTGGCCCAATCCAATATAGAGTTTTCTTACTAGATATTTCGAACAGTTCAAACCTAAGCTTTTTTCCATTGGGTAAGACGGTAACCCACCAAATAAATCCTTAAACGTTCTCACCTTGTCAAATCTTGTTGCACAAGCTGTCTGCTTAGAAAATAGACATCTTTACTTTTTAACCCTGTATCATCCAAGCACAATCCTTTATACAAACCCTCGAGATGTTGTTCTACAATCCTAGCCCTTAAACCCCAACATTCAACCCTAAAGCGCACCACAAGACACATAAGCAGACTCTAGGATAGGATAGTGAGATGAGAATTCTTGGTTTTAGATGAAAGTTTAAAATATTATTTTGTAATATTATTATTGTTTTGGGATTTGAAAAAGTTGAATTGTTTATTATATTTTATGTGGGAATTTGAAAAAGTTGTAATGATGAGATGAGATAAGATGAGAATTTTGTGTCTCATCCCACTTGCCAAACCTATCCTAAATCTGCCCTAAATTCAATGAAGAATTGACCTACATAGCCAGATTGTCAGTTATCTGTTTAAGTTGTGAACAAGGCATTAAAGGATCAAAAGAAAATTATGTGATCAAGTCAAATAATCTAGGACAGATAATATGAAAATGTGCCACAGAAAATTGGTCTTGTATGGAATATCTACATGCTATGTCGTTCTAGCAATGCAACTCTATGGGCATTGGTAGAACAACATAGCATTTGAATGAAGAGTAAAAATATAGGAGTAGAAATTTCAAATAAAATATAACTCCTCAGAATTTTGCACTCGCCAGAGAAAATTATCCAACTTGGATGATATCATCTATCCATTATCTAATATCCATAGATGCATACCCAGTAATCTATATGATCTGTTTATAGGCGCTTTCAATGCACAGGAGCATATGATATTTGGAAACAACCAAAATCAGGGAATATTGTACGACAAGATATATAGAGAATCTGGTGACATACTGGATGTTACTGAAAGAAGCTTCATAACTGTCCATGTATATTTTTTAAACCAAGCAGAGAAATCACCATAAACAAGTAGAAGCAAACTGAAAGACAGAAGAGGTTATTACCACAAAACCCTAGTGTCGCATTCATTTCCCATCCATGTCAGCAATTGAAATATAGAATGCTTTATAACCATGCAATGTAATGATACAAAAAAAAAACAAATTTCCTCCAATATTTTTCCTTTACAGTAACATAGGTAGATGAATGTTTTGGAATCCAATGACAGGTAAGATTTTTAGAACAATGGAAAGGGACCTGGGTTATCAAGACATCACGGAAGATAAATGAAAGCTACCGTGCATTCCACTTCTTTTGCCCTGCCTATGAAATTGAGATGAAAATATTTTTTAATTAGACTATGTTAATCTACTTGTCCCCATACACTGGTTGATAAGATATCATGGCTTCTAATTAAAACTAGAAAATGATATTCTCATTATTAACATTTTTGGCCCCGCAGCCAATCCCCTCCCCAGTTGAGTTCGAAAGTGATGAAGAGTATAACCAGCGTATCATTGCAGTCCACACTCAAGGTAGCAAGCAAAAAGAGTCTTCACGTGCCTCGCTATTTTCTCAGAGTGAAGGAAGCACTGAAATAGCAATTTCAAGTGCCACCCACCCCCGTTCTGTAAAGCACTGATTTCAAAGCTTTATCAGATCACTTCATACAACAGGAACCTTTACACACGCAATTCTAAGACAAAAGCTATTTTATGAAGTAATGCAGCACATAAGCACCGGAATAGCCATAAATGCATCAATCACATCATAGACAGCTGAAATAGCAATGAAACCTACATCCAGAAACACAAATTTGAAGGAAATTTCTTTAAAACAACGAATTATTAGTTCGTACCCAATTCTACTTCTTCGAAAAGAAAGATTGAAACAGAGCTCAAGTCTATACCTTTATCCGAGAATTGCATATAGGTATCAACTTTAGGCGGCGTAGGGGTCTTGTACTGCGCATTCTTACTCCTCTCTCTCAAAATCTCCTCAATTTCCTTGTAATACGACATCTTGGCCGACCCACTCCCCCTATCTTGATGCTTAGCCTTCTTGAATTCCTTAAGCAAGTTCCTCCACTTATCGGTGCACATTGTCGGGGAACGATCGAAACCCTTTTCCCTCATCTTCGAGGAAATCTGCTCCCACAAATGCTTGTTAGACTTAGAGGTGTTAAACAACCCGTCCATCTCTCGGCGAAGAGCGATTAGGCTACGGGTCTCGTCCTGGACCCAGGTCTCGGCGCGCTTCTTGGGGGCCTTGACCTCGACCTCGTGGTCCTCGTCGCCGCCGCTGCTATCGCCAAGGATCATCTGCTGGTGGTGGGGGTGAGGGTGGTGGTGAGGTGGGAGGTCGCCATTGGAGACGACCTCCATCATCATGTCGCGGGTGCTTTCCTCCTTGTAGAAATCGATGGGACGGGGCTTCTCGGACAGGTACATGGTGGTCGGTGTTTGTGTCTTCGTCTGAGAGAGAGACAGGGTTGGCTTGCGTCTAGAAAGAGATGGGGATTTTGATGGGTGGAAGTTGGAGTGAGAGTAAACTCATTTGTGGGGACTGGAGCTGGTTTGAAACTTTGATTGCTTTCTTCGATTTGGTTTCACTTTATGCAGACGTAACAGTAACTTTGAAGGAGTGTGTAATTTCTGTCTGTGTTGTGAAAAAACAGGCAGGAGAGAGAGAGAGAGAGTGCGTGAAGTTCAAGCTTTGTGTAAAATTAGCGAGAATGACGAGATGGATTCAACTTGAAACAGATTTTTTTCCTTAAAATAGAAATGCACACACTAAGGGTTTGGACGAGAAGTATTGAGAAGTATTGTAAATAGTTGTGAGTAGAGATTGGAATAAGTTTATGGGTCCTATTGATAGTAGTTTGAATTGTTTGGATGTATGAAATATGTTGAGTTGTTGACTTTTAAGTAAGTAGTTGAAAAAGATGTGGATCCCATCAATGATTGATTTTTTTTAATGATGATGGAATGATGATTTTATTTATATATAATAGTAATAAATATTATAGTGATTTTATTTTTATATTTTTATATAATAGTGATAAATATTATTGTGATTTTATTTAATAGTTATATATAATATTAATAAATATTATAGTGATTTTATTTTTATATTTCTATATAATAGTGATAAATATTATAATAATTTTATTTTTTATTTATATATAATATTAATAAATATTATTGTGATTTTATTTTTTGTCTATATATAATAGCGATAAATATTATAATTATTTTTCTATATATAATAGTGATAAATATTATAGTGATTTATTTTTATATTTTTATATAATAGTGATAAATATTATTGTGATTTTATTTAATAGTTATATGTAATATTAATAAATATTATAGTGATTTTATTTAATAGTTATATATAATATTAATAAATATTATTGTGATTTTATTTTTTGTCTATATATAATAGTGATAAATATTATAGTTATTTTTTTTATATTTCTAAATAATAGTGATAAATATTATAGTGATTTATTTTTATATTTTTATATAATAGTGATAAATATTATTGTGATTTTATTTAATAGTTATATATAATATTAATAAATATTATAGTGATTTTATTTAATAGTTATATATAATATTAATAAATATTATAGTGATTTTATTTTTATATTTCTATATAATAGTGATAAATATTATAATGATTTATTTTTATATTTTTATATAATAGTGATAAATATTATTGTGATTTTATTTAATAGTTATATGTAATATTAATAAATATTATAGTATTTCACTGTAAAGGATTCTTTCGAAAACATGCGTGATGGGAGTTCACAGACCTTTGGTGAAGAAGAGAAGCGTCGGGTTGTCGAGAGAGAGGGAGAGAGAGAAAGTTCATCATATTTTTTTTTTCTGCAATTGTTTCGGCAAACAGGAAACCCACATGGTCCTGACAGAGGAATATCGAAATCAATGAAAGTAATTTATTTGGATGGAAAACATATCTCAGTCGTACGAGAGTAGTTCGAAGTAGCTGAGAAGACTTTAGTATCCAAACTAGGCCTAAGTCTCTGTATTTTTTTTTTTTTTAAGAAAAATGTTAGGGTACGTTTGGTTACCAAATCAAATTCATCTCATCTCAGTCATCATTACAACTTTTTCAAATTTCAATACAAAATATAATAAATAATTAACTTTTTCAAATCTCAAAACAATAATAATATTAAAAAATAATATTCTAACAATATTTTATCATCTAAACTCAACTCAACCCAACTCAGTTTAACATCCAAATGCACCCTTAGTATGTTTCCTAATTTTATTCTTATTTTGATCATGTATTCATTTTTTAAAATATTTTTTTATTTAATGGTTAAGGAATTGATTTTTTAGTGTATTGAATATTGATGTGTTTTTTATATTTTTTAAAAATATTTAAAGATGTTTAAAAAAGTGAAAAGAAAAAGAACAAAGAAATAAAATATAAAATTTATACTAGTGGGCACGTCCAGCATCACTCTTTTTTTAAACACATTAGTCACGAAAACATAAATAACTTGATAATTATAAAATTATTATAATTATAAAGTAAATCTAACGTATTATATGAAGTTACATGAATTTATAAATTTATTTTTATAAATTCTATTCATAAATGTATAACTTTTTTTTCTTTTTCTTTTAATATTAGGCCAACTAAAGATTTGATAGGAAGATCTCAAAACTTTAAAAAGAAAGGAGAAGAAAATCAAAACGATGGAAGAGGGAAAAAAGAACCATTGTTAACTTAGAGAGAAAACCTCTTCCTTCTCTCTAGAAAACTCAATTTCCATGAGAGCCGTTGCCGAAGAGAATGGTGGAGTTGTGCCTCTCACCCTCCTTTCCATTTCTGCACTATATATATACTTTTAAGGTAGTGTGTTTTCCCTCCTCCCTCCACCGGCCGCTATCTGCCTACACGCCCCCCACCACCCCATCCTACAGCCACTGATCTACTGGGACAAAGTGGAATCATGCCAAAAAGCTCAACGTGTGGCCCTCACGTGAGACTTGTTTCCACGTGTGTTCCTCAAGCTTTGTCGCGCAACGACACTTTCGACAACTACACTCGTTGTACCAACAGCTTCGTCTCGTCGATATCTTCCAGATCTAAGCCACCCCGTCTCCATCCCACCGGCGCATGGTTGCCACGCGCTATCACAGGAGCGCGGGAATGTAGATGATCACTGACCACAGATCAGTCCACCCGATGCCAAATTCTCTACTATTTTATCGCTTTCTCTAACCCATGATCTCGAAGAAGGGATTGCGGATCTCTCCAAAAATCATCTCAAGATAACAAGCAACAGTGCACACACCACTCTCACTGCTTTTAGTGGATGTTACACCGCTACCAGCAGTGGTTCCATTGTTCGCAAACTTTTGCGAACAACTATTTACCGTCTTTTAAGATGACGTCCTTTTTATAAGACATGGGTGAAGACCAAAAAATTAGTTTCAGAAATATTTTTTTTTACTTTTTTATCCACCACTCTTCACTTTGTTATTATTCTGGAGTGTTTATTAGGAAACCCCACCCCCTCTTGTATCATATTTTTTAATGAAGTTTACTTACTTGCTTAGGGGAAAAAAAAAAGAGTGAGAAGAAAATCTAATAATCATCCCAATAATTATAGAGAATATAAATAAATAAAAAATACAAATCGAGAAATGAACTCAATCAATTGGACCAATTAGAGCACTCTCATTGAAATAGCTAAAGCTAAATAAAATCACCCAAATAACTAATTGGACATAAAAACAAACAACATTGGATTAGGCAAAGTCATGTAACAGTTAGTTTTAGCTACAGTAAATGCAAAGTTTCTATCATATTTGGTTTAGACTGTAGATGGATCAAAAATTTTATTTATTATTTCTCGGGAACACTCTGTCTCTTCTTTCGATATTTTCTCACAAAACTTTCAGTCGGTTTCTTTCCCCTAAATCTTTTCAATCTTGCAATTTCTGCTTCTTTATTCCGCCCAATCGGTTTCTTTTTCTCTTCTCTCGATATTTTCTCATAAAACTGCTTCTTATTTCTCGGGAGAACATAGAAATTTGATTTGTAATTAAGACATTAATATAGAATTTTAGATGGGTTTAATTAGACGTTTGTGGTTATTAGTATTAAATAACCATCGAATATATGATTTTTAACTAATAATTTAATTAGAATATGTTTATTAATTAACATATAATCGATAGAACAGTAAAATATGATGCTAATAAATAAATTAAGAAATTATTACAAAAATATTAAATTAATAATACTTTAATATTATATCAATAATAAATGGATAATCCAATGTGCAGATTGGATGTGAATGTAATAGACAAAAGTAAATTCATGTGATATTTACAAAAACTTAAGTTTGACTTTAGCTATTCCAGTAAGAATGCTCTTAATTCTCAACTTAAAGATAAGTGTTGAATTATTGTGCTTGGCATATAATTGAACAAATGTGGACAACTATTGTTGAACTCTTGTTCTATGCTACACAACAAAGGAAAGCAAGACAATGCGCATGCACCATGTAGGTGGGCAAATTTGTGTAGATGTTTCTCCTCAACTTCCCAACAAAGATTGAGAAATCAACATAAAATAGCTAAATAAAATGAACTACGTAAGATCAGCCTCCCATTATCCGGTTCGAGGGAGGGAGTCGGGTACTCCTTCCTGTTGGGTTTTGCTCCTTTCCTTTGTCTCATATTGGTGGGGAATGGAAGATGAGCATGGCCCAAGACTTATAAAAGGAGGGTTAACCTCCTTGATAAAGTGCACCAGTCAAAAGCTTAACTAATAACTTTTGACTTTAGTAAAATTTCTCTGTTGGCCTTTTTTGTAAAAGGGGAAGATGTAAGAGTTAAAGTTTTACTAGTGTGGAAGCTTTGTGGGTGTATTTGGGGTGAGAAGAAAAATTATGTGAATGTAATAATTTTTCACATAGTGAATTTTCTTCTCTAGGTCTAGTAGTTTTTCTCCTATTTTGAAGGTTTTCCACTTAAATTCTTGTGTTGTTATTATTTCTTTATTTTTCTTGATATTCCTACAAATGGTGCATCCTAAGGGTTGAATTTGGGAGGTCCAAATTTCCAACAAGTGGTATCAGAGCCACTAGGTTCTTCTGGTGGGTGGAGTTTTGGTGTGGTAGTGTGGATACGTATTGTCTAAGGAGGTTCTGTCTAAGAGATTGGAATTTAAGCAGACCATTGTGACCCTCCAATCTTTTTTGGAAATCTTGAAGTTCTATCTAGTAAAAGAGAATCTTTCTTGGAAACTTACTTAGTGAGTATTATTCATTTCTATAGTAAAATTCATCAAGACAATGTCAAGAAGTAGGGTTTCAAATCCAATCAGATTTGAGGTGGAGAAATTTGATGGGAGAATCAATTTTGGTTTGTGGCAAGCTCAAGTCAACAATGTTTTGATTCAATTAGGATTACACAAGGCATTAAAAGACAGACCAACCCCTTAAGTCAGTGTGACTGGTGAAACAAAGAGCAAATCTGGAATGAGCGATGAAGATTGGGAGGATCTGGATTTGAGAGCAGTAAGTGCGATACGTCTGCGCCTGACCAAGAATGTTCTTGCAAATGTGCATGAATATCTACGGCAAAAGAACTCTAGGAAAAGCTTGAAGATTAATATTAGAAAAAGGGCGTCTCGAATCGAGTGTACCTAAAGGAACAGTTTCATACACTGTGGATGAGTGAAGGTACGACTATTTCAGATCATTTAAGTGTTCTCAATTGTATTGTCTATGAGCTAGAATCTATTGAAAAATTGATAATGATGATCTAGCCTTGAGACTCATCTGGTCTCTTCCACCTTCCTATGAGTATATGTAGCCTATTCTGATACATGGGAAAGAAAAAATAATTTTTTCAGAAGTTACAAGTAAACTATTTTCTGAAGAGAAAAGATTGTGGTGGAAGCAAAGGTCCACCTGAGAACTTAGCATTGTTAGTAGCTGGTAACGGGAGGAAGAAGAACTCCACGAAGATGAAAGCAGTCTGTTGGGGGTGTGGACAATCTGGGCACGTCAAGAAAAATTATTCAAGAGCTAGAGCAGGTTCGGTAAGTGACTCCAAGTTAGTAAATGGAGATATTGGTAATGAAGCTAACTTTGTGTTTCTCTCCCTGGAAGACGATGCTCTTTGAAAACGGACATGTACATCCTCATGGCATGCCTTTAATTACCAAAGTTGCCATGATAGAGAATGTGTTATTGTTAGCATGTTAGTGGATCTACAAGTTTGCATGCAAGCATTGGTTTGGCATTGATGCAAGGTGTGTGGTGGAAATTCATGTTGATGGTTGATAAACTTCCAATAAAGCCAAACTTGGAAGTTACACCATAATTTTCAATAAGGTTGTTTTCGACATGGGCCGAAATGAAATGATTGGAATTGGTTTATTCTGAGTGAGTATGCTTTGGAGCATAATAGTGGAAGCTATGAAGATCTTCATTGAGGCGAAGCGTGGCTGTGGGACCAGTCAAAGTCACAAGGTGGAGATTGTTGGATTTTTCTCCTTTCCTTTGTTCCGCATTAGTAGGGAATGGAAGATGAGCATGCCTCAAGGCCTATAAAAGGAGGGTTAACCTCCTTGATAAAGTGCACCAATCAAAAGCTTAACTATTAACTTTTGACTTTAGTAAAATTTCTCTGTTGGCCTTTTTTGTAAAAGGAGAAGAGGTGAGAGTTAAAGTTTTGCTAGTGAGAAAGCTTTGTGGTGTATTTAGAGTGATGAGAAAAATTGTATGATTGTAACAATTTTTTACATAGTGGATTTTCTTCTCTAGGTCTGATTTTTTTTCTCCTGTTTTGGGGGTATTCTACTTAAATTCTTGTGTTGTTATTATTTTTCTTAATATTCCTGCAAAGAGTGGATCCTAAAGGTTGAATTTGGGAGGTCCAAATTCCCAACACTTCTTCCACCGGAACAGTGGTTGGCCAAGATTTTGTGGAGGTGGACAAGATTAGGTGAAAACATCAAAAGAAAAAAGCCTAAGATATAACCTACATTGTGTTTGGTTACAAAATCATTTGTATTCATTCTATAGCTTTTGATATTGTAGTTTCTCAAAATCCTTGTTCTGTGACATGTTAGCATTGCCAAGTAAAAATCCTTGCATATGTGAGTCACATGCGGGGATGAAGGAAAAGAGAACTCCAATCGATGAATTATAGTGTACGTTTAACTTGTTTGACTAAAGAATATGAAATTTATCAAACCCATAACTCTTATTTTATTTTTTATTTTTTATTTTTGTATGCATTGCATGCATTCATTATTCTCATATGATTGTTGGGGCTCCTTATCTCTTCCTTTCTATCTTATTATTCATGTAATAAAAATGATACACATGGAGCCTTTTCACAATACTTTTATACAATCATGTTTTAAATTGAGAGTATTTTTATAAAATAATTTATAAAAATAACATCGTTTTACAGAAATGTTTATAATTTAAAACATGAGGTTTTAAAAAGAAGATTGTAAAAAGGGTTGTATGTTTATCACTACTCTTGATATAATGCAAGCTTTGAAACAAAATCCACATGGCACATTTGGATCAAGTAGTAGATTAGAATTTATTCAACCCCACAAGTTGGAAATCTACGTTCCCATCACTTTAGAAAATGCACTAAATAAATAAGAATACAATTGATAAATATAAACAGTATTATTGTTTGCTACTATTTGGTTTTATTTTTATTTATCTGTATATTGTTATGGTTATAAAAGAAATTTGCCTCTCTTTGTCAAACTTTATTGTGGTTGTATTTCTAATGATTTAGTTTATTTCATCGTGGCCATTTTGAAAAACTTGGATATAAAAGTGAAAAGCTATTTTGTTTCACATGAAAAGAGATTTTTTATTCAGTCATTTATTCTATAATAAAAAAGCGACTTTAGACCATACTTCATAGGAATTCATGTGATGACTTGGATGAAAATGTCCTTCTACAGATGTCATGTTGGATTGAAATGCTATTACTACAAATGTTGATCCAACCAAGATGCCCTCCAAGAGACCTGGGTTAGAATAAAATACCTTATCAAATTTATGAACTTGCTAAAATAACTCCACAACAAATTCAATTAGAAAAAAAACTTTGGTCCAAATTAAACCAATAATGACAACCGAAAATCTATGGAATAAGCTTCATCTCCATCTTCTCTCACACTCCTCACTCTCCATCTACCATCTTCTTATTCTTCATTTTTATCTTTCTCTTCTCCTTCTTCTTCTCTAGAGAAATTGCAAAGCCATGTCGACCATGGAGCGAGCCACAATTTGATAGACAACCGCGTCGACGTGATCAGATCTAGCCATGGCACAACCCACAGTGGAAATAACCATAAATATCTTCACTTTTGCACTAGAGACCAACGACCGTGGGTTGAAGATGGAGATTTCTAGTGGGTATTTCTACCATGATGGGTTTGATATGGAGATTTTTGGTGGATCATTGTTGTTGCTCACCCTTCGTGAGGAGCACTTTGCTCAGAGGTGTAGACACTTTCGCTCGATTAAGTGGAGCACTATTGCACATCAAGGGGCAAGCTTTGTTGCTCGCCCCGAGATTTGAGATCTCTTTGCACGTCTCACAGGAACGAACTCCAACGTGATTTGAGCAACTTGATCATTTGTCGGATATGTGCTTGGTAGCCAATCTCACACATAATCCGATCTATTTCATCAGAGATCAAATCTTATGTTTGGGATTTGAGCTCCCACATGATCCAATCAGTTTTATTTAACCACTTTGATCGAGTGCCGAATACTTTTGGAAATCGGGTATGCTTTAATAGAATAGTGGTTGGATCACATGCTCAAGAACCGAGTTTCCATGTGATTCAACTTATTTGATTGGGGTCGAATCACGTGCTCAAGAGCAGAGCTCCCACGTGATTCGATAATTTCATCAGCAGTCAAATCACATGCTCGGGAGCCAAGCTCCCATTTGATCTTGAGCAAGGGCTTTTTTTTTTTTTTTTCTTTTTCCAGTTTGGTAATCATGAGCTAGAAGTTGGCACAACTCAATTATCCAAGGGCTTATTTTCTTCCAGCCTAGTAATCGTGGGCTTGAAATTGGATTTATTTAGTATTCCTAATCAAGAGCTTATTTTCAACCATGGAGTTCCATATCCTAGCATTTTCCATTCTAATAGTCTATTTTCACACAAGATTTTACTATTCATAATTCTAGCTATAATTAGTCCAGGACAATTGTTTTACTTGTTATTTGCGATATCATAAAATCACACTCTGATTCTTATGGACACACAAGAGACAAAATTGTAGGGCGCCCCCATATCAAAGTCAGCCCCCTATTCTAATCACATAATTTCAGTTGGTGAAAAATATTAAAATAAATTAATAAAATAAAGAAACGTTGACTTACAAGAGAAAATAAGCTACAAGGAGAAAAAAAGGGAAAATATACAACTAGAAAAATAAAAACTTAGCCTCTTCATAAGAACAAAAAAATTTAAAGCCAACCCCAAGAGGATAAAGAGCTATGGACTTAACAACCAAAGGGTCGTAGATACATGTGAAAGATGAGAGCATATAGCTTGTGCACATGACAACTCAACCTCGATTACTTGCTTGAAAATTTCAAGCTTACTTGCTCAAAAATGTTGAGCTTACTTTCTTGTCTTCAAGCTGTGCAGTTGCTCGGCTCCATGGTTCTTTTGCTGCATGGGAACTCATGATTATGCTGAGGACATGATCGAGAAGGTCAAGTAGGTTGGTTTGCTTGGTTTCATGTTGGGAGGGTTATTGTCAAGCTGTGTGAACCAAGCTAGATGCTTGATTCGTAATGCATGTGAAGCTCAGATACAAGATATTTCTTTACTCGGTAGTGGAAGTTTTCTTGGGAAGAAAAGCCCGTGGAGGGCTTTTGCTTGTTCTTCATTTTTCCACCTTCTTTTCATTTTCAGCCTTTATACTTTTTTTTTCCTATCTATTTCATTTTTCCATCCTATCTTTATTTTTCTATCCCACATAATCTGAGTTACCACGTAAGCCTTGGATCGTTGGGCACCATTCATGAACATGTGATGCGACCAAAGTGCTTGCCCACGAGTGCGAGTTGTTGTTGCTAGCCCCGAGAGTAGAACTCCCTATGCTTGCGCCCTAGAGTAGAGGTGGCAAGCATTTTTTGCTCGCATTGAGCAAAGTGCAAGCACTTCACTTGCAATCGTAGATGCGAAGAATTTTGCTTGCACTGAGTAAAGTACTCACTCCCGTGTGCAAGATCACTTCATTTGAGCATTTCTTATCAATATTGTTATCGCCTCGAGCGAGGACTTTTAGTGGCCTCTGCGACAAACACTTTTTCTCTCAAACCCATCGGGTGAGAACTCTTAGCCCCTAGTCAAACCCTTCACGCTCTTTCACAGTGCTCCTTGAGGGGGTGAGCTTTATTTCTTGTATCGAGTGTGAAATCTTTCGCTTGCCTTGTGGAGTTGATGTTGCTCTCCCCGGCGTTCAGGTTCTCTTTGCTTGCACGGGTTATGAGTTCACCTTGCTTGCTTAGGGCTCGAGCATTCCTTGGTCTCTCCTGGGTCTGAGTACTTTTTCCTCGCCCCGCAGTGTAGACACACCCGAACGCGCACTCCTTGCTCGCTCATGGGCTCGGGTAGTTTTGCTTGCTCTTGATTTCAAGTAGTTTTGCTTGCCTCGGATTGCAAGTTATGCTTGTCTCCAGGTTTGAGCACTTGCGTCCGATGGTATTTTGAAAACATCACTTCTTGTTTTATTTCATCCAAATTTCAAATAAATTTTATAGGGGGTGTTGTACACGTGCCCTTCTACTAGTAAATAATATAGATAAAGAAAATATTTTGAGAAATAAAACCATGGTTTATGTATAGTTTTTATTCTTGTTAGTTTAATTTAATATTTAATTATTTTGTACCAAGAATCCTATACAAGAGTAAACATAACATATTTTGGAGAAGATGAATAATTTTTATAGGATGTCTAGGAATTAAAATTTAAACAAAAAAAGAAACATGAAAGTCTCATATTCTTGAGAAGTCTATTAGTTTTTTTGTTACTTTCAAATATAGATTTAGTCAGAATCTCTAAAACCTAGACTCTCAAACTCCTTAACTCCGAAAATGAAGATACCAAAACTAAGATCAAGTTCTACAAACCTAAGGCACCATGGACCTTTTATTATTATTATTATTGAGGAAAATACACTTTATACTCCCAAATTATCAGGATTTTTGTATGTTGTATTTCAAACAATTAAGGGCTAGTTTGGACACTGAGGTATTCTCAAATATTATCAGATATTTCCTTCCCAAATATCATTCAAATTCAAAAGACTTTTTAATTTCAAAATTTCAATTTTTTCATCTAATTATTATCCAAATACAAAATCTAATATAACTTTTTCAAACTTCCAAACAAAATATAAAAAATAATATAACTTTTTCAAATTTAAAAACAAAAATAATATTAAAAAATAATATTCAAATAATTTTTTAACTTTATTGTATTTTTATTTAACTTTTTCTCTTTTATTTTCTAAAATCTAATAAAACATCTTAACTCAAACCATTTTACTATTATTCATAAATTATTTCACTACTATTCACAAATATTTTGAGATATTCGTGTCCAAACATGCCTTAATGGTGAGTCATTGTATGTCATGACTTGGCCCCTTAGAAGTCAAGACCCAAGACCTTAAATCCAAATCGCCGGATTATTTGAAAAAAAAAAGCGAGCGAAATGACTCCGTTTTCCTTCTTCCTTCAGCCCCCGGCACTCCTTTCTATTTCTCTGAGTCTGCCACCTAATCCCTACCCTAGCCCCAACTTCTCTCTCTTCCATCTCTCTCCCCTCTCTCCATATGCTTGACTTACTCACTCACTCACTCACTCACTCACTAACTCACTCACTCACTCTCTCTCTCCCTCCTTGCTCGTCCCTCTATCTTATCTGTAATTCCAACGCCCCTCCATGCGTAGTCTGTCTCTACCTCTCCGACTAGTAAGTCTCACTCATCCATCTCTCTTTCTCTCTCAATCCGGCTACTCTCTTTCTTGTCCTCCCTCTCTCATAGTCATTCTCTTTCTATTCTTTATGGTTGTTGCTTGTTACTGTTAACCGTCATTGCCGCAGCCCATGCCTTGCACCATGAGCATGCCATTGCCAGTAAGTCACTTTCTGTCAATATTACTATTCCTTAGTTCATGTCTTTCGATTTCACTCTCCTCTTTCTCTCACTCTCTCTGTCATATGGTAGCCCCTATGACCAGTAAAGGCCACCGGAGGTAGCCAAACTGCCTCTTCTCTCCAAGTGTTTCATACCACCCAAAACCATCTCTAGGCAGCATCACTTCACTCTTGGATTGACCGACCACTACTCCAAGTTGAGTAAGATACCCTCGAACTCTACCCATGCTATTAGCCTTAGTTTTCATGATTGATTGGTTTGATGCCTACTGGAAGATTGGATTGTCTATGTTGGAATTGTGGTTTTGAGTAATTTTGTGGCTTGGTTGATGCTTGGAAAGTTTCTTGATGGTAATGTGAGGGTCAGAGGTGGGAATGACTGTAAGATGTGAGTTGTTGTTTTATGTGATGTGTGTTGGAATGGGATTTAAGTGAATCCAATGAGATTGGGCTAATCTATTGGTGGAGTAGTATTTTCGGATGGTGGACTATTTGTTTATGAGTTGTTTTTGGGCTATTATTGAGCTATGGTTCTTATTATAGAATTGTGTTAATTAGGTTGGTTTTGTACTAATATGAGTTAATAATGTGTTAGCAATATTTTTGTGGATTAGGTTGCGATATTGCTACGGTTTAGGTTTAGATCTTAGATAGTATATTGCAAAAGTCAGGTCAGCAGTACTCCTATGCTAGACTTTGCCTAAATCTGACTGAAGTTGATTTTGTACTCTGGTTCCCTATTACAAAAAATGTGAATATGAAATTAGGGATTTTTTATATGATTCTATGATATTATTGTTTTAGTATATTATATTTGTTATTGCATTGTATCTAAAAGCCTTGAGGCATAAGGTTTTGTTCTGCTTTTGTTTCTAGCCTAGCCACAGGATATAATAGTGGCCTTTGTTTTTTGCTTTGCCACATGATATAATAGTGGCATCTGACCTTGTCATGTGATATAATAATGACCTCTGTATTGAGTGTACTCACTTTGGTGACAATGTGATTTATGTTTTGTTTGGCTAACCACAAATATGCACAACTCTACCACAAGGGTAAACATGGCTTATGTTTAGGGCTGTGCAAAAAACCCGATGGGCCGATCAACCCGTGCAATCCGATTACACCCAACCCGTAAAAATTGGATTAACATCAAAAGTCGATTTCGACTCTATTGAACCCGATGAATGTTGGGCCATCAGCCTTCCCCGTATTATTTTAGAGGTTGACAACAATTTTTTTAACTTATCTCTTTTCTATTGCTTTTTCAATCTTTGTAACTGTGCAATGACGAGACTCTTCTAAAAATTTATAAAGTATGTGTCCTTTCTGTCCCCCAATTGACACCAAAACCCTAGCTAGTTCCTTTGCTTCCCCACCTACCTTTCTTTCGATGGCCGCTCGCCCCAAACCCAGACAACGTCTACTTCTTCTTCGCCAATGACAGAGACAACAACATACTCGGAGAGTTCAGGTCCCGGACCTTAGTTTACCAATAACTCGAATACCGATTATGTTTTTTGATGTTTCGCTGTTGGAATAACATGTACGTTTGCTAGATTTGGCCTTGGGAGGTTCGAGACGTGAAGGGTCTCGCAGAGCGGCTAGGAGGGGAGTGAAGTTTATGATAGCGCTGGACACTGGGAGTGTCCTATTTTGGGTTCCCTGTGATTGCAGCAGATGTGCTCCTATAAAGGGCACAATTTATGCTTCTATATGTTTTCTTTCTCTCACATTTAAGCTTTGAGAATATCCGTTTCTTTTTTTTTTATGGGGAAGGGCAATAAATTATTTGATTCCTTGGAGAAGTCACTGAGGACTATGCCCTATTCCACAAAGATCTCAAACAAACGAAAAGCAAGCAAAAGAGAGCAGTAGCAACGCGAGTGTGGATGATGCTCGTCTATTGGACTCCAATCAAGAAGAAACAGAGAAATAGAAGGCCCTAGTAGTGTCTGCACTATCCAGCTGCCTCCCAATCTGTTCATCTTACACCCAGGCATGTCAAGGGTGAGCTAAGCTAGAAAGGCCTTCGGGATTTCAAACTTTAAAGGCCAACGAAAAGGAATGAATTGAAAATTCATTTTTGATATGTTTGCGTAAATAAGGCAAAACCAGAGAATAGGGCAAGACCTGGTCGGGTCATACAGGTTCGACCCAGTTTTATTTTAATCGGGTCGGGTCGGAATGGAGTTCATCTGGATCCGCATTCTTTCGGGTCGAATCGGGTATAAACCCGACTATTTTAGGTCAGGTTGCAGGCCTACTTATGTTTATGTTTCTGATGTTGCTTCAGTTTGCTTGTGCCTAAGGTATTCTTTCTATATTAATACTATAATAAAAAGCTTATGAAAATACCATTGCCATTTTTTAGAACTATTTGTCTCTGCATACTGTAACTTGCTTATGTTTACATGTTATTATAGGTTAGTTGCTTACTGAGTTTTTGATAGCTCACCTAATTATCTCTATTATTTTTCAAATGAATTTGAGGTTCCAGCTGAGAATTAGAAATAGGAAGCATAGGCGGGATTAGTTAAACATAGAGGAATAAGTGCTTAAGAGATACAAGTGGGTTAACATATTAGAATAAGTATTAAAGAGTACAAGAGACTATTGGAGGAATGTTATTCAAGATATTAGTTATTCCACTTTTCAATAGTATTTTTAGATAACGATGCATTATTTGAGACTTTGTGGAATTTCTTTTATTTTATATGTTGGATGAGTTCATTGACATTTTTTTGGAGGAACGTATATTTTTAATAAATGAATTTTACATATTATTAGCCTGTCCCTTTTATCATTTGGAGACTATACTTTATTGTTGAAAATATGATTTTAAGTGAGAGAACCCAATCTCTCTAACCCTTTGGGTATGGGGTGTGACATTCTAACATCGAACTATAAAAAAATTTACACTTTGGAATCTCGTTTAATTCTTATCGATTAATATAGATAAACAAATATGTGAAACAATATAATTTTAGAGTTGTGATACACATCCGCCACTGTAGCGGTGTGCATTTTCGCACACTCTACGTGACAGCTTTTTTTTTTTATCACTCATCCCTCTCGTCTCTCTCAACAGACCTTCTCTCTCATCTCTCTCTCTCATCCTTGCTCTCTCTCTCTCCTCCCTCACAATCTCTCTCTCATCCTCTCGATCTCTCTCTCTCTCTCCTCTCGTCGTCTCTCTCTCATCCTCTCGGTCTCTCTCTCTCCTCGACGCTCTCTCTCTCCTCTCGATCTCTCTCTCTCTCCTCTCGGTTTCTCTCTCTCATCAGCTCTCTCTCTCATCCCTCACCATCTCTCAATCTCTCCCTTTCTCTTGTCGTCTCTCTCTTCTCATTCTCTCTCATCCATTTCAAAATTCACAATTTAAAATGTGAAAATGGTAAAAATTTTAATTTTATTGTAGAGGGTATTTTAGTCTTTTTATAAGAGTGTGGGTTGGATGATGTCCAACAAGGACGAATGTGAATCATTTTTCATAATTTTAACAATGAAATCTATATTTGTCCAATATTTACTAGTCTTACTGTGACCTGTATGACTCAGCTTCTTCATGTTGGAGCAACGACGTCGTTTTGGCCTCTGAAATGAATTGAAATGCTCTCTCTCCCTTATTCTATCAGTGTCTCATCCTGGAGCCTTGCATTGCAGGAAAACCCTTATTCTGCTGCATACCCTCTCAGCTGCGCAAAGCTGCAAACTTGAACTTCTGGTTTGCTTGGTACCATTATTCTTCTTCTTTCATGAATATGGTCGTGATTCTAAGAAGTGGAGGGCCCTCCTGCATTCAGAGGCTGCCGTCTGCTCTTTTGTCCCCGAAAGCCATCTCCTTTAGCTCTAGTTCTCTGTCAGGTATTAAATCAAGCACCGTACGTTTATTTTCTTCCTTTCGTACATGAAGTAAATAGGCTTATTTGGCTGTCAATAATTGGTTTTCTGCTCTGATTTCTCTTTGGGTTTTCATTGTTTTCCGTTGCTCTTATCCATTTTAGTATTATGATGTGTAGCCTCTGATTACGTGCGTCATTTCTTCTCTGTGAATGAACGATGAAGTTATCACTTTCTCTGATGCGTATGGTATATTTATTTCCTGGTTTGCGTTGTTCTTCAGTTTGAATCATTTGGTTTTAATTTCGACGATTAAGGATTGTTTGCAGCACATTTCCATGAGTTATTCTTGTTTCATTTTACCATGTCTATCTCTAAATTTTTTTTCCTGAACAAGAGGCCTGGAAATAACTTGTTGATGAGAATTTCAAGCTAAATGATCAAATTCATGATTATAAAAGTTGAGGTTAATTGAAATAAAATGATCAATTTTTCTCTGATGTCAATGCTACTTCCTGAAATGCATTTGCATGAGCCGGCATAGATTTGTCGTTTTGACTGTACCATGATTTGCATATTCAGGCATCTTGTTCTAATTGTTTTAGATTGTTCCTCTCCCAGAAAAAAAGCATTGCATGATGCTGTTGTAGGAAAAAAAAAAAAATCAGTTCTTTTATTCAATACAAATGTCATCTGAAAATAGTTGATTGTCAACTATGACCATATTTGAATGAAATGTAGACCACTTAATCATCGAGAACAGAATGTGCTTTTGGTAGAGGGGAGAGATAAAAATACATTTGCAATGCTCGTTGTTTACAGTGTCGCTCTTTATTAGTGGTGTGGCAGTAGCATATGATGCTATTTGCTGCATGCAGTCTTTTTGTATTTGTTTCAGATGATTTTTTTTACCAACTCATTTCGGTCCTCTCTTTGTATTTTTACTTCACAATCTTATCATGTGTGAGAAAATTCTCCTCTTGTACTTACTCTATGATGAACTCTTCAACTAAAATTTCAAGCAGTATGTGGCTTTTGTAGGAAGATGCTTCTGCCAAATAAGTTTCCTGTCAACTGCATGCTTAGCTCCCTAATGAGCAATGCCTGCGTGAGTAGATTCTGCAGCACTTGCCATAAAGCGGCTGCATCACTTCATCCAAGAAAAAATCATGGAATTGGGATTCTGAGAACCATTTCCACATGCACCTCAACGGGAACCTTTCCAACTACTCCTCCGATTGTTCGTCCCCCCTCAGCTATTGTGTTGGCTGCCCACATTACACCACCAGATGCTCCCCAACGTTCAGAGGAATGGTTTGCCCTTCGCAGGGACAAGCTGACCACAAGCACTTTCAGCACTGCCTTGGGCTTTTGGAAAGGAAACCGTCGCTTTGAGCTCTGGCATGAGAAAGTGTTTGAATCAGGAACAGAAATTTTGGCAACTTCAAAAAAGTCTGCCATGGAATGGGGTGTGCTCAATGAAGCAGCAGCTATAGACCGTTACAGAAGCATTACAGGTCGTGAAGTAAGCTCATTAGGGTTTGCAACCCATTCTGAGGAGCGATTTGATTGGATTGGCGCTTCCCCTGATGGCCTTCTTGATTGCTTTCCAGAAGGTGGGATCCTGGAAGTAAAGTGCCCATATAACAAGGGGAAGCCTGAGATGGGTCTGCCCTGGTCAACTATGCCATTCTATTACATGCCTCAGGTGCAGGGTCAGATGGAGATAATGGATAGAGAATGGGTTGATTTGTATTGCTGGACACCGAATGGAAGCTCAATATTCCGTGTGGACAGGGAACGTGGTTATTGGGAGTTAATTCATGGTATTTTACGTGAATTTTGGTGGGAAAATGTGCTTCCTGCTAGGGAAGCTGTGTTGCTGGGGAGCAAAGAAGAGGCCATGTCACATAAGCCAGCATCTACGCACAAACGGACAGGCCTTGCCATTTTTAAGAGCATAAAGTTAGCTAGTGAAGCAAAGTTGTTGTGTAAGGAGATTGCTGGCCACATAGAATTTTATAGGTGATGGGCAAATGATCTCTCATTGGTCATCCAACATTGTTTGATTGGCTAATAGCTCTTGTTGTACATTTATAAAGCTTATTGAAGATATTCTTTCCTACTTCATTATGTTGCAAATCGATTGGGATTCAGGGTCCCTATCTTGCTGCTAACAGAGCTTTCATGGTATCAGAGATGTTCGAACCCATTAGGTGGAGGCAGGGGCGGACCCACGTTCATAGGCATAGCCACCACAAAAAAGATATATATTATCTTTTCTTATCACCGGCTGTCCAAAAAGTTATTTTAAGTCTTCACCTAAAATCACCATTTTTATTTCCAACAATAACTCTTGCTCATAAAACTTAAAAAGTCACTTTTAAGTTATAGTTTTCTTCAACTTCTTATCTTGTTACTCTTCCGAAATTTGGAGATATGCAACTCGGAAAGGAATTCATACAGGCAAGGCGTGAAACAAGCTTCTAAAATTTGTTTTTGGCATACAAGTTAGTCCCCAAACTAATTATGAAATAATATTTTGGCATGGATTGACTCATTATGGGCAAGCAAAAAACAATTGATTCATTATTTGAGAAAAAAAATGCGACTCATTCAAAAGTTAATGCACATTTAGATAGATCTTTATACATGGATATTGGTACATCAGTAACTAATGAGCATCCCTATAAATATTCAAGAGTCCAATATGTAGAAATGGACACCACCTCTTTGGATCGTAATCTAGGATTAAATCCACAAATATGGGAATTTTCAATTAACTTACAAGATGAAATCCGCCGTACTTATCTTAAAGTTGGTCCATATCAAGCCAATCTTTCAAAATAAGTATTTTCAAGACTGGATAATCATCGTCGTCGTTTTTAAGCTTCTTGGTTCAACATATTCTCAAATTTGTTGGAGTACTCATCCTCAAAGAATACTATATTGTCTTCCATGCTTCAGGTTTGCTAAGAAGTCAACAAAACATCCAGGTCAGGTGCATTTACATTGAAAGGTTTTGACAATTGGAAAAAAGTGAACCATGGAATGAATTATCCTCTAATAGGACATGTGGGAGAAAGATCCAAATTCACCACATAAAGTTGTCATGAATCATTGTGAGGATCTAATAAATCATTCACAACATATCGACAAGTTAGTTGAAAGACAATCATCTCAAAAAATGGAAAATCATCGGTTGTGGCTCAAAACTTCAATAGAAAGTGTTCAATGGCTAGCATTTTAAGCATGTGCATTTAGAGGTTATGATGAAAGTTCTGATTTTTTAAAAAAAAAGAAAATTTTATTGAATTGATTAAACTCTTAGCAACTTATAATGATAAAATTGATGGAGTTATTTTGGAAAATGCTCCATGAAATTCTAAATATATATCACCTAAAATTCAAAATAAAATTTGCATATTATTACATGTGAAGTACAATATGTGATTCACAAAGATATTTGGGATGCCAAGTTTTGCATTCTTATTGATAAAGCTCGAGATGAATCGAAAAAGAGCAAATGACTGTTATTTTGAGGTTTGTTGATAGGAACAGTTTTATTAGGGAGTGATTTGTTCATATTGTGCATGTAAAAGATACTATTGCATTAACCTTAAAAAATTAAGATATGTGTTTTCCTCTCATTATAACCTTCAAATTGATAATATTTGAGGCCAGAGATATGATGGAGGTAGTAATATGCATGTTGAATGGAATTGACTACAAGTTTTTTTCTTAGAAATATTCTATATGCATATCATGTGCATTGTTTAGCTCATAAACTACATTTAGCTCTGATTGCATCATGTAACGATGAATTGCAAGTTGGTAAAATTGAAAGTATTATTGCTTCTAATGAAGTTGAATTAGAAGGGGAATAGACCAAATTGGTACTTTGCAACAAGTTGGAAATTCTCGACGGTCATCTCATTTTCAATCAATGTAGCTTGATTAGAATGTTTGGTCCAATTTGTCCAGTTATCTATCTCAAATGAGAGGGAGCCAACTATTTTCAACGTGGTGATGATAAAGGGGCTTATATGGTATTAACATCATTTGAATTTATTTTTATCTTGCATATGATGAAAGAGATTATGGGAATCACTAACATTGCTTGTTAAGCTTTGCAACAAAATTCTCAAGATATTTTGCATGCTATGAATCTCACTTCAACTACAAACTTATTGATTCAAAAGTTGAGAGATGAAGGATAGATGCCTATACTTTGTATTGTCAAGTAATTTGTGAACAATATGAAATTGATATTCTTGATATGACTTCTCGCTATACTAAAGCTTGAGGTAGATCACGTCATCAAGATGGAGAATCCCAACCACGATGGATCATCATTTTAGAGTTGATATATTTACCACTGCAATGGACTTTCAATTGCAAGAACTAAATAATAAGTTTAGCGAGCATCCAATAAAACTTCTTATTCTTAGTGTTGCTTTAAGCCCTAAAGAGGCATACAAGTTATTCTAGATTGGTGATATATGCATCTTAACTAAAAACCTCTATCCTCAAGAGTTCACTGTGCAAGACAAAGTCCATTTGAAATTTTAGCTACAACATTATATCACCAAATGACTGCTGAAAAAACTATTTCCAGCGAATTTTTGATCGCTGCAAACAAAAAAAAAATAATACTTATTTTTGGTGATTTAAATTTCGTCGGTGACTTAAAAGCACGAGTTTGGATAATACTAAGGAAGAAATTAACTGTTAAGTTTTTGTAGCGACTTTCATAGCTATTGCGGTGATTTTTTCCACCGCAATAAGCACTTTTTGACTGTAGCAAAATTTTGTTTCCATCGAATGCAAAATCGCCGCAATAGATATTTTTTGCGGCAAAAATTGTTGCCGTAAAATAATTGCGGCCACTTAAAATGTTATTAGCAGCGATATATACTCGCCGGAAAAAGCTAATAAAATTAAAAGCCCTGCTCTTTTTCCATTCATTTCCCTCCATCCCTCCCCCCCCCTCGCCCCTCTCTGTCTCCAATCCCTCCGTTGCACACAACCCATTTCATTGCGCACAACCCGTCGCCAACGTTCCCACCACGCCACTACCACCTCACCTTGAAAGCCACCCGCTCCTTCTCCCCCAGCCCCCGCTGGATCTCTGCCCTCCCCAATCTGGCGTCACCCTTTGCTCTCTTGGATTTCTCTATATCACCGCCACTAGGGGCACCGTTTGCCACCACCCACACGTCGACACCGTCACCAGTTCTCTGTCAGAGCCCCCTTCTCCTCCACACCTAGCCCAACAGTTCGAGGCCCTCCCTCTCCCCCTTGCTCTGTTCATAGCCTACGGTCACCAGGTCTCCCCAGTGCCATCGTGCTCCTCTCGAGCCACCACTCCACGCTAAGCAACCACCACGACCACCCCTGCTATTGCCTTCTGTTTTCACATTTATGGGTTCTTTTCATTCCTGTTATATTTGCTTGATTTCTTGTTTTAGTTCCGTTTGGAGATTGGGTTTTGTGTTTATATATGTGTGGTCGCTAGTTTGTTTATGGGTTTGTTTATATCTGTATTTATATTTAAAACATTTGAGATTCTTTCCCCCTGAATGAGAACTTAATTCCATCAACGTGTGATTTACAAATACTGTTTGCATTTGATACCGACGCCTAAATTGTCAAGGTGAGTCTTTTAATATGTCAAATGTGGGAGTAGATTAAGTCAAGGTATAATGGTAATTGACCTTGAATGGTCTTCAGGCATATATCAGTGCATACATATACATATACATATGGCCTTATAGATAAAAGTCTCTTGCTAAATGAAAATATGTTAAGTTACTCAAGCAGTAGGTTTTGCGGCCAAGTTGGAATAACATACTTTGTAGCAAGTTCTCTATATCTAGAGTGCTACCACTAGTAATAATACAACTTCTCAGTTTCAGGATTTTTTGGGTTCTTTTTTTATCCTTTACTATTTTTGTTTAGGTCTTTCTCTTGTTTCAAGCTCTTAGTTTTTTTGTTGTTTGTTCATGTTACCTGGTTATGCTTTTTCTAGACTATTTTAGTTTTAATTTGGGTCTGAATTCTTATAAAAAGAAGATATTGCCTAGAATTACTATGCATTTTGATTGGTGTTCACCCCTAGCGATATAAATCGCCGCAAATACTTATTTCCAGCGAAACATTTCGTCACAAAAACTCTTCGCGGCGACCCTTAACCATGGTTTACAAGACTTTTGCGACGAATTATGAACTATTTGTGGCGAAAAATAATTTTTGCCAACGATTATATCAGCACCTGTAAAGCTTTTTTGTGGCGTTTGCATTCAGTATTTGCGGCGAAATAAATTCTCCGGAAATACATTTATTTCTAACAATTTTTGTAAATCGCTGGTACAAAGATATGGCAACTGGTTTTTGGCAACCAACCTGCAGCAATTAAAAATTCGCTGCAAATAAGTTTTTACAGCGTTTTTTAGGCTTTTAGCGGCGAATTTGTAGTGCTGGAAAAGACTGAATTCCTTATAGTGATATGCAATTTTATTGGGAGACGCTTAAGAAAGACAACAAAAGCAATGTTTACCGTTAATAATTTTATGTTTCCTATAAGCGGATTGCTTGTAATCCAATAACTAACTCTTCCAAGTGGGGACGTTTATCTTTTTTAAACCCGCACACGATTGGAAAGTTGATGCATTCAGAAAGTTACAAATCTTTTGTATCCTATTAGAGTGGGAGGAGATACAGATAAGCTCTTTTGGTGTCCTTTTAAGAAAGTTAAGTTCAATATTGTTCGTTCTTTTGTCCTTCATTGCACAAAATGTAAATTTATTCTGGTGAAAGAATATTTGTAAGACTTAAGGCGACATTCTTTGTATGAACAGTTTCTTTAGGGAATATTCTTACCTTAGACAATATAAGAAAATGTCGAAATATTGTGATGAATTAGTGCTATATGTGTAAAAAGAGTGAAGAGTTCATTGATCATTTATTGCTACATTATAATATTTCCACGAATTGATGGAATGACTTCTTAGCTTGGGTAGTGTTAGTTTGTGTGACGCCGAGAGGGGTGGTAGATTTTTTAGAAAATTGAAGGGGCATTCTTGATAATCAACAAATTGTAATAATTTGGACAATGGTATGATAAGCCTATGGTGGTGTCTATGGAGAGAGAAGGAATGTAAGAAATTTTGAAAATTATGAGCATTTAAAGGATGAACTTAGAACGTTCTTTTTAATACTTTATTCTATTAGACGATTGTAAGTGATTTTAATGACATGAACATTCAAGACTTTCTTGTAGCACTAGCTAATCATGCATAAGCAACACTCTTGTATATGTCCCATGAACTTAGTATTATTTTTAATAAAAAAATTACTAACCGATTAAAAAAAAGTGGAGACAATTATCACCTAAAAAAATAGCATTTAGAAAACGAGTCAAACTCGTATTTGTTTCTTATATTTCTTTTTTTTTTCATTTAATTGTCACAACACAATCAAAGTAAGCAGCAATATAAACTACTAATTGTACACCATTCTACAGTACTCCCTTAAATCAAAATAGAAATTTGTAGATGTCTACTAGTTGGCATTTCATCATATATGATAATATTAAAAAGGTAATTACAACATCATATTAAAGAAAGAAGTAAATCAGATTACTATTAACAAAGAAAGAATTGAATAGACTATATTGTTGAATCATAGATGAAGTGATAGAGGCCACAGAGGCTCCGGATGCTTTAATCGTAAGATGAAGCCTAATGAGTGATCAAAATAGATTCTGTTTTGAAATTGCAATAAAGAGGCTTCTTGCTGCACATCAGTACTCATTGTTTCTGAGATTTCTTGCGGATATCTTTAATCCATTTGAACTTTAATATTGATTTCCCAAACTTACTCCCTTTAGACCCATCCTTTCTCTTCTTCTTATCATTCTCTGATGACGATGGTGGTGGAGGGTCAGGATTGTCGTAATCCCATTGATCAGCCCAGGAAAGTCCAGAATCCATCTCTCCTTCCTTCCCCAACTTTCTTGCATTCCCTTGACATTAACTTTTGGATGAACTACTTTAAAAATTTGTTTTTATTTTGTGCTAATGCTAATTTGGTTTGGTAGTAAATTTGGAAAAAACGTTTTGGTTATTATGGATAACAGCCACAGAAAATTGTCTTAAACCTTAAATTTAACCAGCCTTTCTTTGTCCAACTTCTGAATGAGTTTGGTTAGCGCTAGGCTATTTTAGTAAGTGAACGTTCCTCCATCACCCTCTTTGACGAAGTCTCCATTGCTTAATGCAATGATAAATTTAGACTTTATATCCATGCTAAACCGTACATTTGTGTAATCATTTCTACGATCAATTATCTCGCTAATTTAAGATAGGTTTCATGCTTCAAAAGTGAGATTTACTTCAAATCTTTATAATAGTTTCATAAGGTAGAGATCATTGAGTGAATGAACTACTATCAACTTACCCTAAATATTTTTAGAGGGGGTGGGGGGAACTTATGACAACAAACATTTTGTGTAATCTTTCTCTACACGTGGATGCATATGTATGTATGTGAAATAATGAAGACCCTTCTAATTATAAATTAGAACGTCATGGGCTATAATTATGTCAAAAGAAACTTTCCTTTTGCATACAAAAGTTCCCTAATTTGTTACAAACTTGTGCAAAAGTAAAAACTTATCACCTTCAAATTATGTCTTACAACGTTCTTTCATGGAATAAAATTAACCCATTATCATTTCAGTAGTAAAGTTCTTAGCAATTTCTTTCTCAATATAGATTATCAAATGCATGTTTTACAATTTTCTTCAAAAAACACATCTTCCATTCTAATTCGTAATCTAGGTTTTACAGTTCTCTTGGTAGAAAAGGCATGTTTCGTAATGGGAGTAGAAACATGACAAGTTAGAACTAGACAAATCAATCTGTCAATCAAATGAAAAATATTTGACTTTCCTAAAATAGCTAATCTTCTACATAACTCTGATAATGCAGACAAATTTTTAAAATCTAGATGGTTTGGCACAACAAGCTTATAATACTGTAATTGAAATTTCAAATGGACTTTATCCTACTCAATGAAACCTTGAGGATAGAAACTTTTTAACTAAGCTGAATTACTATCACCAATCTTGAATAATTTGTGTGCCTCTTTTGGCTCAAGGCAACATTAAGAATAAGATGTTCTACTATATACTCATTAAATCTATTATTTAGTTCTTGCAATTGGAAGTCTACTGCAGAGGTAAATTTATCGACTCTAAAATGATGCACCATCGTGGTTGGGGATTCTCCAGCTTAACGACATGATCTACCTTGAGCTTTAGTATAGCGAGGAGTCATCTCTATCAGGATATCAATTTCATGTTGTTCACAAAATGACTTGACGGTATCAAGCAAAGATGCCCATCCATCATCTCTCAACTTTTGAATAATTAATTTTGTAGTTGAAATGAGATTCATAGCATTCAGTATATCTTGGAAATTTTATTGCAGAGCTTGACAAGCAATGTTAGTTATTCCCATAATTTTTTTATCATATGTAAGATGAATATAAATTCAAATGACGTCAACACCATATAAACCCTTTCACCATCACCACATTGAAAATAGTTTGCTACCTCCTTTGAGATAGTATTGATAATTGAGCAAGTTGGATGAAACAATCAAGCTACAAATAGATTGAAAATGAGATGACCATCTAGTATCTCTATAGCTTGTTGCAAAGAACCAATTTGGTTTATCCCCCATCCAGCTTCAGCTTCTAATACTTCATTAATTAGAAGTAATCATACTTTCAATGTCAGCAACTTGAGCAGCTTGCAACTCATCATTACGTTTAGAGGAGGCAACAATAATATTGATAATGGAAGTCAAATGAATAAAAAATTGGGGGGAAAATTCTGCCTCTCTAGATGCTGCAACCAAAGCTAACTTTAGTTTATGAGCCAAACAATGCACATATTATGCATATGAGCAATTTCTAAGAAATAAATCTTGTAATCCATTCCATTCATTGCATAATTACTACATCCATCGTATACTTGACCTCAACTATTTTTAATTTGAAGGTTATAACGACAAAGGACAACACATATTTCCTCTTTTTAAGGTTAATGCATTAGTATCTTTTACATTCACAATAAGAAAAAATCACTCCATAATAAAACCATCTTTATCAACAAACCTCAAAATAACTCCATCAATAAATCTATTATCAATTTTGAATTTGGGGTTGAAATTTCGTGGAGCATTTTCCAAAACAACTCTATCAATTTTATCATTATAAGTTGCTAAGAGTTTTAATCAATTCAATAAAATTATCTTATTTTTTGAATAAGAGCTTTCATCATGACCACTAAATGCACTTGCTTGGAATACTAGCCATCGAACACTTTCTATTAAAGTTTTGAGCCACAATCGATTATTCTCCATTTCTTGAGAGGACTGTCTTTCAACTAATTTATCAATATGTCGGGAGTGATTCATTAGATCCTTGCAATGATTTATAGCAACTTTATGTGGTGAATTTGAATCTTTTCCCAAATGTGCTATTAGAGTACAATTTATTTTTTCATTCACATTTTTCCAATTGTCAAAACCATTCAATGTAAATGCATTTGATCCTAGATGGTTTGTTGACTTCTTAGCAAAAATGAAGCATCGATAACATAAATAGCATTCTTTGAGGGGGCGTACTCCAACCAATTTGAGAATATGTTGAAACAAGAAGTTTGAAAATGATGATTATGATTATCCGTTCCTAAAAATGGATAATCTAAAAGCTTGGGTTGATAGAGACTGGCTTTAAGATAAGCAAGAAGGATTTTATCTAGTAAGTTAATTGGAAATTCCTATATTTGTGGACATAATCCTGGACCACATTCCAAAGATATGGTGTCCATTTCTATAGATTGGACTCTTGAATATTTAGAAGGATGCTTATCAGTTACTGAAGTACTGAGATCAATTTCTAAAGATCTATCTAAAGGTGCATTAAATTTTGAATGAATAGCATCTTTTTTATTAAAGAATGAATCATTTGTTTTCGGCTTGCCCACATTTCTCTAACAAGTGAAAGAAGGAAAAATAAGTTAATCAATTAAAACCACAAAACTAAGCAAGATTAAGAAAAGGTTTAAATGTAGATGGGAAAAAATTTAAAAGATATCAACACATAAAAACTCATAAAAAAAAAGCTTCATTGTTATTTATTTTACAAAATAAAAAATAAAATAAAACTTTGACTTCACTAAATTTCATTTTTCCACTCATTCAAAAAAGAACAAATAGTTGTGCTAAAAAAAAAAAAGAAAAAATGGAAAAAAATTAAGGAAAATAAACTAAATAATTTGGGAATAAATATGAATATCTAACAGAGTCTGTCAATGTCAAAATATTATTTCATAACTGGTTTGGGGATTAACTTATGAAAAATGCTAGAGGCAAGTGCTAGGGCGCAACCGGCGTGCAAATGCTGATGTGGTGGGCGTAGCCGCAGTTCGTAACCCTAAGCCCCATTTCTCATCGACTTCTCCTTCTTCGACCTCCCTTTCCCTCTCCATCTCTGTCCACTTCGTAACCCTAAGCACCCATTTCATTCCATTCTCCTTCTCCTTCAACCTCCCTCTTCCTCTCCATCTCTGTTTAATTTGTAACCTTAAGCACCAATTTAACTCCATTCTCCTTTGAGCTCCCTCTCTTTCTTCACCTCTATCAACGTGAACCCTAAGGCCCGATTTCACTCCCTTCTCTTTCACATTTACTTCTCCTTCGACTGTATATAGTGTTTTGTTTCTCTAGATGATTTCAACGAAAAATGCTAGCTGATGTTCCTCCAAAAACCATTTCTCCCAAACCCATTTCTTAGATTTCATTTCAAAAATTTCTCCCAAACCCATTTCAACGATTTTTGTAAAACTCATTTCTTAGATTTCATTTTGAAAAACACTAGATTACAGTTCGACAATTTCTCCCAAACCCAATTTGATGATTTTACAAGCAGACGATTTCATTTCTCCCAAACCCATTTCAACGACACTAGATAATCTGTTGTTACTTGTTTTTCTTGATGCTGGAGTGCTCCATTTGTGGCTTTATTGGTGGCTCTTTGTAAGGTCTAGTATTGTTCTTAAGTCTCATTTTTTTCCTACATCTCATTTTAGGGAAGCAAAATACTACGTACAGTCGATGGAGAAGTAAGTTTAAAGGAGAAGGGAGTGAAATCGGGTCTTAGGATTCACGTTGACAAAAGTAAAAAGGGAGAAGGAGGTCGGAGGAGAAGGAGAAGGAGAATGGAGTGCAATGTGTGCTTAGGGTTACGAACTGGATAGAGATGAAGAGGGAGAGGGAAGTCGAAGGAGAAGGAGAAGTCGGTGAGAAATAGGGGTTAGAGTTACGAACTGAAGAGATGGAGAAGGAGAGGGAGAGGGAGGTCGAAGGAGAAGGAGAAGTCAATGAGAAATCGGGGTTAGGGTTCAAGGGAGAGCTTACAACCATGCACACTTTTCAAACAAAAATATCTTTAAATGCCATCTCCTTTCCATTTTCCCTTTTTACAAACAAAATCCCTAAAGTTTTTCCAAAAATGCGATGATACCAATCAGAACTCTTTTCTCTCTCACTTTGTATTGTAACTTTGTGACCAAGCGTCTTCCAGGTGATTTACTAGATATTTTAAATTTCTTGTTATATTGGAACTTGAGCATTTGTTGTGTTTGTATTTCCCTTGAGATTTTCTAAATTCCAACTTTCGACCATGGGATTTAGGATTGCTATAAAATGGCCAATGTAATCACTCTTGTCTAAACGTTCTATTGGGCCATTATACTTTGAACAGATTTTGATTTTAGAATTTTTTTCTTCTCTTAACCCATTAGAAAAAAGAGAACATTTTCTTATTCAAAAAATAATTATTTTTGGATGGGTAAACAAATCTTCAACACTATGATGTAGCCAAATTACCCCTCAATCCTTTGATGTCAAGTTTTTCGGCCCAATCTTTTACTAAATGAAAAGGAATGGAGTCTTATAAAGAAATTACTATTATTTGCTTAATGTTCTAGAAAACGATTTGCTTGTTTTGCAATCTATTATATATCTTGAACATTTTTGAATTAATGTGATTTCACAAACCTGAAATAGCATGAATTTTTTCTTTCTTTCTTTCTTTTTGTTTATTCACAGTCCATATAGATCACATTGCACAATAGGAAAGAGAATAAACTGTTGAAAAGAGAGAACGTGATAAGAAGAAAGGAGAATGAACTAGAAGAGAGTAAGATAAACGGAAAGAGTAACTTTGGATAATGTAATCAGTTCTACTTTTTTTTTTTTTGAAGAGAAAGTCTCATGTATTCATGTCAACTTAAATCATAGTTTTGATACAAAGAGAAATAGCATCTACAGACCAAATACTATCACTAATGCTTAGAGCATCTCGACTTAAGGGATGAGCTACAACGTTCCCAGCTCTCACACTATGCCTCACAGTCCATGATGTGAATGAATTTAAAGTAGACTTTGTGTCCCTAATCAATGTTCCAACATAAGAGTCAGTGTATTCTTTGGCCTTGAGAGAGTTAACACTTATAAAGATTCCCCTTCCAAGATGAGTTCCTGCCACCCTAGTGACTTGCAGAAGATGGATGCTTTCAAGATAGCATAGGCTTCTGCCAGCAGAGGATCAGGGAATAGATCATGTATCATTCTCAATGCGGCCTTCACCATTCCTTCCCAATCTCGGATAACAACCCCAACAGCCACCTTGTAGTTGGTTTTATCGAGAGCAGCATCCCAATTTAGCTTCAGTTTGAGGAGGAGCTTCCCATTGAGGGAACACACCCAAGGCGATGGAGGATTTCTTGGTAGTATGGTGAAGTTGGCTGAGTTCTTCAATAAGGAGCTTGATTTGTTGGGTGAGAGAGTTAGGATGCAGGAAAACCTTATTATATGAGCTCATTCCTTCTTTTCCTCATCTTCTAGGGACTCAATAAGGCCTTCTACCATGTTTTTGAAAGACTGAAACTATAGGCTTGATTTTTAGAACTTTCTAACACTTTGACCCTAGACATCTTGTGCAGATGAGCATTCCCATAAGGCATGTTTGATTTTTTTTGGATATAGTTGGCAAATAGGACAAGATGCATCATCAGTAACCTTCCTCTAATGTAATTTTGCTTTTGAAGGAAGAGTATCTAGGCAGGCCCTCAACAAGAAAGTTTTAGCTGCATTAGGAATTTGCAGTTGTCATAATTTGGTCCAAGATACATCTTCCTGTCGTGCTCAGAGGATTGGCCCAAATCCTAGTTATCCATCTCAGACTTTAGGTAGTATGCACTTTTAACTATGAAGGTACCAGAGGGAGGATGATTTGGAATAGGGACTAAGGGGGATCCTCTTAATTAGTACAACTTCTATCCTATTAAAGAGTGCTTCAACCAGGGAATGGTTCCACTGGTGGGTGGTTTGATCAATGAGCATAACAACTCTGGTACCGACTGGCAGGAATCTAATTGAGTTTTACAGAGACAAAACTCTACCATAGGAAAGAGGTGTTATAGCCAACCTTTGCATTTAGGAAGGGTCTTCCTTTAAAATATTTCTCTTTTAATACCCCAGCAGCAATAGAATCTGGAGATGAAATGATTCTCCAGCATTGTTTAGCTAGGAGAGCATTAAAGTTTTCAAAATCTCTTAGACCCTAGCCTCCTGACTTCTTGGACTTGCTCATCTGTTTCCATGCTACCCAATGTATCTTACATTCTTGAGTCTGCCATCCTTACCAAAAAGACCTGACTAGGTTGTTGAGATCATGAAGGAGCTACTTTGGCAACTTGAAAATTCCCATGCAATATGTAGGAATCAAGTAGATCACAACTTTAAGTAATATCTCCTTCCCTACTTGTGACAACAGTTTTGTCTTCCAACTGCTTAACTTTGCTTACACTTTGTCCAGTACTCCTTTGAAGGAACGGGTCCTGGATCTACTAATTAGAGCTGATAAACCCAGGTACTTTACATGAGAGTTGGTCCCTCTAATTCCAGTAATGCTTGTGACAACTTCTTTAGTTTCTTCTCTGGTATTCTTGCTGAAAAAGATGCAAGTTTTTTCTTTGTTTAGCCTTTGCCTTGATGCTTTCTCATATGTGTCCAACCGGTATGACTATTCAATTGAGTTGGCCTTGTAGACAAGTAAGGAATCATCTACAAAAAATAGGTGGTTAATGTGCAAGTGGTTCTGTCTAATAGGTAAACCTGTGATGAAACTATTTTTTTCAGCTTTATTGAGGCAGCTTAGAGCTTCACCACACAAGATGAAAAGGTAAGGGGATAGGGGATCCCCTTGCCTAAGACCTTGAGCATGGAAAAAGAAAAAGGTTGAGGCACCCCATTAACAATGAGAAAGTAAGTTACTGAGGTGACACAATTCATGATTAGCTTAATCCAAGTTGCTGAGAAGCCCATTTTTTGCATTACAGATTTCAAGAATTCTCACTCTATCTTGTTCTTAAGCTTTGCTCATGTATAGTTTTAAAGCCATATAACCATCCCTGCCATTTAGTCTAGCTTTCATGGTGTGTAAGGATTCAAAGACCGTAATGACATTGTTGGTTATAAGCCTTCCTGGGACAAAGGAAGTTTGTGTAGGGGAGATGATCTCAGTTAAAATAGTTTTTAGTCTATTTGCTAGAGTTTTAGCATTGATTTTGTAGAATACATTGCATAGATTTATTGGTCTGAAATCTGTGACCTGAGATGGGTTGACCTTCTAGGGGAAAAGTGTTATAAAGGTTTCATTTAGTTTTCCATCCCACTTGCCTCCATTTAGTACCTCCAAAGCTGCCTCACATACTCGGGTTCCCATTGTGTCCCAGTGCTCTTGAAAGAACTTAGCTAGGAAACCATCAGGCTCAGGGGAACCTAGAGGGTTCATACTAAAAATGGCTGCCTTGATCTCTTCAGCTGTGAAGACTTTAGAGAGGCTAGAGTTCATGTCATCTGTGACAACATGTTCCATTGCTGGTAGACATCCCCCAATATCTATTGGTTGAGAAGTTGTAAACAGGTCAGTAAAAAATTGTTGGAAGACATGGCATATAGCCTGAGGGTCACATGTTTCTTGGCCTGAATTGGAGTGGATTCTGCTAATGGTATTGACCTTTTTCCTTTGGCTTGCACAGTTGTGGAAATACTTGGTGTTTTGATCTCCATCCTTTAGCCATGTCTGTTTTGCTCTCTGTTGCCACTTTAGGTATTCTACATCCATAATGGCATTAACCTCTTGCTGCACAAGCTTTATTTCATCATGTAAGTTGCCCTGGTTAGCTTCTTTCAGGTAATTTAGTTGCTCAGTTTTTCTTTAATAAGCTTCCCTTGGTTCCTATACTTGTTCCTGCTCCAATGTTTCAGTTCCTCCTGACAGAATTTTAGACCTTGCAAAGTTCTTTGAAGGGCTCCTGGTTTATTGGCTGAGAAGGCACTTTTGATAAGTCTCTCACAGTCCTCCTGTTTGCTCCAAGATGATACATACCTGAATATCCTGTCTCTTTTATGCATAGCAACCTGACCCTTGGTTTGAACTAGGATATGTCTGTGGTCTGATTAAGTACTAGCTAAGTGTGTCACTGAATGGTTGTCAAACTTATTAATATAGGGGGTGTTTCCACAAGCCCTATCTAGTCTTTCTTTAGTGAATTGGTCCCTTTCCCTATTATTGGACCAAGTGAATCTGTCACCATTGAATCCCAGATCATATAGACCACAGAAAGACATTGCTTCCTTGAACTTGCCCATTTGCCTGTGAGGTCTAAGAGAGGTCCCAGATTTCTTCCTTTGATGAGTAATCTCATTGAAATCGCCAAAGCAAAGCCAATGGATCCTGTCATAAGGTTTTAATGCCTTTAGCAGGTTCCAACTCTCATGTCTTTTGGCTGTCATGGGATGTATATAGAAGCCAGTCATTTGCCACTTAAAATTTTCTGAGATGAGTTTTAGAATCATAGATATGTGCCAGTTAGTGTAGGTGAGCAATTCAACTTCTATGGAAGAGTTCCAAAGTAGTGCCAACCCTCCACTCCTTCCTATACTGTCCACACAAAAACAATTATCAAAACCAAAGTTTTGAATTGTGTACCGTACCGATCAGTTCGGCCGAAATATACCATTTCTATCGTGTAGCCATTACAGAGAAGAATATAGTTTCGTACCAGTAAGAATTTCAACCGTTTCAGCCTGTACCGGCCGATATTTCAACCCGTACTTTTTTCTTCTTTTTTTCTCATTTCTTCAAACTACAAGCTCATTCTTTGATTCCCCAATTCAAACCAAACTATTTATCATTTATATATAATTTATTCGTATATAGATTATTATTTTAGAATATAATTTATATATATTTATATATATAATTTATTCATATATAGACTATTCCGAAATGGTATCCAAAACGGTATCGGTACTAAAATATTTTGTTTCAATGCCTCGACCAAAAAGGTCAAGGGTATGGTATTCAAAACATTGATCAAAACCTAGTTTTATTCTTAGCTTTTCCATTCTGACACAGCTGCACTTAGTTTCTAGAAGAAAAACCAAGTTGGGAAGCTTAGTTTTCACCAAGAGGTGAAGTTCCTAAACTTTTTGAGGGTTCCCAAGCCCTCGACAGTTTCAACTTAAGCAATTCATTGGGTTGGTCGGGCTGCATAGCAGCCTCCACCAAACTGGCCTGAGTTTTGCTCCTTACAGACTTGAGCCTTAGTTTATGTTTCTTGTTTTCATGGTTATCACATGCATAAGCCACATCCTTTGCAGTCCTCTTAGTACGTGTCACACGGGAAGGGGCATTGATTTTGCTTGTTACATCTGATAGGGCAGCAGGTTGCCCTCTTGCATTTCTTTTTTAGGAGCTAGCTTTAGCAGGTTTGATAGGGGTGGTTGCCTTCTTGTCATGGTCCAAGATAATAGGACAGCGGTCCTCGGATAACATCATATCCTCACCCTCATCAAAAAGAGCTACTGGAGTCAAAGGACTTACCTGATTAGGAACCTTTGCAGGATCCTTGGGAGGTCTGTCCTGATGTTCAGCAGGGGTATCAGCAGAAGAGTATGTCTCACGAAGCAAAAGGAGAATGCAAAGAAAAGAGACATGAAAACACTGCACAAGTGCACTGCAGCATACAAAGAACATCATGCAGAAAACAAACTGATGAAAAGCACAATGCAGCAGAAGAAAAGTGCAAAGCACTGGCACAGAAAAGTAAAGCAACAAAAGAGAAGCATGGGGCGACATGCCAACCTGAAAGCTGCACTGATTATGCACAAAAAGTGATGAAAAGCAATGAGGAAACAGACTGCAGCAGATTTACTGTAAATCAGTAGCAAATAAAAAGTCAACTTTAGGACTCTACCTTTTGATCATTTTTCTTTCTGTAACGTGTATATATAGAGATAGCAGAACCTTGTAAGTGACTAACTCAATGAAATGAGAATGAGTCTTTCTCCACATTGAAGTTCCATCTCAGTTTTTGTTTCTACTTTTATCAGTATGTCATGGAGTTTCTGGCAGCAGCAGGACTGCAACCAGCAGAATGCAACTATCCTTCGATTACTGAGATGTCGTTATCTTGGTTACATGTGACAACTTTGGTACCTACTGTTTTGGCCAAGTCAGGGGCCTTTTTTCTGCTTGTGTTGCTGACTCCCCAAATTTAGAAGTGCCACCTCCCTCCTCGTTGGGGTTCCATCGCCAGGGGGAGCCATGGTGGTCATGTTCCATGGAAACCACCATACTTCTTCAGAAAGTTCCCTTGTGTAAAGGAGAGGTTTGCACGTTGCCATTGCCCGTATTGCTCTTTGGCCTGAGTATCTTGAGACAACTCAGAGCAACTACCTCTCCCATGCATTGATAGGCCACATTTGAAACAGAGCAATGGAAGTCTCTCATACTTAAAGGAGAGCCAGTATTGTCTATCACCAAACTTAAGGAAACGGCCTCTTGGCAGGGGCTTAGTAATGTTAACTTTAACTTTGGTTCTTAAACAACTGCCCCAGCCATACCCCTCAGTGTCAACCTTAACTTCAAGAACTTTCCCCCAGACCCGAGCCAACTAAGGCACCAACTTCCTTGTTCATCCCAGCAGAGGGAAGGTTATGGATATGTATAAAAAAAGGCTCAGATTGAAACTGCACCTCTGAGGGAGATAACATCCTGTCGAACTCTTTCATGCAGATCAAGTGTCGGTCAAAAGGCCATGGCCTCCCTTGCATCACTTTGCTTTTATCTGAACATAGCTGAAACTCCAGAACTTGTTGGTACCAAATTCCTTGAACGTGATCCAACCCTCTGTGTTCCATGCCTTTGCCATTGTTGACTTGAAAGCTTCTCTATTTGCAGTTCTATCATTAAAAATCATTGCGAGAAGACAATGCTTCCCTTTGATATTGGATGATAAGACTACCTTATCTAGGAGAACGATCTCATCTTGCTCTTCTTCTGTTAGTTTCATTGATTCCCAGTATCGCATAACGTCATCTGTCGTCCTGCCAAGCCTCTACGGACTCAAAGCCTAAGAGATACAAGCTTTGTCAAGGGACAAAGCAAAAAACCTCACCCTTCAAAGAGGAAAGGAGAAGCAAAAAGGCGATAACAGTGGCCTTCCTGCCAGTCGAACTCAAATTTTTGAGTTTAGGTTAATTATCTAATCAATTCTAGTTTGGTATAACGTGGGCAATTCTCTTACTTTTTATCCTATAGTGCAACTTAGATAATGGAATAAGATTTTGTTATGGTGTAACTTGTGCGATTGGAGCTATTATTTCTTTTTCAGATTTATTAAGGATATGTTTGGAAAAAGTGTTTTACTTAAAATTCTCATCTTCATCTTCATCTCATCTCTATACTTTTTCAAATCCCCATACAAAATATAATAAATAATTCAACTTTTTCAAATTCCAATATAACTTTTTCAAATTCCAATTCAACTTTTTCAAATCTCAAAATTAAAAAATAATATTTTAAACTTTAAAACAAAACACAAAATTCTCATCTCACTCCCAAGCATAACCTAAGTTTCTAGCTTCCCTTCATTTCTGGCTTGGTTCCTGAATAAATAAACTAGTCAAAATCAGAGATGGGGCAGGACCAAGAAGAGTGAGTGCTCTCTTATCATCTTTTGCTACCTTTGAAAGAAAATACAAGGTAACTTAAGAGCTTGAAAATATGGAAGTAAAAAACAGATTGTGGCAGTAGCTAAGTAAGCCATGGTGCAAATTTGTTTAATTTGGCACATGATGATAATGTGAGTAGCATTTGTTTGGGAGAAGAAAATGCAAGGATAGAGAAGAGGCAAAAAATCAATTCTACTAATGAAAATAAGCAACAAATCAAGACTAAAAAAATCAATTGCACAATAGGAAGCAGAATGAATTGCTGAAAAGAGTGAACGAGATAAGAAATAAGAAGAAAGGAGAATGAACTCCAGAAGAGAGGAAGGTGTTACGTGAAAACTTAAAAAGTAACTTTTTAGATAGCCAATGATAAGAAAAGATAATATAAATTTTTTAGTTTTAATTTATCTCAGGGAGGTAGTTGTATTTTAGGGAACAATTATGCTACATGCAACCGCGGTTGGGGTATCTTGGGGAATCGGCTAGTAATAAATCTTCCCAACCTTCCAACACTCCACACTCCATCTTTTTTTTAAATTTTTTTATTAAATAATTTTTATATGAATAGTGAATAAAAAATTTGAAATAGTTTAAAAAAAAAATTCAAAAAAAAATTTAAAAAAAATATTAAAAAATATTAAAAAATGTAGAGTGTGGAGTGTGGATGAATAGTAGGAGGTTGTGTAGCAAAACCCGAAGAAAGCTACTCCACCCACTAATGTTATCATAGCAGTTCAACTTCTCTCTCTCTCTCTATTTTTGCAGGTGAATGGTATACCAAGAGAAGTCTACTTAGAAAGACCATTTTGGAAGAAGGGATGGAAATGAGTGTTTTTGTTTGGGTCCTCTCTCTGATTTATGCGAATACCCTTTTGAGCCCTAGCTCTCTTGCTCTCAATCAAGATGGTAAAGCCACATTGCATTTCATCTTCTCTTTCCTTGGAGTTTTTGGTTCATGATAAGTTGCCGGGTAGCCCATTGTAACGAAAGAAAACTTTCCCTTCAGTTTCTATTCTTTTTTTTTTTCTTTTTTTTCTCAATTTTGTGAGGGTGGAAAGGCAACTCTAACCTAGTCAAATAGCATGCTTTATCTTTAGGGAAATTCTAAAGATGTTTGGTTTAAAGCTTGAAATTTTTGTGCAACAAAATGAAGCTTGGAAGTATACTCTTTTTAATTGATTTTTACATTCCAGGTCTGACATTATTGAAAATCAAAAGCACTTTGAATGACACTAGAAACGGCCTCAGTAACTGGAAAGCTTCCAATGAGTGCCCATGCTAATAGACTGGTGTCACTTGGCATCCCCATGACCAACGAGTCCGCTTTATGTATGTTAGCCGAATTTGCGATGTGGGAAACTTGCTCTTATATGTGGGTAGACAAAGGTAACAGTATTCTGTGGGCAGCTTGCTCTGTTCAAGTATCTCGTGTTCGCGGTTTGGTATATGAAACGCACCGTTTCATTTGTACATGTGGACGCGAGGTACGCGGGGGTTCCCAGCCGGGTGCAAGAAGACTTTTTGTTTAGAGAATGATTTTGAGAATTTTCGTATTTCTGCAGGGTTCTAAAAAAATTTTGGGGGATCGTATGAACGTGGGTCCGGCTGGGGGTCATTGTAGTCGGAAGCAGCATTATGATAGACATGAACACCGAATTTGTTCACAGTGGTTTCTGATTGCTGTAAAATCTTAAACAAATCCGAACAGCTCAAGGCAGAGGCCGGACGTAAATTACCAAAATCTTTGGCTTAACCCCTACCGATTAACCAAAAAAAAAAATGTTGGAAAAATTGCATCAATTCAAAATTTTCAACCGAAATTTATGAATTCTCCTAATCAATTCCGAGACTTCTTCCTTGACGACTTGGATGGAGGCTTGGATTGCTCAGCGGCTCCTTTGGAGGCACCCGCTTGGTTTGCTTTTAAATTTGAAACGTTTGAACTGGATCCTGCACCACCTGCTTCATGCTTTTCTCTAGTCACCGCACCCTGTGATCCTCTCACCTGTGCCGCCCTCTTATCCTTCCTCTTTGGCCTGTAACTCGACCTCTCCCTCTTGGGGAGCCACCTTTCTGGATCTGGTGGAGGACCTGGGTTAGCCGGATCAAACCCTTTAGGGTACCTTGGCTTTCTCTTTCTCTTCTTCTTTGCTTTTGCCTTACTCTTACCCTCATCCAGTGCCTCAACGACCCCAACATGAGAAACACCCTCAACATGTTTCGCTCCAGAAGTCCTCTCCAAACTATCCACATCGATCCCCTTCAAACCGGGTAATGGTGTCAGCTGCTTCTCATAAGCTTCCGCCTTATTAACATCAACATGAGCCATTGTTGTTACCAGCCCAACCAATGCTTCTATGTTTCCATGGCTTTTTACAAGCTCCTCGTATAATTGGGCAGCGTCCTTTTCGTGGCCATGCCTGACCTTGAAGGAAGCAGCCTCTTGCATTATAACACTGAGCTTATTGTCCTCAGTCATGGCATTTGACCACCATTTGATTGCAGAGTCAAGTACTGCAGCTGCACCATCAATATCTCCAGCACGCTCCTTAAGAGCCACAAGGGTTGCAACGGTGGCAGGCATGTGCTGGATATCATGTATCTTAGCCAGGGACTCTGCTGCAATATGAGGATGGCCAGCAGCGGCAGCAACCTGTGCCCTAGCGAGGAGAACCACCTTGGACTTATCAGGGAACTTTTCAACAAACTGCCCTAGTACTTCTTCAGCCTTTCCAGCCTTGTTCTCTCTAACCAAAACAGCAGCTTGAAGCAGGATGGGTCTGACACTGTCAGCAAACATGTCAGGCAGTGCCGCAACAAGTTCACGGGCCTGTAAAAATTTAACAGAGTTCATTTAAGGAAGTCAGCAGAACCATAGTCGTTCACTTTGACACAAGGTCATAGACAAGCATTAAAAAATAAAAATTCAGATACAAGAAAAAGAATGCAAGACCTGATCCAGCCTATTTGCATGGAGAAGTAAAAGAACTCTGTTTGCATATATTGCTTCCCTTTGTTTTAACGAAAGTTTTAAGTCAAGTCCACGAGCAAGATGGAAGTTCTGTAAATCTTTCTCTTTCAGCCGATCAAGTTTCTTTAGGCTATCAGAAACATCTTTCGAACCTTTCAATGCAATAAGGTTGTTCACTGCCACAGCTAGTGATGATTCATCTGACACATCTCGTTTTATAGTGTCCGTGTAAGCTTGAATGGCCTCATGTGTGCGACCAAGGAGCTGATGAAAAAAGTCATTAGCATCACTTGCCACCTAGAATAAAGGAACACTGGATTTGAAAATGAAATCAACTAACCTGCTGAACATAGGCCAACTGGACAGCTATAGGAGCCAATTCAATCTCTATTTCATCATCAGGCAAGTTGTCTTCCAAGAGCGTTTCCTGGCCAATTCTGACAGGAAAAAGCATATCAACATCTAGTATATCGTCAATTTTTACAGAAGTTCCATTCTCCCTTTTCTTGAGCTCATGCATATGCTTGGTTCAGTGCATATAAATTCATTCCACATTTTATTTTCTCCTCTAATTCACCATGAAAAATAAAAATTTATTCTACATTTCAATCATCGTTTTCTTTATGCTCAAAGGAAAAAGAAAAAAGTGCATATAAAAATATCATCGCTAATCACCTCCATTGTCACTTACCTTGCAACAAATCATGTATTTATGAAATTACCTTGCAAATAAGATTTCCAAACTTCCAACAAAACTTACATTCAAATTGAATGTAAACTCCACCAAGAATAAAGTTTTTCCTTTTGACTGGCAATTTCCCTTATAGTACATATAATTACCACAAGTAAAAGAGAAACTAGTTTCAAAGTTACTATTGCAAGTGTCGAAGAGAGAGATCTATACAAAAGCTAAGGCGCAAACAAGATTTGGAAGACAGAATATCAGGTTCTGAGAAAAACAACAACAACAGAAGAAAAACCATTCTAATTCTAAGATGTTACTTTGAATTAACGATCATTGCAATGGTCACCTGAGATAAGTTTCCGGTCACACAGACAAACTGAGCAGAACAGAGCAATCACAAACATCATGAAATTGTTTTATGTATTTATTTTTGCCCTAGATCCAGGGCAAGAATAATGAGAGGTGTTCCATACGAAGATTACAGATGGCTCTTAATTCAAACCTTAAACTTCCTTCTACAAACAGGAATCTCTTTCTCCCTTCTCAGTCTCACCACCGCCAAAACAAGTACTCCCCCCAACCTCTAGAGGTTGGCCCAAGTGGTAAGAGCCTTGGTCTTGGTGGTATGATCCATTCAGGTCTAAGAATCAATCCCTAGGGTGCAAACAATTTCTAAGGGCTATCGGATTGGGGGAATTTTTCCATGAATTATCCGAAGTGCACATGTTGGAAACTTTTTGCCAAGGGCCAGTGCACCCTTGGAAGTAGTCGAGACTTTGGTCCGAACACCCGGTGCCAATTAAAAAAATCCTCCATGAAGAGGAATGCCAATTAAAAAAATCCCCCATGAAGAGGAAAACTCAAAACTGTGGCCAAAATAGACCAATTGGACCTCAAAAATTCAGATCAGACGTAGGGTGCTGATAAATTTAATAAACTATCACAATAAAGAGCAGCTAGTTTTGGATCACATGATATAATCACCAAAAACATAGATAAGACCAACAAAGTTGAACATTAAAAGAAAAATGATTTCCTTTGTTAAGAAATTCAAGAGCAAACAGTTTGCTTGAACAGATACCCTTTAACAAAGTTGTTGTACTTCAATTAAGTTGAATGCAACTGGCTTATGAACATCAATTCTTGCAACCAAAATAGTACATTACCTTCGGGCTGACAGCAAGAGTTGTTCCGCATCTGTGTGCATGCCCCTATCAATTAGAGAACATGCAGTGTTGTATGCCAACTCAAAACTGCTAGTTGCTTTGACCCTAAGTGTATCCAGCATTCTTTGTACTTCAGATGCCCTCCCAGAGGCAACCAAACCAGCAACAGAGTTTATTTCTATGGAGTCTATCTTGGATTTTTGAAGCTTCTGATAGATATCCATGCAAGCATCCATTTTTCCCAGACGATACAGAATCTGAGACTCTAACAGCATCGTTGCAGAATTACCCTCTTGACGTTTCAAGGACTCCAAAGCTTCATCAAGTTTGTTCTGTCTGTATAAGCAGTACGCCTATTTACAGATAGCAAAAGCACAAATAAGAAAATCAATGAGGCATTTAGGATGCTCTTGGAGCATTGTATTCGAGCACATGTATAATTGAAACTCTGTAATAGATTTGAGGAAGAAAATCTTGAGTTAAATAAATATATAATTAAACATGTAGGCTGTTTTCATTTGATTGAGCCCACGTATGAACCACTTAAAATGCTAAGATGCTCAAAATTGAATGCGAAGAGAGATTTGACTAGTGTGAAAAACTAACATTTCTTATCAATAAATAAAAAATTTGTTGATGAGTAATAGGCCTATAGCCCAAGTCGAGAAATATAGAAGAACAGCACCTAGGCATGATTGTCTAGAGATACCAGGAATTCATGACTATTTATACCATTGAAATCTATTACAATTGACTAGCGTAGTAAAGAGTTACAAAAGAAAAGTTTAAGCATCCATTTCAAAAATTAACATGTGAACAAAGAAAAGCAAATCCTTGAATTTGACAATAATAGGCAGAGAGATAGTACCTAAATTTCAAAGGCAATCTGAATCACCTTCCAAGAAGCATCAAATTTTGCAAATATTGGTCATTTCTAGTTGATTTTTCTCCTAATAATGATTCAACAACTTGTACTTTTTTTAGATGAATAACAACATGAAGTATTTAATGAGACAGAAACACGTTACCAGCAAAACGAAAGAGAGATCACAAACTGTGTGATCTACGAGCACGCGTGCACACACAAGAATATTACCATAATAAGAATTTTTAAAATCAACTTTTGTAGGCAAGTAATCAATATTACGACAATGAAACTTTTATGAGTACGAGTTTTTTTTTTTGAGTTTGATGTATTCTTCCTCTTCCATCTTATTTCATTTTATTTCTGCTATTTATCAGGCTAAGAACATTAGAATTGGCTAAAGCCAGAAAAATAAGCATAATGTCACAAAGTTGCTTTTCTTGATTGGAGTGCCTCTCTTGGGAAAATCTTTTTTTTTTTTTATAAGTACAATGAAAGTTTTATTGATACGAATGAAGTAGGTGAAGCCCGTGTACACAAGAATATACAAAATATATATATATACAAATTTTTTTCTTTTGATAAGTAAAAAATATTATATATATATATATATATATATATATCAATAGGAGTAACCAAGTACACTGGACGTATACAAGAAAACACCTAACCCATACTAGAAAGCTCCTAAAAACCCAAAAAGCCCATGAAAAACCACCCAAAATACACCAAGCCCGAATTGGAATAAAAACACACCTCCCCAATCCCAACCCCTTGTTTCTTGTAAGACTAATACTCCACCCGAAACTCTCTCTACGAGAACATCTTCATGATGCCCTCCCTTTAGTCTTCCCTCAACTTGAGCTACCATCTTTAGTATCGTAGTTGATTGCCCAAGAAAGACGCTTTAACTCCCTGTTTTTCTTAAAACTTGGGTTTCAAGCGAGTGGCTCGCCTCAATGGCAGTGAGTAGTGCTTTAAATTGGTCTTCACATCCTCCATGTGAGAGCTCCACGATATGCTGAATCTCGTTAACCTTATGCAGAACCCAATCCGATGGTGAACCCGCTATATTGTTTATCTCAAAGAGAGAAACCAGGGGAACAACATTATCCCCAAACACAGTACCCAACTGCACTCCCGACCCTAGACATTCCTCCTCACAAGGCACCAACGACAAGCCCATAATTTCCTTCCTGCCATATCCTGCATTCAAATCCTGAACCTCCTCAACAGCTATATGGTTGCTGTCCATTGTTGCTGTCACAAGAAATTAAGGACAGAAAATCATGAACACTTGTTCCATTAAGCCCAATGGCTGAAAAGCAAAGCAATAAGGTGTGTACAAAGAAGTTCCAAAGTTCCTCCATTGTGCGCTACCTATCTTCAATGCACTAATCATTCCTTTCCATCCAGATACACCACCTAATGCACAAAGCAGACATCCTCCAAACTGCAGCCAGCCTTGAATATTCTTCCAGCAGGCTAATAAACCCACCACCCTCAAAGGCATAACCCAAGCCACCCCAATTCTTCTAAAGACCTCATCCCACAACTCTCTTGTCACTTTCATAACCATTTCCTCTCTTGGGAAAATCTTGACCATGGACAACTTGAGAAAGTGTGGACTTATTGTTATGGATTGGTGTTATATGTGTAAGAAAAGTGGTGAATCTATGGACCATTTATTACTTCATTGTGAGGTGGCAAGGGTTTTTTTTTTTTTTTGATAGGTAAAATGAAATTTTATTAAAGAAGAATGTATAGGCGAAGCCCATGTACACAGGAAGCCCATGGCAAGGGTGTTATGGGATGAGATCTTTAGCAGGACCGGACTTGCATGGGTGATACCTAGGAGGGTGTTGGATCTCTTTGCTTGTTGGAAAGGCCTTCAGGCCAACCCACAGTTTGTTGCTATATGAAGAATGATTCCTTTATGTCTTATGTGATGCCTTTGGCTTGAAAGGAATGATCCGAGCTTTGATGATCGGGAGTGCTCTTTAAATGAGCTTTGAAGTTTCTTTTTCCACACCTTATTTCTTTGGGTTTCTATTATTGTACTCAATGGATCTAGCTCTCAAGATGTTCTTATATCATTTTCTAGCTCCTAACTTCTAACTAGGTGTTCTCTTTCATATACTCCCTGCATACTTCCTTGTGTACTTGGACAATGCCTATTTACTTAATTGAATAAAATTTTATGTTACTTAATAAAAAAAATAATCATAATGTCAACGCAACGCCTAGTGATTAAAATTTCTCCATTTTGACCATATCCACCAATGTAATAAGGTTCATCCATATTTATGTACGGCAGTGCATGTCGACATCAAGTAACACACAAGGCGACCCTAAATCATTTAAGATGGGATTATAAACCGAATCAAATGCGCGAAATTACGGACCTTGAAGAAACCAAAATCGAACGGAACCTTCTGGGAGGATTGAATCATCGACAAAGCGTCCTCGATCCTATCGTCCTTAATCAACGCCACAACCTTGCACCGAGTCGCGTCCTCATCACCGGGTGCGATCGAAAGAACTGCACAGAAATTTAAAAAAAAATACAAAAAGAAAATATAAATGACGAATTTGTAGAAGGAGACAAGAGTGAATGAGAATTGAACCTTGATCCGCGACTTTGGCAGCCTGTTCGAAATCAGATCGCTGGATGTGTTTGCTAAGGGAAGTAAAGAGATCCTCGATGGCGGGGGGAGGCTGTGACGACGAAGGAGAAGGTTTCGGTTTGTCTTTGGGCTTCGGAGCCATGGATTTTCTAGTATGTAAGAGAATTAAACGTGATAAACTCGCTTGCCAAACAGATGAGAGGAAAAAAAATGGAGGGAGGTTCAGGTGGAGGCTGGAGAGAGCTGTGGCGATGGGATGGCTATCTTCGATCTGTACTCTCCAGGGCTCCTAGCAGTCTTCCATAAGTTCCTCTTTGCCTTCTCGGGATATTGCCTCACGGGTCGGGTAACACCCGGTTGACCCACCATTTGGTGGGCTTGTGGGTACCACTAACATGTGAACGTTTTTTAATAAAAGTTTGACGTCGTAAAGGCTGTAAATGAACCAATCTACTTGATAGCCCGCTCGGTATTCACTCGGTTAAACTCGAATCAAACTCGACTCGTGAAAAAAAAGCTCGTTCGTGAAAGCAGATACCCGTTTAGTTAGTAAATGACATATACCTGACAAAACTCGACTCGACTCGGTTAAAGCTCGTTAAAGCTTGCTCGTTTGTACTTGAATCAACTCGTTAGCTCGACTCGAGTAAAACTCATTCATATATTGATAAATATATACATACATCTATGTATATATACATATATATATGTATTAGTTAATAACATAAGCATACCAATTTTATAATTAAATATATAATATGTAATCTAATTATTTATGTCTATATAGTAAATATACTTTATAGGTATATTTTATAATTTGTATAGTAATTAGTCGATAAAATTTAATAATTTTATATACTAGTATGTGGAAACTATATATGAAATAGATATATGTTATCATATTAAGTGTATGTATTAATAATATATATAGGCTAATATATTGTTATTTTGGATAAATATCAACTAGTTAGATATTTTAATTATTTATAAATTTTTTAAGATTTTATAATTCAATAGAGATATACTTGTTAGTTGTATATATTCAATATTAGGTCTTTTATTTTATTTTATTTATTTTATTAATTATTAAATTTGATTAAAAAAAAAAAATTCAAGCTCGAGCTTGAGCTTGGCTCGGCTCGACTCGAACTCGTTTGTGGGACAAGCTCGAGCTCGAGCTCAAGTTAAGATTTTATCTTATCGAGTCGAGCTCGAACAAAGAATAAAAAAAACCTCAAGCTTGGGCTCGGACTCGAGCTCGAGTATTTTGAGTCGAGCGAGCTCGGCAAGCCAAAGCTCGGCTCGGCTTGATTATAGCCCTAAACGTCGTGGAATATCTTACTCTCATTTATTATTTTTTTATTATTTTTATTTAATATTTTATTTTATTTTATTTACTATTATTTACAAAATATCACTATCCAGATACATTCTGAAATTTAATAGATTTTTGTAAAAATTATGGGTCTTATTGTCAGATTTTAGTTAACGATGTTTTTTATTTTTGTTTCAGCGTGCCAAATTGTTAATAAGAATATTAAATTTGTAAAAATGACATAAATAGTTGGAATCATTAGACTAAAAAAAGTATATATAAATTAAAATTATACTATATAATTTTAAGGACAATGCTAGGATGCAAATCAAGTATGCACAAAAACTTTTTTTTTCTTTTTTTAAATGTACTTTTAAACATCTTTAACATTTAAAAAAATAAAAATAAATAAAAATTTACAAATAGTTTACTTTCTTAACTATTAAAAAAAAATAAAAATATGAGTGAGTCTATTTAAAAGTCATACTATAATTTTCCTATATTTACTATATAAATTTTTTGTATGGCTAATTTTGTTCGTTCAATTTTATTGAGGCCTCATTTTAAGATCGCATTTGAAAAAAAAAAAAGCCTTAAAGAGCTACAATTTTCACCCTTAAACTTAAAAGTCATTTTGGCCTCCTAAAAGAGAGTCCAAGTCTACAAAAACCTTAATATATATATATATATATAAATATATATATATTCATGATATTTTCGAAATCTTTACAACAAGATGAAAAATTATCTTAGGATATGTTTGGGAGGTGAGATGAGAATTTTATGTTTTGTTTTAAAATTTAAAATATTATTTTTTAGTTTGAAGATTTGAAAAAGTTAAATTAGAATTTGAAAAAGTTGTATTGGGATTTGAAAAAGTTGAATTGTTTATTATATTTTATATAGGAATTTGAAAAGGTTGTAATGATGAGATGAGATGAGATGAAAATTTTAAATAAGATGAAACATCCGAGCATAACCTAATTACGTATCTCAAAAAATTTTCACGCTTCATCGATTAGAATAATATTTAAAACACAATTAAAAGATATTGTGAGAGCACTGCGAAGCGTGATGGCTGACTGGGCCAGCTCAATGGTAAGGTCATTGAGATTATTGTCTAAGGCCTCCACTCTATGTAAAGTCCTAAAAATAAAATAAGGTATTTTTAAAAAAAATAAAAATAAAAATCATTTCATCAAATAAAATTTTAAATAAATTTTATACAAGACCCCATAATACTAAATTTAATATTTAATACAATGAATTTTATTTTTTGATAAGTAATACAATGAATTATTTATATTTTAAATAATTTTTTTAAGATCTTGCCAAATTGAGACCTTATTTTAAGTTGTTATAAATATAAATTCATAAAAACTATATTTAAAGATTTTAAATAAAATCTCATTTTATTGTAAAGTTTGAAAATATTTCATATAATAATTTATGTTTTATTGTATTATAATTATGAATAACTCATTTAAATCTTGTCTTAAGTTTCAATTTGTATTGAGCCGCCCTGGTGGCTTAGAGTTCGATTGGATATAAAGAATATCTATAAATAGTAATAAAATAATTTATAAATAATAATAAAATAATATAAAAATATCTAAGAAAAGTTGTATTCCAAACTAATAATAATAATCTCAACTTAGAAGTTAGAAAAGCCCAATTGTAATTTATTAGACAATTTGAAATGAGCAATGAAAACGGGCTCCCGATCATTTTACCCCATTTATTTTTTTATTTTATTTTTAATTTTTTTTTACTTAGTAATTAAGAAAATATTATTTAATCATATTGTAAATTTTTTTTTCTTTTTTAAAAAATATTTAAAAGTGTTAAAAAAATGATGTAAAAAAAAACATAATTTTTTTAACACTTTTAAATATTTTTTAAAAAAGAAAAAATTTACAATATTATTAAATAATATTTTCTTCATCACTAAGTAAAAAAAATTAAAAAAGGACAAAAATGATCAGAGCCTAAATGGGCTCCCTATCATTTTTCATTTGAAATTGGCCATGGTATAAAAAGTTATTTGGCAGGTTATAGAATTTTTATTGGGGCTTGAAAATTAGGTTAAAGTCTATTTAAAATTTCTGACCAAATGGGTCCCATTTAAATTTATATTATGACAAAAATTATTTTTTAAGCTCAAAAATACTTATTAGGCAAGATGGTTTGGATAGCGAGAAATGTTGAGAAGTGTTGTAAATAGTTGTGAGTAGAGATTAGAGTGGGTTTGTAGATTTCATTGAGAGTACTTCGAGTTATTTGGATGTATGAAATATATTGAGTTGTTGACTTTTAGATATGTAGTTGAAAAATGTGTGGGCCCCATCAATGATTGATATTTTTTAAATGATGATTTTATTTATATATAATAGTGATAAATATTATAGTAATTTTATTTTTGAAATAGTGATAAATATAATAGTGATTTTATTTTTATTTTTCTTTCCTTACTTTCTCTCTCTATCTTCTGGCTCGATTCTCCCCCACGCCCGATTTTCTTTCAGCCCAGCCCTGTGCCGCCGTGTGCTACCCCTCACTGCCATCACTGGCGACTCCCCCCAACGTCAACGACTCCCCCAAACACCACTGATCTCCCTCACACACAACTCTCTCTCTACCCTGCGGTAACCCAACCGAAATGGGTGTGGCTCGATTATCTCCACTTACGCTGCCGTACGTGGCCACCCAGCCTCACTGCCACCACCGGCAACTCCCCCTCACGCTGGCGACCGAGCCAGTCACCACCGATCTCTCCCACGCGCAACTCTCTCTCCCCTGCAATAACATACCAAAATGGATTTCGGTTGTTTCTCTCCACTTGCGCCGCCGTACGCGGCCACCGCACCTCGACCACCTCACATCGGCGACCACCTCTCGTAGACCCAACCACCACAAAGGACGACGGGATGTTGTCCTTGATGGAGAGAAGTGTTTTCGTTGAGACCTGAGTTCGAAACAATAGAGTACCTTAGATGTGGACGTGCTTCAATTTATTGAGAAGTGTTCATTTGGATGGAAGAGTACTCTCGTCTGTACAAAGACTTTCAAGAGTACTTCAAAGTAGTTGGTCACCCAAACCTAGCCTAAGTCATTTACCTTTTTTAGAATAAAAAACAAAGACCCAAGAGAAAACCCTACGATCCAAGGCCCAGCACATTTGCTCAACGTCTATACTCGCCTATAAGTTGCATGCAAGTGGACTTCGAACTCCTCTTTCACTAAGGTTTTCCACTGGTTTAGTAGTGTGTAAATATGTATACACGAGTTGGAATACAACTCACGCATAATAACCACTTCTACCAACTATGAGTAATGCCGCAGCACAGTAGCCCCACCATGCACATTCTCATCCCATGCACATGCACTAGGGTTTTCTGTTCCAGAAGTAGCATACAAATATATATATATATATATATATATATATATATAACATATATATATTTGTAAGATATAAATTCATGCATGTCTACTGTTGCCTTCTTCACGGTTTCTTCCTCACCGCATACGTTCGAGAACCACCGCATGCTTCTCCACACCAACAATAACCACCATCACGTTAGCTAAGCATCCATGCTGCCACCACAAAGCCACACCCTGAGCCCAGCCACGCACCTCTCTTCGCTGCATGATGCTCCTCACGACCAACAACCAGTTGCACACCAAAGCTACTGAGAAAAGGACCACTAACGTTGGTTTCCCCTCCACCGTGCGAGAAACTCTCCGCCTCCACCTTTTCAATTACAAACCGAAACCAGTGAAGACACCATGACGAGGTTGTACCACCCTACATGTCAAACCCACCACCAAGCTGTAGTCTCAATACCCTTTGTTTTGCATCCATCAAAATAGAGCACCGTCAGTAGCAATAGAAAATGCTGCGACTCTATGATGGAACCACTGCGGCCTGGCAAGACATGCACGACCATGAAGGCCCTCTAGTAGATGTCACATGCACACCACACTGTGTATTTTGCACCCACAGACGAGCACCATCATGCAGCTAATCTAGGTTGTCCTGCCACCACCTTATGCTGGAGGCAACTTAGGCATCATAGAAATTGCCTTTCAGCCACCTCCCTTCAGACTTGCACCCTGCCGTGCTCTTCAGCCGCACAGTCCACCGTTGCAAATCTGCCCTCTCCCTCCACCATTTCTCCCCAGCCAAACAGTGACCAAAATTGGGCTCTGTTCCATTAGAAGCTACGGCCGCCATTGATCTCGGTCTGGCCACTCAGAACTACTATCACACAGCATCCCTCTCTTCTCAGTAAGCCATGCTGATCCCTCCCCTCTCTTCTCTCCATTGTTTCTCAATCTCACAAAACCTAATAGTCTCTCTATTACATAGAGCTTGAATGCCATTGACCCTAGTCAAGTTGGCCTTCGTTGATCTTTGGAAGGGATATTTGAGCCCCACAATTTTAGCTAAGATATAGTCAAGGAGACGACTCAGGCTCTTAAGAAGAGATAGACTCAGACTCTTAAGAAGATATAGACACAGACTCCTAACAGGAGATGGACTCACACTCTTAAGAAGAAAATGTTTCACAATGTAAATTGGACTCTATCATTCTAAGGAATAACCTCTATAAATAACCTACATGAGGTAACAAATGGGTGACTTGAACTGCTTGATTCACTTCTTCTTTACATACATTTATTCTCATATTGTTATACTAATTTTGGTATCGGAGACTCTATAGGGCAACCAAGACTGCTCATTTATTTGTTATAGGTGATCCGTGTGATTGGTGGCGTGAAACATATCCTTTACAATCTTAGCCAAGTTTAGCCGCCCACATTGGCTCCGCCTCTTCTCTCACAGTGAGCCCAAGAACCCCTCTATTGCAGCCTCTCTTTTTTACAAAAAAATGTTGTGCTGCCATGAGTTTATTTGCTTATCCTTTCCTTTTTAGTACATGCTATTCGCTAATATTACAAAAATGCCATTCATTGTAATTATGAAAAGGGAAATGCTAATGTCTCGATAATAGGTTCCAACATTTTTTTTTTTACTTAAAGAAGTGTTTTTTTTAATAATATTGTAATTTTTTTTCAATATTTAAGATAATTATAAAAAAAAAATATAAATAAATAAATAAATACACTTGTGGGGAGAATGGTGTAGTGCCACTCTTACGAAAATTGCCATTTAAAGGCCCTTGTCGTGTAGCTTCTTTGTGGTTGGTTTAGCTTTCCCGAAATGCCCCTGCATGCTTTTTGTTATTCCAAAAACACCCTCCAACCCTTTGTTTTCAAGTTTCCGTAAAAGCCCCTTGAGAAACTTTTTGAGTAATTACGTTTTTGGCCCTTAAGTGTGCATGACAAAATGTGTTTCAAGCTTGTCTCACTTTTGTGGGCCTTGTAGTTGGACTGGGCTTATTTTAGACTTGGGCTAGGTTATTTTTTACATTAAACTTGTATTTTTAAGATGGTTATGTGAAGTTGGGCTGGGCTTAATACTTATATCGAATCTACCTTATTTGGGCTTGATTTGAATCTCAGAATTTTATATAGAAAATAATTAGAGGTTTAATTATATTATTAAGTATTAGATTTTTATGATTAATTTTAATAGTAAATAATAAGAGGTTAATTTTATTTGAACACTTTGAATTATTTAAGTCTATTTTATGAAATGTTACTCTAATTGATTTTAATATAATTTCTTACTATGCTATAAATTGAAAGTGTAGGTATGCTATTAAAATTTAAATTATATTGTATATTAGTGGGGTATATGACACAATGATTATTAAATTATTTTCATAGTATTTAGTTAATTAAATTAAATATTATAACACATTTTCCTAGAAAATTAGCAACGTATGGTATTTCGTATAGGTAACGACCTACGAAGCGAGATTTTGGAATTAACAATTTGAGGTAAGTAGATAGATCATAAGTTAGGATTAGCACATAGTTATATTATTATTATTAAAACCAATTCTTGATAGCCCATTTTTATGTACCACGCATGTCCTTTGTCATAGTCCATGATCATTTTATTTTTGCATCAAGTTAATTCCACATTTATAATTATGTACGTATTATGTGTGTCATACATATCATGTTGCATAAGATACATAAAATTTTTTATATTTAAGTGTAAGACAATATCAAATCAGTTAATAAGATGACCATTTAGATGCATAGTGCCAATGCGACTCATGGGTGGATGTGTAAGCTACGGACTCAAGCATGATCCACCATAGTATATCAGAATACTATCAACGGCTCCACTTGCAAACAGGGTTAAGTGTGTTGGCTAATCATATAATTCAAATAAGACATATTATTCAAGACAAGTCATGCATAACATAAGCATTCATACATAATTATTTTTAGTTCTCAGCATGACAAATTTTATGAAAATCTTATATTTATTATGTTTAAATGTGATGGGTTTCTTACTGAGCTTTCGACTCATTTTAGTCTTATTTCATATTTTTATAAACCATCCAGGTGTGGATGATAAGTATGAGCATACAGACCAGGATTAGATGAAACAGTTGATAAAATTCTAGACTTCTTAGAATAAATTATTTTTATGACATATATTTTATTCATTTGTTCACAATTGTCTTTATTTAATATTATTAGAAATATTTTTTATTAAATAATTCTTTTTATGAAATAAATATTTATTTGATTAAAATATGAGATCTCTTGTCAAGTTAACAATTTTTGTGTATTAGTGATTGCTGGGTTAACAATTTCTGGGATGTGGATCTTCTAAGGGAATTAATGGGTGTGGATAATGTTGTGGAAATTCTTCAGAATGTGCCAGCTGGTAAAAGAGGGACATATATTTTTATTTGGAAGCCTTCTGATGATGGTAATTTCTCAACAACTATTGCTTGGGAGGTGATTCGAAAGAAGGGTCAGTTTTTTCCGGATTATGATTGGTTTTGGCATAGCATGTTGCCTAAACGAATATCTATATGTACGTGGAAAGGTTGGTTTAAATGTTTGGCTATGGATGAGAGAGCACAGAGTAAAGGGGTTTCACTTGCTTCAGCTTGTGATTGTTGTGCATGAGAAGCATAGAAGATATTGATCACATTCTTTCCTCGGGAGATGTGGCACTAATGTATGGAATTATGCTAGTTCAATGTTGGGGGTTCCTTGTTTGCACCATTTGCTGTGGAAAACCAGAGTCTCTACCTGGTTTTATTATGCAAAGAAGTCGTCTATCACAGATATATTAATTGGCTTAATTCTCTATTTGATTATGTGGTGCCTTTGGAAGAGAAGATGTAAAGTGAGAATGGAAGGTAAGCAGGTGTGGATTAATTTATTGGGCAATAAGATTGTTTCAGTCCCAAAATTATCTGTACATGATAGAAAATTTTTGGAGGAATTCCGGTTGAAATGTCCAAGCACTTGTAAAAGACCAGAAAAAATCGTTACATGGTCTAGGCCTCTAGCGGGCTAGATGAAGATTAATTGTGATGGAAGTTATTGTGGTAATCCCAGAAATTCGGAAGGTGGTGGTATCATTCAAGATAGTAATAGTGTGGTTCAAAGTGCTTTCTCAACTCATTATGGTTATGGTACAAACAATGGGTAGAGTTAAAGGCTATTTCAGAGGGTATTTGTTGGTGTAAACGACTTCCCGTTGTTAATGTTATCATTGAGAGTAACTCACAAATAGTTGTTGATTGGATTCGAAAGGGAATCTGCACTCTATGGTATCTTTGGGATTTTTGGGAAGAGCTATGCAAGGAGTTGGAGGGAATGAATTTCATGGTGGCACATCAATATTTGGGTTTTATTAATAAATTAATACCTTATGGAGTGATCTATTTTTTATATAAGGAAGTTGGAGTTTTATAAATATATTATTGGAGTTGATTTTCGGTTACAAAAGTTTATTCTTCGGAAATCAGGGTGCGGGGCATTACACTAACTCTCTCACTCTCAATTTTCATCTTTTCTATTGCCTTCTTGGTTTAGATAGACATGCAAAACATAGGTTCTGTAAACTCCTATTTTCTTCTCCCTTGGAACTCATTTACATATATATATATATATATATATATTATCGACAATAATTACTCCATTTATAGTAAAAATTGTGAATCATAAATTTATTCCTATTATTAATTATTCATTTTGTTTGTGGGTTGGTCTCCAACCAATTTTTTTCCACTTGCTTTCCTATGATATTTTGTACTTCTTATCACAAAAGTACCATCTATCTACACTCTCTACATAAAGCATACAAAGAGAGTTTGATTTTAGGGTATTGGGTCATCAGCTCATCGGAAGGGGGTAAAGAATAGTCGCCGGATGAAACAAAATTTCTAAATTACCGGTTTGTCTTCACTTTTCTCGAAAGTTTTTAAAAATGCCACAAAACCCATGTTTATGCTGAAATACTAGAATTAGGTCGCAAGCTAGGAACCAAAATGTACGAAATTTAAACCAGAAAGAATCACAAACCTATTTTGTTAACTTGTAACCCTAAAGCGCCAAACCCCCACCGAAAAATAAAACACTAGGATTTAAATAACTTGTTAATATCTTTTTTATTTTCCAGACTTGAACTTGTATCATGTGTAATGTGTAAAAGTATCTTCTAGAGGAAAGGTTGAATGCATGATGGAAGAGAGAAGAGAGAAAAAAAGAAAAAGGAAATAAATGAAACTTTGTCAAAGATGAACATTATTGAGAGATTCAATTGTATCCCTAGTTTTGGTTTAGTACTACTGTTAAACAGTTTATGTAAATGATTTTCTATATTAATTTTTGGGTGTAGGTAATGCTTTTAAAATATCTTATTTTATTACATACTTGTAAACAAGTTGCTATACAGTTGTGATAGGCTTACAACCTATTGACAATTTATAGACAACTTTAAATATAATAATATTTTTTATTAAATTTAAATCAATCAAATCAAAAGTAAAAGTGAAAATAAAAATAAAAATAATATTATTTTATTACATAGTTGTAAACAAGTTGCTATAAAGTAGAAAGTCTATCATTTCTCTTTTCTCTATTTTGGTTTGAATTTCAGAAGTCGTTAAATAGATCTTTTGTCCCTATCCATTTTCTATAGGAAAACTCTACTCAGCCTCCGGTTTTTAGATCATACTCCACACTCCTTATGTGGCGAACCTGATTCCTTATCGGTTCATTGATTTCTTCATGATTTTCTTTCTTGCTACTCACACTTCTCCCCTTCGCCCACTCTCTCTCTATCACCCTGAAAATGAGCACCCCGCCACTTCTCCTTACTCTTCTCCCCTTCTCCATCACCCCGAAAATGAGCCCTGCGCTCAACCCAGCAGCCAACGAAGCTCCTCAGCAGGCTAACGCACCTCACCCCAGCCATAGTTCTCTCTCCCTCAACCCAAATCTGCCTCTAGACGTCGCGGGCCAAACTAGATCTCCCGCATGTACACCAAGTCACCAACCCAGATCACATAGTAACACCATTTTTTCAAAAAGGTTGATTGATTTTTGGTAGATCCCGTATAATTTTTTTGCATGCACTGAGGTGCAAAAGTTGTAAGGAAGCCTTGGAGGTGTTCATGTAAGGAAGCCTGCTTCTTCTTCTTCTTTTTTTTTTTTTTTTTTTTTTCTATTTTAGGTGGGGGCCAAAAGCAAGAGGAAGTCATTCATGAAGCAGAGTTTTGATGGAGGTCTAGGAAAAAAGGATGACTTCTGATTCTGATTGAGGTTTTACAAAGGAGGCGACAATGGATGTAACACCCCGTCCCCTAGGGTCCGGAGAGTTAGCTCAAAGTCATATATATAAAAAAAAATCATCTCCAAGAATACTTTTAAAATAAAACAGAGTCTCCATAACATATTAACCTATTTGTTCAACACAAATATCTACGTTCTTACCTAAGGGCATATCAGACGTGTCTCAATAATATACAAAAAATTTTTCCACAAGGACTAGGGATACCTGTTACTAAAAAAAAAAACCAAGCCACATAAAATATCAACACTACCAAAAAGGACTCTCCAAAAGTCATTGTACCCTAAGGCACTTAGTCTTCTATGATCAACAAAACTTGTAAGTACTCCCTATTCCTGGCTCCCAGCTGTTGCATCAAAATTATCTGAAACATATTATAGAGATAAGGGTGAGTTATCAACAACTCAGTAAGTAGAGAACATATACTAGTATGCAAACATGAGCATTTACAGAGTTTCAAAAATGCAGAACAAAATATTTTCATTTTTTTCAAATTGCGGAATCAGAACATGAAATCGAAAATATCAGAGCGAAAGTTCAAAAATATCCATAATCAAAATCCCTTTGGCACAACATAACTGAAACATCATATCAGAACAGAATTCCATGTTTAACCCCCGTGGTAGGGTTGTGCAAACCCCGGCGGCCAACCGAGCAGAAATAGAATGTGAATCTTCCCCTCATTATTCTCGGAGCCCCGAGTGTGCACATAGGAAAGACCACGCAGAAAACCACTTTGTTTCCAAAGTGGGTGCACCAGAAACAGAGAAGTTGGTACCAACCCAAACAGAGGCCACAGTTTTACACCCGTGGTAAGGTCAGAACAGAACAGAACAAAATGTTATACCAGAGGTTTCAGAAATCACATCATATCATATCAGAGTACAGAACATTTTCAGAATAGAACAGAATCAGATCACGAAAATATAATTTATGCACAAAATTTCATATTCGCTCTCTTTTACACAGTTCAGAAACAGAATGTCAAAATGAGCTCATGTCTACACCAGTCATGATAGAAAATACTTTCTCCTTATACAGAGTTTCATGAGTATGCAAAGCAAATAACTGAGGTTGTTTCCAAAATTTCCTCTCATAACAAAACATGCATATTTTCCAAAATCAACCTCAGATCATTTTATTTTATGCAAAATCTAGTATAGGAACCCCGCTTACCTGGACTTCTTAACTTTTTGAAAATCTCCTCAACAATGTCGAACAATTATCAATCGTCACCTATAAGATAATCACGTAATTTCCGTAAATTTTCAATCAATCACGTATTTTGATATTTAAGCCTAAGTTTTTAAAATGACCTATTTTAATTCCTCAACACCTAAGATCCTCATAACCCCATAATAGCATCATTTTCTAAAACCATCAATTATCCACTCAAACCAAATTAGTACTTAATAAGAAGTGTACCGAAAGTATTATGATAATTACGGAACTCAATACCGTAATATTTAAAAATATTATTTACACAAAAATAATATTTTATGAGACTTAAAACAAAACTCTTTTAAAATTAAGCCCATTAACAAAAAAACTAAATAAATCAAGTCCATTAACCACAAACCCATTAAATTACTCACCCGAAAAAAAAATAATCTGGAGGCATACACTAAGTGACAAAATAGCAATAGCACTACTCTACTATTAGGTTAACATAATTACATAAATATATATAAAACTTATAGCAACATAACTAGAAGAACAAACCCACGGAAATGAAACCAAGCCCATGAATATAAGTCTTGTAGTCCAAAAAGAAAACAGCCTTTCTAAAAATTAAAGCATGTTTTTAAATAAAAGGGTAGAAAGGTAAAAACAAAAACACAACAATCTTCTTCTACTATATTAACCAAAATATGATAGAAGTTTTCCTTTTTAGTAGACTAAAGCAGAGACAAGAGAAGGCAAAAACATGCGCAGCGGCAGGAGCTTACCCAAGGGAAACCGAGGCACGCGTGGAGGGTAAGGCACGATGGGTGCTGGGCTGAGGTGATGATGGCTTTATCGACAGCACACACTGAGAGAACGAGAGAGGGATGAGCGAGAAAGAGAAAGCACGGAGAGAGAGAGAGAGCATAAGCCGAGAGGGAGAAGGAGTAACCGAGAGAGAGAGACTTACCCAGAGGAGCAGTGATGGACTGGAGTATTCGGTCGATGCTTTCAGTGCAGATGACGGCGTCGGGGAAGTTGGTACCGTGCGAGGTGACTGAGGGACGAAACAGTGCTGGCTGAAAACGATGCTCTGTTTTGGTTGCTAAAAACAGAGGTTCTCGGCTAGCTAAAACCGTGAGTTGCGGCAATGGGGTGAAGGTGGTGAGGTTTGGACTGAGATTCACAGAAGAGAGTGGCGGCTTAGAAGTGTTTGGATGACTGAGGAGTGAAGAGAAACAGCGGCAATAACTTTAGGGTTGAGAAAAGTTTAACATATATAGGCTATAAGTGGAAAACAGAGCAAACCTAAAACAAAAGGGAAGGGGAACATGCACGAAAAGGGAAACATGGTGTGAACTTGGATGACGGAAACTGGAAACGTTACTCACGTGCATGGGTCTGGCCGTGAGCGGGTGTTACATCCTCCCCTCCTAAAAAAAAATTCCGTCCTCGGAATTTGTTATAAATTGTGGAAGCTCCCATCGAAGAGTCGTGGGTATTTATTTCGCATTTCTTCCTCCAATTCCCAAGAAGCTTCATTAGTAGCGTGATTATTCCACAACACTTTAACCAAAGGAATAGCTCGATTCCGTAACACCTGCTCTTTCTTTTCTAAAATCCGAACTGGCTCTTCCGCATAGGTCATATCTTCTTGAATTTGAAGTGGTTCATAGTCAATAATGTGCGTCGGGTCGGGTATGTACTTCCTCAACATGGAAATATGAAATACATTATGCACTCCCGCAAGTGCTGGTGGAAGTGCTACTCTATATGCCACCGGTCCAACCCGATCAAGAATCTCAAATGGCCCAATATATCTTGGGCTCAACTTGCCCTTCTTTCCAAATCTCATAACTCCTTTCATCGGTGCTATTCTCAAAAATACTTTATTCCCAACCTCAAATTCTAACTGGCGGCGACGATTATCTGCATAACTCTTTTGCCGGCTTTGAGCTGCTTTCATTCTAGCCCGAATGATATCTATCTTCTCTGAAGTTTGCTGAATAATCTCTGGTCCCAAAAGTTTCCTTTCACCTACTTCATCCCAATATAGTGGAGATCTACACTTTTTGCCATACAAAACCTCATAAGGTGCCATTCCAATGCTAGCCTGGAAACTATTATTATAAGCAAACTCGACCAATGGTAAGTGTCGCATCCAAGTCCCCTTAAAATCCATCACACAAGCTCGCAACATGTCTTCCAAGATCTGAATAGTTCTTTCTGACTGTCCATCTGTCTGCGGGTGAAATGCAGTACTAAAACTTAACTTAGTACCCATTGCCTCCTGTAAACTTCGCCAGAACTTGGAAGTGAAACGAGGGTCTCTATCCGACACAATAGACACTGGTACCCCATGTAACCTCACTATCTCCCGCACATAAAGCTCAGCTAGTTTCTCCAATTTATAAGAAACTTTAATGGGCACAAAACGAGCAGTTTTCGTTAAGCGATCCACGATCACCCATATAGCATCTTGTCCGCTCAAAGTCCTTGGTAGACCTGTCACAAAGTCCATGGAGATATGCTCCCACTTCCACTCTGGAATCTGGAGTGGTTGTAATAATCCTGCTGGTCTCTGATGCTCCGCTTTCACCTGTTGGCAAGTTAGGCATTGTTCTACGAATTTAGCTATTTCTCTCTTCATACCATTCCACCAAAAAGATTCTCTCAAATCCCGATACATCTTGGTACTCCCTGGGTGAACTGTGTACAAGGAACGATGTGCCTCTTCGAGAATTATCCTTTTTAATTCATCATTAGCAGGCACGCACAATCTACCTCTAAACCTCAAAACTCCATCATTAGAAATGCTAAAGTCGGATTTTTCCCTATTCCCTACTTCTTCCACTAGCTTCGCCAACTCTGAATCCACTTTTTGAGCAGCTTTGATTCTATCTATCAAGGCTGGTTGAACTATCAAACTGGCCATGAAAGTACTTGTATCACTAGTGATGACCTCAATACCGGCTCTTTCTAAGTCCATTAACAACCTAGGTTGAGTGGTAAGGGTTGCAATTACTGGTCCCATTGACTTCCTACTTAAAGCGTCGGCTACAACATTAGCCTTGCCTGGATGATAATTGATGGTGCAATCATAATCCTTGATCAACTCAAGCCATCTCCTTTGCCTCATATTTAATTCCTTTTGGGTGAAGAAATATTTCAAACTCTTGTGATCCGTATAAATTTCGCACTTTTCCCCATACAGATAGTGCCTCCAAATCTTAAGTGCAAAAATGACTGCTGCAAGCTCGAGATCATGCGTAGGATAATTCTGCTCATAAGCTTTCAGTTGTCGGGAGGCGTATGCTATAACCTTCCCATGTTGCATTAGTACGCACCCCAAACCAAGCCTTGATGCATCACTATAAACTACAAATCCACCTCTAGTAGTGGGGATTGTTAATACCGGAGCTGTCACTAATCTCTGTTTCAACTCCTGGAAGCTTTCTTCACACTTTATTGTCCATTCAAACTTATTATTTTTCCTTGTGAGAGTAGTGAGAGGAACTGCTATCCTGGAGAAACCATCAATAAATCGACGGTAATAACCCGCTAATCCCAAAAAGCTTCTAACCTCATGAACATTCCTCGGTGTCGACCAGTTAACTACTGCTTCCACTTTTCCTGGGTCCACTGAAATGCCATCTTTCGAAACTACATGCCCCAGAAACGCGATTGAATCAAGCCAAAATTCACACTTCTTCAATTTAGCAAACAACTTTTTATCTTTGAGTGTCCCAAGTACCAACTTCAAATGTTCTTCATGCTCTTTCTTGCCTTTGGAGTATACCAGTATATCATCAATAAAAACAACCACAAATTTATCCAAAAATTCATGGAACACCCTGTTCATTAAATCCATGAATACTGCTGGGGCGTTGGTCAGGCCAAAAGGCATGACCAAAAACTCATAATGGCCATATCGGGTCCTGAAAGCTGTCTTAGCCACGTCTTCTGCCCTGACCTTCAATTGGTGGTAGCCCGATCGAAGATCAATCTTTGAAAATACCTGAGCACCCTGGAGCTGATCAAATAAATCTTCTATACGGGGTAGCGGGTACTTATTCTTTATGGTCACCCGATTTAGTTCCCTGTAATCAATACACATTCTCATCGATCTATCCTTCTTCTTCACAAGGAGGACTGGAGCTCCCCAAGGTGATACACTGGGCCTGATGAAACCCTTGTCCAACAAATCTTGTAACTGCTCCTTGAGTTCCACTAATTCAGACGGTGCCATCCGGTAAGGTGCTTTCGAAATGGGTGCTGTGCCCGGGACTAATTCAATAGTAAACTCTACCTCCCGCTCGGGCGGGAGTCCAGATAAATCTTTTGGGAAAACCTCTGGATAATCACACACGACTGGTATCTGCTCTAATCTCAAATCCTCTTTTGGTGCTTCTACCACGCAAACCAAAAATCCCTGGCAACCATCACGTAGCAATTTTCCCACTTGAATGGCAGATATGATGGGTGGATGCAAACTCACTTTCGAACCTGTAAATCGAAATTCACTTCCTTGTGGGGGTCTAAATACCACTTCCTTTTTAAAACAATCTATACTGGCGTGGTAGCAAGCTAGCCAATCCATACCCAAAATCACATCAAACCCGATCATGTTAAACACTACTAAGTCTGCTGGCATCAATCTTCCCTCAATAGATAAAGGACACCCTGGTAGAACTTCATCACAGACTACCGAATTTCCTGTTGGGGTTGCGACTACTAACTTGCACTTCAACTTTTCTGCTTCGAAGGTGCAACATCGAGAATAAGTCATAGAAACAAAAGAATGTGTCGCTCCCGAATCAAATAACACAGTGGCATTATTAGAAAACAGAGAAAGAGTACCTGTGGTCACAATCAACATCATTCATGAACTAAAATTTCCAAGTCTTCATGTCAACCAACAATTAATATCTTAAAACAAAACAAAGAAGTCATACCAGTGATCACATCATTCCTATCCTCAGCATCTCCAGGTGTTAGAGCAAAAACCCGCGCAGGCGCAGTGGTACGCTGGTTGTTGCCTCGTGCTGTCCCTTCTACCTTGGGTGGAGGTGGCCTGTTGTTGTCCAATTGTAACGGGCATTCCTTGATATAGTGACCCGATTTGCCACAACGGTAGCATAGTTTCGCCTCCTTCCTGCACACTCCGGCATGTACTCGGTTACAAGTTCTACACTGATATGCTTGTTGGGTGCCCTGAACCAGTCTTTTTCCTGAGTTACCACCTTCATTCCTCTTTTTCCACGATCCTTGGTCCATGCCAGAATGATATTCAGATGGAATAGACCTCTTCCGCTGATTGTGCAAGGCAGCGCTCCTTTGAAGGCTTCGTTCAATAACGGTGGCCTTTTCTACCAACTCTGAGAAGTTCCGAATCTGGAAGCCCACTACTCGTTCATAAAGTTTTTCATTCAGCCCTTGCTCGAATTTACGCGCTTTCTTTTCCTCGTCCGGAATCAGATAAGCAGCAAAACGGGATAATTCGATAAATTTAGCTGCATACTGGTGTATCGTCATATTTCCCTGCACTAAAGTGGCAAATTCCATAGCCTTGTCTTCCCGGACCGAGCTTGGGAAGAAGCGTTCAAGAAAAATCTGCTTGAAATGTAGCCAACTAACTATTTCTGTCCCTCCTGCTTCTCTGATAGTTCTTTCAGAAATCCACCATCTTTTTGCCTCCCCAGTTAGCTTGAATGTGGCATATGCCACCTTCTGTACCTCTGTGCAGGTTAAAACCCGCAATATCTCCTCAATATCTTGAATCCAATCCTCCGCCTGGGTTGGTTCGCCTTTCCCATCAAAAGAAAGGGGGTGCATTCGGTTGAATTGTTCTATGGTACCACCTCCTTCATTAAAGTCGCGTTGGCGACCTGATGAATTTTGCACAAGATCATCTATTAATTGGTGAGCTGCTGCACGTAGTACTTCAGAAGCACTTGGGTTTGCTTCCCTTTCGTTCTCGTTTACATTCAGATCTGACATACTTCGTTCACGACGACGAGGTGGCATCCTGACAAAAATAGCCTGGATCTTTAACAATCATTTCAAAATATAGAGTTCATATGAACATGTGCAACTAGTTGTAATCATAAAACATGAACATACATACTTCTTTGAAATTTTAAAAGTACAAAAAAAAAAAAAAAAAAAAATGTACACGCAAACATCGTAGCAATATACCTCAAGAATCTAACATTCCTTCCAAAACCTAAACCTTCAATCTTATCCAATCACTTCGTAAAATCTATAGAATGAGCCCGAAAGAATTTCAAAACCTCAAACGTCATGAAATCAGCTTATAAAATTTGCAAAATCTAACACCTCAAGTTTCGTAAAACGTCAATTCTAAAGTTTGCCGATTCTAAAACTTTATATACCATCAAGATTAATCCTTATAGCTTGCAAGGTTCTAGACATCAAGTCAAAACATAAATTATTTCCTAAAACCGCCTGTAACTTAAAACCTCATATACTATAATCTATAGAACCTCAAATCCTTAAGCATCCACATCATCATATTTTAGTCCTCAAATTTCTAAAACCTGAAACTACCTTCTAAACTTTAGGTCCAAAACTTCTTAACTCATAGTCTGCAGAATCTCGAACCTGGCGGCTCTGATACCAACTGTAACACCCCGTCCCCTAGGGTCCGGAGAGTTAGCTCAAAGTCATATATATAAAAAAAAATCATCTCCAAGAATACTTTTAAAATAAAACAGAGTCTCCATAACATATTAACCTATTTGTTCAACACAAATATCTACGTTCTTACCTAAGGGCATATCAGACGTGTCTCAATAATATACAAAAAATTTTTCCACAAGGACTAGGGATACCTATTACTCAAAAAAAAAACCAAGCCACATAAAATATCAACACTACCAAAAAGGACTCTCCAAAAGTCATTGTACCCTAAGGCACTTAGTCTTCTATGATCAACAAAACTTGTAAGTACTCCCTATTCCTGGCTCCCAGCTGTTGCATCAAAATTATCTGAAACATATTATAGAGATAAGGGTGAGTTATCAACAACTCAGTAAGTAGAGAACATATACTAGTATGCAAACATGAGCATTTACAGAGTTTCAAAAATGCAGAACAAAATATTTTCATTTTTCAAATTGCGGAATCAGAACATGAAATCGAAAATATCAGAGCGAAAGTTCAAAAATATCCATAATCAAAATCCCTTTGGCACAACATAACTGAAACATCATATCAGAACAGAATTCCATGTTTAACCCCCGTGGTAGGGTTGTGCAAACCCCGGCGGCCAACCGAGCAGAAATAGAATGTGAATCTTCCCCTCATTATTCTCGGAGCCCCGAGTGTGCACATAGGAAAGACCACGCAGAAAACCACTTTGTTTCCAAAGTGGGTGCACCAGAAACAGAGAAGTTGGTACCAACCCAAACAGAGGCCACAGTTTTACACCCGTGGTAAGGTCAGAACAGAACAGAACAAAATGTTATACCAGAGGTTTCAGAAATCACATCATATCATATCAGAGTACAGAACATTTTCAGAATAGAACAGAATCAGATCACGAAAATATAATTTATGCACAAAATTTCATATTCGCTCTCTTTTACACAGTTCAGAAACAGAATGTCAAAATGAGCTCATGTCTACACCAGTCATGATAGAAAATACTTTCTCCTTATACAGAGTTTCATGAGTATGCAAAGCAAATAACTGAGGTTGTTTCCAAAATTTCCTCTCATAACAAAACATGCATATTTTCCAAAATCAACCTCAGATCATTTTATTTTATGCAAAATCTAGTATAGGAACCCCGCTTACCTGGACTTCTTAACTTTTTGAAAATCTCCTCAACAATGTCGAACAATTATCAATCGTCACCTATAAGATAATCACGTAATTTCCGTAAATTTTCAATCAATCACGTATTTTGATATTTAAGCCTAAGTTTTTAAAATGACCTATTTTAATTCCTCAACACCTAAGATCCTCATAACCCCATAATAGCATCATTTTCTAAAACCATCAATTATCCACTCAAACCAAATTAGTACTTAATAAGAAGTGTACCGAAAGTATTATGATAATTACGGAACTCAATACCGTAATATTTAAAAATATTATTTACACAAAAATAATATTTTATGAGACTTAAAACAAAACTCTTTTAAAATTAAGCCCATTAACAAAAAAACTAAATAAATCAAGTCCATTAACGACAAACCCATTAAATTACTCACTCGAAAAAAAAATAATCTGGAGGCATACACTAAGTGACAAAATAGCAATAGCACTACTCTACTATTAGGTTAACATAATTACATAAATATATATAAAACTTATAGCAACATAACTAGAAGAACAAACCCACGGAAATGAAACCAAGCCCATGAATATAAGTCTTGTAGTCCAAAAAGAAAACAGCCTTTCTAAAAATTAAAGCATGTTTTTAAATAAAAGGGTAGAAAGGTAAAAACAAAAACACAACAATCTTCTTCTACTATATTAACCAAAATATGATAGAAGTTTTCCTTTTTAGTAGACTAAAGCAGAGACAAGAGAAGGCAAAAACATGCGCAGCGGCAGGAGCTTACCCAAGGGAAACCGAGGCACGCGTGGAGGGTAAGGCACGATGGGTGCTGGGCTGAGGTGATGATGGCTTTATCGACAGCACACACTGAGAGAACGAGAGAGGGATGAGCGAGAAAGAGAAAGCACGGAGAGAGAGAGAGAGCATAAGCCGAGAGGGAGAAGGAGTAACCGAGAGAGAGAGACTTACCCAGAGGAGCAGTGATGGACTGGAGTATTCGGTCGATGCTTTCAGTGCAGATGACGGCGTCGGGGAAGTTGGTACCGTGCGAGGTGACTGAGGGACGAAACAGTGCTGGCTGAAAACGATGCTCTGTTTTGGTTGCTAAAAACAGAGGTTCTCGGCTAGCTAAAACCGTGAGTTGCGGCAATGGGGTGAAGGTGGTGAGGTTTGGACTGAGATTCACAGAAGAGAGTGGCGGCTTAGAAGTGTTTGGATGACTGAGGAGTGAAGAGAAACAGCGGCAATAACTTTAGGGTTGAGAAAAGTTTAACATATATATAGGCTATAAGTGGAAAACAGAGCAAACCTAAAACAAAAGGGAAGGGGAACATGCACGAAAAGGGAAACATGGTGTGAACTTGGATGACGGAAACTGGAAACGTTACTCACGTGCATGGGTCTGGCCGTGAGCGGGTGTTACAATGGATCCACATCCTAGGGGGTTTTCGGGTTCCATTGATGCAATCCAATTGGGCAATCAATCTTTTTCGGTTATTTCTAATCAAAATTCTGTTTTTGGACCCAGATTCATCCACAACAATTTCTAGTATCAAATCGTTCTACAAACTAAAGCAACCCAAATGGCAGTGGCTCAAATTCTTATTTATATGGTATATATATACTTGTGTCGTGGATATAAACATAGACACCTTGATGATAAATCTGTGGTATGTTTGAACAGCAAAAAACCGAAAACTTGAGGGGATGCTGAGTGTAAGAGAGGCCAAGTCATGTTTATTTAGAACAAATGAAGAAGAATGCCGACGCAGGGGGGGAATGAAATGAACCTTCTGGACAAAATGCATGTTTTCTTTTCTTTTCTCTTTTTTTTTTTAAAAAAAAATTGGAGTCCGGAGTCCGGAGGTTGCATGAACAGTAGGTACTTGTGTATCAAAACTCTTTTCTACAAGCATGTTCTTCACCAATGGAGTACTGTCCTCCACATTAAACTCTGCCAAACCCGCCCAATCCCAACTACAAACCACCTTTTCCCATGTACTTATATTAACAAAAAGCCACAAAAAATAAAAGACACTGGTTATAACCAAAAATTTAATATGTTTAACATTAATAAAGAAAATTTTTAAAGCTGGTAACTCGAAAGAGAAAATATAAGTTTGAAAGGAATTCAGGACATGAGAGGAGAGAATAATTAAACCTAATTTTTCTAATTTTCACTCGTAGTTAGTTTTTTAAAAAATAAAAAGAAAACAATATCTTAAATTAGTTTTTCACTCGTTAATTTATAATCAATTAGTGACCAGGCCAGAAGCATGAACAGAGAGGCTTTTCATACTTAAATATATATATTTATATATAGATATACATAAAAAAGGAGTGCAGGCGACTGCGGTTGACCTTCTGAATAAATTCGTGAATGCCATGAAGCTAGCTGTGGCGGCCGGACGCGTTTACTGGCTAGTTATGCTTTAATTGAACGACGTGGGTTGAGCTTAATTTAGGTGTCATGTAAGATCATCATGAAATCACGGAAGGCGCCAAGGCCTTTATGGTTTTATATATACTTGCGTTCTCCTATATTATAATTTTTTTTTTTATAAGTTCGGTTTGGATTAGAAAATATTTTATCTCATTTTATTTTATCATTATATTTTTTTTAAATTTTTATACAATATATAATAAATAATTTTAATTTTTTTTTAAATCTCAACTCAACTTTTTTAAATTCTAAAATAATAATAATATTAAAAAATTATATTCTAACAATATATTTTTTTTAACTTTTATCTTTAATCTAAAATCATCTTACTTCATTTCTAAATTCAAGTTAACCCTAAATCTTTCGGTGAACCGTACAGTTACCTGCAGATTTACAAGGATGTCCATGGGCGTCATGAAAATCGTGCAGAACGTACGGGCATGTGCTTGCTGGATGTAAATGATTAAGGATATGTTTGGAGTAAAGATGAGATTTCTCATCTTTATCTCTATCTTATCTTATCATTACAATTTTTTCAAATTTTCATACAAAATATAATAAACAATTCAACTTTTTCAAATTCTAATATTTTAAATTAATATTTTAAACTTTTATCTTAACACTATTCACAAAATTTTTAAAAATTTTCATCTTATCTCACTTACCAAGCATAATCTAAGAAAAATGCTTGAGCGTGAAAGTAAATTCTTAAAATGATCCAACTTGACGTAATATGATAAAGGTTGTTGCTTTTATTTTAAAATAGATTCGAATGTTGAATTTATTTTTATAGCTTCTATTTGTAACTTAGCAATATATAATCGCGGTCAGGTGGTCCCTAGCTATATATTTATTATAATGATGTCAGTACTGTACGTAACCTAATCTCTCTATATATCTATATAAAACTAGATCATACATATCATGAAGTTTTTAAAATATTTATTGAAACTTGTACTGTGATCAATACGCAAACATGAAGATGATATAATCACACTTGAGAAAAATAGTACACAAAAGAAAAGAAAAAGAAAAAGAAAAAGAAAAAAAAAGGACTTGAAGAGCGATGCATGCACGGCCTAGATCTAGAAGACATAAACAGATGATCATCAGGAAGGGTATCGAGTCAAACGGACATAAAATGGGAAGGGAATTGATGCTGTCTTTACAGTTTTATTACCATATCTAGTACTCAAACTTGAGAATACGCATCAATTAATTCTTCTTCACTTCAATACCTCGAGTTTGAGAAACAAAAGTTATGAACTCCTCGTCCCTCTCGAACTTAGCCATCTCTTCCTTCTTCAAGCTAACGTACGCTTCTATTCCATCACCCGATGGGGTATCTATGAAGAAAACCAAGTTCTTGAAATTCAGAGCAGGCGACCCAACCCAAATAGGCTTTCCCCAACCAAAGTCAGCTTCGTACAGAGGAAACCTGCACAAACTTGTGAAACTGAACGTAACCATCTCTCCTTTCATGAACATTGCAGCACGGTCCCTCATGGAATCCCATTGCTGGCTTCCTCCTTGGAGTTCCTTCACGTGATCTTTGTCAACTTTGCTTATTTGAGCTCTCACCTGGCGCACGAAATTACCAGGACCCGCTTCTCCAGCCTTCAATGACGGAACTGTAATGGCAAGGGAGAAAAGATTGCCGAAGGAAGATTGTGTTTGTGGAGGGTCAAATCTCGGGCGCAGGTTCACTGCATGATTCACTGCGTACAGCTTTTGCGGTCCGGATTCATCCTTAGTGGCGGCCAAGAATCGGCTCCAAATGAAAGCCGACAAAGCCTCGACGCGCGATGGCTGTTTCTGATCCTCAAACTCGTTGCTGCCAGAGTATTTTTCTCTAAGAGATTCAATCATCGAGGAATCGAAAACATACCTATTGGTTATGATATTATCCTTTGTGATCCCAACTCCGACGGGAAAAACCCCAGGTATTTTCTTTGGTGGGAAAAGCGAGGCGGCTACAAATTGCGGAGAAACTATATCGGCGTCTCCGGAAGCAGTGGCTGCCCAGGTATTGATGAACACGAAGAACGACAACGCATCTGCAATCTTATGAGAGATGCATGCTCCAACGGCGATCCCACCGCAATCAAACACGTTGAGTTGGACGCCAAAGGAGATATCAGTGAGAGCGTCGAGTTCAAAAGGGACTAACTTGTTGAGTTCGCCAGCTACTGGGTTCTGAATAACATCAGAAATATTGCACTTGACTCGAGCTACAAGGTAAGGAATGCCCTCGTCGTTGCAGTCAATGAAACTGTTGTCTTTGGTGCGTCCGGAAAGTGGGTAGTAAAGGGTTAAGACCTCGGAGAGAGATTTCTTAAGGCGGTTGGATATGTCAACGAGGTTGAATTTGGTGCCCTCAACCGAGACATAGAAGAGAACCAAAGGATTATAAACTGGGGGAGCCATTTGATCATTGAAGGACAGTTGGTAATGGTGGAGGTGATCTGGGGTTGGAGAAGAAGGTTTGACGATTTCTTTGGAGATTACTTCAACTCTCAAGGTGGCCATTGTACTTAATTTACACCAATCCAAACGGCTAGCGCTCTTCTATTAATTGTTGTTTGGGAATGTTTGTGTGTGTATCAATAGCTAGGGTTTATATAGAGTTGGCATTTGGCAACCTTAATAGGACCTGATAATTAAGCGAATAAAATAAAATAAAGGGAATTGCCTCTCGATCGGTTACAGCTCATGATCGATAGGAGAATCCAAACGATCAGAAAAATTGAAATGCTGGCCGGGATTATAATTATATTATACATTAGAGCTGACGACATGATCTATATATATGTAACTTCCACTTGCTCAATCCATCATTTTCGTTGTTGTTGCTTGAAAGTGCTTGTAAGTTATTGTATGCAAATAATTGTCATATAAATGTTTGACTTTATTTCTTTATTTATTTTTATTTTTTTATAGGAAAACCAAACTTTATTGAAAAAACCACAGTTTTACATCAAAGAGTTTCAGACCAAACAATCTGAGAAACAAAATCTGGGACCTCATTCCACCAAACTGTTAAATTCTCAAAATTGGGTAAAATTGCATTAACACTTAGAAGTTAATCTGTTTCAACAATGAGCTCCTTGATTCCCATTGGGTAGCACAGCTGTAACCCACTCAAAATTACTATCTCCATACACAACAAGAAAAAAGGGCTTTTCTAAGGCTAGAAATCGTCACAAAAACACCCAAAAATTGCTGCATTTGATCAATTCCGGCGATTTTAAGATCGCTGCACATTCGACGAAATAAAAATGATATTTTTGATCAACAGCAGCGAAACCAGAAAATCGCTGGAATAGCCCACTTTTTGAGGCGATAAATTTTTGCCACAAATGAGCTCAAAAACCCTGGAAAAGACCTTGGCGGTTTGGTTCAAAATCGTTGGGAAAAGTCCATAGCAGTGACAAAAATCGTCGCAAATGCTCCAAAAATCGCCGCAATTGTTCTGGTTTTTCCAGCGATTTTAAAACTCGTCAGTAATAAGTTTAATTTCAGCGATATTATTTGCCGCGAATATACCATAATCGCTGGAAAAAACCTAGATTTTTCAACGATTTTCGTTTTCATCACTAGAATAATTAGTTGCAACGGACATTATATCGTCGCTAAAATAAAAATCGCCACGAGAGAAATTGCGTCGATTTAGTTTTTCATCGCTATAGTGATTGAGCCAATACGGTGCATATTTGCAGCGCGTATTAGTCGCTGCAAGTGGATAATAGCGGCGATAATTAATCGCTGCAATAGTTCACTATGTTTAACTACAGCGAGGTTGAGATCGCCGCAAACTAGCTTTGGTTCATTTTTTTTTTCTTCGCTCTGTTGGCCGTATGTGGTTGTCACAATTAATTTATCTTAGTATACTAAGATAATTTATCTTATTTGAGGTCAATCACTAATATATTATTAGTGATTGACCTCAAATAAGATAAATTATGCGTTAAAAAAGGTTTACACCACAAATAAATAAGAAACATTTTGAGCTCCTAATCAAATACATATTCATTCATCCAAAGTCAGAGTTACATAGAATTTCCATAATGTAATTATGGGCTATACGCTAGGGGGGACCAATTGGGATCCAAAACCTATAACTCAACTACTAAATATTTAGAACACATTATGCTTCTAAACATTATCATAAAATGTGCACATTCAATTGCAATATTTATCAATTGTACGTCCTGCTCCTCATGAGCTTCAACATGCACCTGGGCATGAGGGGTGGGTAGAATAGCTTCAACACGACGACATCGATGCCCTTATAAATAAAATTTCTGCATATTTGATATTTCAATCTCTCCAACTCCAATCTGGCAATGATACACAAAAAAAACTGTTACAACAATTGATAAATTTCACTATTATGTATTGTTATAAAAGTACCAAAGCAATGAACTTTTCACAAGCAACTCTATTTAGTATCATCATAAATTTCTACATAGTTTGATGAGCTTCAGCCTATTGTTACATGTACAACCATCATGTATTTTCTGCCATGTTTTTGAAGATTTTGATTTTCTTTCAACATTCTAACTGCTCATTTTTCAGATTTGATCATTTTTCAAAATTTCTGCCACGTGTTTGACATTATTTCAGAACCTCCCCTACGTAGTTTTCCCCTTTGACATTATTTAGAACCTCCCATCATGTGCATACTATCGTTGATGATATATTCTATTATTTTTTTTTTAATTTCTTAAAATGGGATTCACTTTTTTTTACAAATACTCATATATAGAACTTGTCTATTTAAGATTTAAATCATTTTCTCATATATGAATGAATAGTGATTTATACTTAAAAAGAGGAGAAAGGTCTATTTTCATTCTCTCTCTAATAATACTACCAGCTCCTTAAAAACAATATAAAAAAAGGCATCGGATTATAATGATATGAAATATCATACATATAGTTCAATAATGAATGAGATATATAATTTGCTTCCCAAGTAGCTAAGCCTATAATGCAAGGAGAAACAGGCTGTGGGAGACAACTTGGAAAGAAAGTAGCAGCCTAACCTGATTCAGATTTTCTCCATAAGATGATGTATTAAAGCATCTGATGGATCATTCACCTCATTCTCAATATCACTCCAATACCTGATCATCTGCACTGCTCCAAAAAAATGGCACCAGCCATTAGTGTTTAACTTCACAGCACCTACTGGAGGAGTCTTCCACCCAATACCAGAACTGTTTTCTGAATCGAGGGCTTTGATGCTTCCACATGATGTTCTTTATATAAGGGCAAAACATTTCCCATAACGTGTTGTTTATGTGTTTGACTTTTAAAGGGCCTCGCTCGCACGTACATTGTTAATCGCTTTCCTAAAATATATGGTATTCTATATTATATATTTATAATCAGCCATTTCATGGGGGAAAAGAGAACTTACTCCATACACGTCCAATTTAATTTCTTGTGGGGCCCCACTCATTTTGTTAATCTTATAGGAAAGTGGGCCAAGAAATAGTACTGAAATAGATGAACATGATAATTTAGGACTCATTCAAAACTAGATTCATGAAATCATTTGCAGAACTATGCATACATACCATGATACAAACCGAAGGGAACTGAACTCGTGGCGTTTTTGTTGGTTGTATTTGGAAGTGTTTGGTCATAACATTAATGAAGCAGTGCTTGCTACATAACAGTAGCTACCAGAAATGTTGGGGGTAGTGGTACTCTTGGGTCTTGAGGCAGGCCATTTAAACCGAACGTCCTAAGTAGGGGTGAAAAAATAAAATCTGTGAACCGTTAAACCGGACCTAACCAAATTGAATGGTGAGTTCGATCCGGTTCTAAATCGGTTCGGTCTGGTACTGGTTTTATTTTTTTAAAGACCGGTCGAAATCAGTCTGATTCTAGTTTTTTTTTTTTAAACACTAGACCGAGCCAGACCGGACCGGTTCTATTTTTAATTTTTATATGATTTTTTATATTATATATAATTTTGACATCTAATATATATAATTATACATAAAATAATTTTGTACTATATGCTAAATTACTAATTAAAATAACATTAAAATTTAAAATCCTATATAAATAACTATATATTATCACTATAGTCAATAGTATTAGTAGTTATACTAATAAAATATCACTATATATTATAATATATTATAATGTATCACTATATTATATATTATAATATATCACTTTAGTCTATAATACATTTATAATATATATTAATATTAATATAAGGAAAATGATAGGGTTACTACCCTTGTACTACTTATTTACTACTCTTTTTGTATTTTAATTTTTTATTTTACTTAATGATTAAGGAAATGATTATTAGTAAAATTATATATTTTTTAATTTTTTTCTTAACGATTAAGGATGTTAAAAACATATTTAAAATAAAATGATAAAAAAATAAATACATTACAAGTAGTAAATGGGTAGTAGATAGGTAGTAAGCCTAGCACTATCCTTAATATAATATAATATATTATCATTATATTATTATATATATAATATATATAATATACCGAAAAAACTGAACTGAAACTAGTCTAACTGGAAGTACTGGTTTAGGGAAGTAACTGGTGCGGTATCGATTTTTGAAATTTCAAAACCGGAGTATGCCGGTTCGGTTCTAAAATATGTCTAAAACAAGATCGAACCGGATTGATTACACCCCTAGTCCTGAGTTTAGATTTTTGTATTCACACTCTCGGGACCATTGAACTGGGGCTATTGGGTCGAGCGAATTTTCCCTAGTCTTAAAATATTACCTGAGATCCACTTGCAGAAAACTATTTGTCAAGAGTCTATACACCATTATAATTAGTTTGGACTTTATTCTCGAATACTCCATAGAGAAAACTTTCAGATGCGTTGGTCTTTTGTGTTTACACCTACTAATAAAATATGATATGTCATTAACTCACGCAATCCCAACCTATTCTCATGCGACATAGGATTATTGCTTGAATTGAAGCCTTCTCTAGTAAGCCCAACTCCTTTCTTCTTGTCTATTCTCACCCACCTCTCTCTGATCCCTTCCTGGCTTTCTGGCTTGATCATCACCTCCTCGTCCACACTATAACTGTCACCTTCAAAGTCACCGTGGGTTACACTGATTCATTTTCCTTTTCTAACTCATTGAAACCGGATCTGATTGACACATGATCACAATGGGTATTTGCAGTTCTCCTAGTTCAACAGTTGTGGCCACGACCAAGCTCATCTAACAAGGCGGTCGGCCAAGTTTGTCCAATGCCTTTCAAATGGTAAGGAGTCTCCCAAAGATCTTGTCAAGCAAGATAGTCCACATCTACAAGATAAAGTTGAACCAGAAGATTAACCAATCATATCATAGTTAGACTTATATATGAAGTCTTGTATAATTGTGCATTATCTATCTTATTAGTATCTATTAGACTCATATTCAAGCATTGTACATGATTCCTTTTAATAACACGATGCACCACAATTGAGTGAGCTGAAATTATTCAATTAAGTCCATACCTTGAAATGGTATCAAAAACCAATTGACTCACGTCATTTTTTTTTTTTTCAATGGAGGACCAAGCTTCCCAGCACTTAGAATCCCATCTTTCATCCCCTCTATTCTCTCAGCTAGTCATATCTTCAAACACTCCCAACCCTTGTCACCCCCTTCCAAATTTCTCTACAATCAAGTTTACGCATGACAACTCTCTTCTATGGAAAGCGCAAATCACCCCATATCTCAAGCGTCTTCATCTCTTTGGCTATGTTGACAGTTCCACACCCTGCCCTCCCTCGTCCTCCTCTTCTTCTTCTTCTTCCCACACCCGCCCAATCCTATTTCCACAATATGGCCTATACCACATTGATTATGCAAGATCAACACATTCTCAGTGCCCTACACTCCTCCTTGTCGAAAACCGTTCTGACACATGTTACTAAATGCACAACTTTAAGATAGGTATGGAGTACCCTTGAGCGCAAGTTTACCTCCTCCTCATGAGCATGCTCCATCAATTTACACTACCAACTCACTACCCTAAAAAATGGAAACACCTCTATCTGGCACTATTTTCATAGATTCACCAGCATGGCCGATACTCTTTCTGTTGTAGATTAGCCTTTAAATGACTTCAAACTTGTTTCCTTTTTGCTAGCGGATCTTGGACCTAAAATATAACTCGTTTGTGATGTTAGTCACCACTAGAGACCATCTGACTTCATTGGAACATCTTTATGGTCATATGCTTGCTCCTGAGCTTCACTTTGAACATTACCAATTGTTTGTTGAATTTTCTCTCGCCGGTGCCAATGTTGCTGCCTACAACGGTGGTTTTTGAGGTGATCGTGACAGTCGATTCTCAAACTCTAGTGATCGTGGCTCTGGCTCTAACTCCTACTGCCCTTCTCGAGGCCGGGGGCATGGTCGTGGACCACCTTCATCCTCTGGTCCTAAGCCTATATGCCAAAAGTGCAACCAAATAGGGCACATAGCTCTTCGGTGCTATCACCGCTTTGATGAATCCTATCAAAGAGATTCTCCATCAAACATCCAGGCCTATTTTATAGCTCCCTTGTAGAACTCAGAAAACAATTGGTACCCTAACTTTGGTGCAGCTTACTACCTTACATCCTATTTGGCCAATTCGAATGTCAACTTCGAAGAGTACAGTGGACTTGAGCTGATTCGCATCAGGTATTGGTTAGCCAATCACACATTTTGGTACAACCTGGTTGACCACACTTGATTTCTTTCCTTCTCCATAATGTTCTTTGTGTGCCTTATATTAAGATAAACTTGTTTAGAGACTTACTATCAATACTTACAAATTTTTTGAATTTCATCCATAGTTTATTATTTTTTTTTTGTGAATGACCAGGAAATAGAGAAAACTCTATCGCATGGGCTGAGTAATCATGGGCTTTACACATTATTGGCCTCATATAAAGATTGTCCACCCCTTGCCTTTGTCGGGGAGCGTACTTCTCGTTCTCAATGACACTCAAGGATGGGCCAACCAGTGTTTAGAGTTGTTCGTCATGTTTTGTCTCAATTTTCTCTTCCCACCTTGTTAGATTTGTAATGCCCATCCTTGTGGTGGAATTTTAGAAAATAGCTTTAAAAAATAAGACAGGAATTACTGACCATTTTAAAACTTTTTCCTTTCCTCCCTAGGATATAAAAGACTTTATGTTTTAAATTAAAACATACTTTATAAATCTAAGAGAAAGTTTTGCAGTGAAAATCATTAAGTTAAAAGGCTTTTATATATTACATAAAAACATGCCTAGGCTTCTGTCACACTTCCCTTAGGCCATGTCTATCCTGACACTTCTTCCTCATTTTGTCCCTGAGAAGGGGAGCGACATACATAAAAACTAACGTGAGTCGAATACTTAGTAAGTATTACTTCATACAGTCAAAATATACTAACATAAGTTTTCAGTCATGCATTCATCATTCATTATACATATTTTATATAAGCATTCATTTCATTTGAAAACATTACAAGGTGGAGTTTTTCTTTAAAAAGGTTTTTCATTTCTTAAAACATTTCCCACACCTTGTACATTTATTCACAAAGAAACTAAAGCATTCATACATTCAGTTTACTCTTTCCACTTTCCTCTAGCCGGTACCCACTGTTACACCCCGTGTGTTGGGGTTAGCCATCTTTTGGACTTGAATTCTGCCCGTGGCCATAGGTTGTGAATCCCTTTCAGTCAGGGGATAGCACCAGGTGCACTACCAGTACTACTTCCCTGGCATTGCAATCTGCCCAGTTCTTTGGTACCAACATTCGTTCAGTTATGGCCATTAAGTATTTTCAAACATTAAAACATTCATTCATTCATTCCCTTTCCTTTCCTTTCATCTAGTCCTTTCATTTTCATTCATTTCATCAGACCATTCATTTCATAAACATCGTTTAAGAGCATAGCTGAAACATCATCTTAAACACCATTTCACGACATCCTTTAAACATCCTTTCATGGCATCATTTAAAACACATTTCATAGCCTCATTTAAACACACTTTCATCGCACCTCATTTGAACACACTTTCGTCGCATCATTTAAACATCATTTAAAAGCATCAAGCATAAACCTCAATAATTCATTTCATGGAAGCAGTAGTGGTTGCCTAGGAATTGATGAAGATGAAGAACAACAACGCATCTGCAATCTTATGAGAGATGCATGCTCCAACGGCGATCCCACCGCAATCAAACACGTTGAGTTAGACGCCAAAGAAGATATTAGTGAGAGTGTCGAGTTCAAAAGGGACTAACTTGTTGAGTACGCCAGCTACTGGGTTCTGAATAACATCAGAAATATTGCACTTGACTCGAGCTACAAGGTAAGGAATGCCCTCGTCGTTGCAATCGATGAAACTGTTGTCTTTGGTGCATCTGAAAAGTGGGTAGTAAAGGGTTAATATCTTGGAGAGGGATTTCTTAAGGCGGTTGGATATGCCAACGACAATTGAGACATAGAAGAGAACCAAAGGATTATAAACTAGGGGAGCCATTTGATCATTGAAGGAGAGTTGGTAATGGTGGAGGTGATCTAGGGTTAGAGAAGAAGGTTTTGTCATTGTACTTAATTTACACCAATCCAAATGGCTAGTGCTCTTCTATTAATTGTAGTTTGGGAATGTTTCTGTGTGCGCCCTTCGACTGGTCTGTATCAGTAGCTAGGGTTTATAGTTGGCATTTGGCAACTTTAATAGGACCTAATAATTAAGAAAATAAAATAAAATAAAATAAAGGGAATTGCCTCTTGGATACAGCTCATGATCGATAGGAGAATCCAAAGATCAAAAAAATTGAAATGCTGGGATAATAATTATATTTTATTTATACAAGACCAGACGACCACTATATATATGTAACTTCCACTTGCTCAATCCAAGATTTTCGTAGTTGTTGCTTGAAAGTGCTGGTAAGTTATTGTATACAAATAATTATCATATTATATGTGTTTCACTTTATTTTTTTATTTTATCGGAAAACCAAACTTTATTGAAAAAACCACAGTTTTACATCAAAGAGTTTGAGACCAAACAATCTGAGAAACAAAATCTAGGACCTCATTCCATCAGACTATTAAATACTCAAAACTCTATGCACGTTTTGTCACATTGTTGCACTGTGACTTTAGCTATCATCTTCATCAAATTCCTTACTTCATATAAATATATATCAGATTCCCTAGAATGGACATAGACTCCCTCGCCAGGTGCTAAAATTGCATTACACATAGAAGTGAATCTGTTTCAACAATGAGCTCTTTGATTCCCATTGGGTAGTGATTACGCCCAAAACATAACATGATAGTTGTAATACAGCTTTGGGGTGTCGATTTCACAGGGAGACAGATTAAAAAAAACACAACAAATAATAAAAGAACTAAAGGAAAATATTTAATGATCAATAAGAAAGAATTGGTTTTAATGTGATTTAGCAAATAAAATTACAATGATGAAAATAAGATCACTCAAATTATAAATAGTAAAGCATCAGAAATTCTTTGCACAAATTAGATATTAGTATTTATTCTTGATTCAATAAATTATTCAATTAACGATTTATTCAAAGTCTCCAATTGGAAGATATAGAACTACAAACCATTTTAATCGAAAGATAACTCTTTGATAAATCATTCACTATTTTTTAAAGCTCTGTGAATTATTATCCTTATTGACAAAACCCAACGACGACAATATACGTAGGGGCAATATTGCAGCAAAAAATTAAATCAATAAAGACAATGAATTAATCTAAACATAATCAATGATCTTAACCATTCTATAGAAAAAGCATGACTCACTCTATGAAGGGAATCAATTTCTAAATTATTTGGAAATAAGAAAATACCATAGATAATTAGTGAATGATAAACAAGAATTTGCATTAATAAAGAACAATCACATGAATAAAAAATAAATTAAAAACACCCTCAATTGTGCAAGTTCATCCCTAGCTTTACTTGAACTTAGCTGTCCATTTAAATAAGAAAAACTCTCAAAAATCGAACTGTGAGTTTTGAAACTCACTGTAGTCTGAAACTCTCTTTAGTAATGCTCTCTAAAATCTGATGCCTTGCTTTGTCCGTTTACAAGCCTTATATAGGCTTCAAATAATATTGTGCTGCATCCATCCCTAATGCTAGCTCCTTATGTCTCCCACTCATAAAATTTATTTGCGCCAAAAGCTTACATTTGTGCTGCGCGTTCCATGTGAAATGCTTTTGGCGTCCTTTTTTTATTTTGTCCGTGTCTTTTGCTTTCAGCGTCTTCTTTTTTTGTCCGTTGCTTTTTATTCCACTGGTGTTCCCATGCGTTTCTTCTTTCGGCGTCTTTCTTTTGTTTTGTTTTCATCCCAGTTTGAGTGCGTCCCAGCATGCATTTTATTCTTTACATTTTTCTTTTTCTTTCTTTCATTGGTGTAATGGGAATGAGAGAACCCGAGAGGTGGGGAGAGAGTGCTGGACTTAAGGAGGAGTGGTAGTTCGTGTGGATGCAGTGCAGCTTGGAGTTTCATGGGAATGGCTCTCAAACGTGCGGAGAAAAAGTGGTGGCTGGCTGATTCGCATGGCCGTGCATGCTGGGCAGTGGCGCACGGTGGTTGTTTCCTAGACGTGGAGGAGTGGTGCATGGACAACGTAATGGAGTTATGGGACTGGTTTGAGGCAGCGTAGTGGATGAACTTTGGCAATGAGGTGGTTCACGGTGGTGTTGCGTTGGTTATGATTGGTGCATGTACCGAATGCTTGCATGGAGTATGGCTGCCATGGAGTGGTGCTACCGTGGAGCTTGGTGTTGCTGTGAGTTAAAATTTGCTCTATTTTGGGGAGTAAAAACAGAGGGTAATGGAGGAGCTTGGCAGTGTGTTGGAGGAGTTTCTGGTTGTTACCGAGGTTGAGCAGCGGCGAGGTGGGTGGAGCCTGGTGGTGCTGGGCAACGCTGGATGTTGCAGGCTGTACATGCGCAGTGGTGCTTCGTGGCTCACAGTTGTGGACGTGCGGCAGGGTAGATGATGGTTGAGCAGTAGCAGGTGGTCCGAACGCACTGCTTGTAGCTGTGGATGAAGGGTGGCAGCGAGGTGGTGGTGCTGTGATTGAGCTGCATTATTGCATTTTTATACATCTAAAACCAATATATTTTTAATTGTTTAATTGTTTTATTATTGGTTTTAGATAGAAAAATTGATTAAGAGGCATAAATCCAAGTTGTGATTTAAATTGATTAAAAGCATAGTTTATGCTTAATTTTTATAACTTGCAATTTAATTTTGTAATATTTTCTCCATGCACAACACATTTTTAATATTTAGTCTAGTTTTATTTTATTTGTATTTATTTATTTATTTTATTTTATTTGTCTAATTTTATTTTTTCTCTTTGCTTATATATTAATTATTATTTATTTTGTTTAATTTTAATTTTAATTTTAATTTTTTATTTTAATTTTAATTTTTTATTTTAATTTTTTTTACAGGTCCTAAACGACATGTCGTTTTTCCTCCACGAAAAAACGACTTGTCATTTTCCATAGGAAGACAAAACGTAAATCACCTAGACGACATGTCGTTTTGTCAATAAACAAAAACGACATGCCGTTCGCGTCATCTTCAACCTCTACCACCTGCACAGTGCATCACTTCAGCCACCACTGTGAGCCATCCTATACACTCTGCACGTCCACAGAAACACCATGAGCACGGCCATGAACCGCCTCTCCTTGTCCAGAAGCCTCACGTCCAGCAGCGCCACCTTGATCCACGTCTTCAACCTTCGGCCTCGCCTGCAGCACCCTTCCACGTCCAACAACAACCTTGCACAACCATGCATGAACAACCACTAAACCAGTTGCGTCGTGCTTGACCCAGCCACTTGGAACAACCTCCATCAGTAGCACCCACCATGCACGGCCTCTGCTTCACAGCACCACATGCACGCAGCTCCTCATCGCCATGCCCAGCCACCTTGAGCCCCTCCTTCAACCTTCAGCAACGCCATCACCAAAAAGCCTCTGCTCGAACTCTTCTGCACCTCTGCTTAGCCTCCCACAGCTGCAGCAACACTTCCACCCACACGTTCAGCTCCGGACAGGAAGAAGACGCAGCAACGGGATCAAGAAAAAAGAAAAGAAAAGAAGAAATGAAGAAAAAGAAAAGAAAGGAGAGGAAACGAAGAAAGAAAGCAAGAAAAAATATATATACAGTGGACGCACGCTGGGCAAGAAACAAAAAAATAAATAAAAGCAAACATGCATAAGCCGAAAGAAGAAACAGAGGGCCAGAGACGGACACAAAGAAAAATAATAACAATAAGGACACTCACGTGAACAGTAATGCAGGACTTTCATTTGGACGCACGGATACAGCGCAACTAAACTTTCTGAGTGGGAGACATAAGGAGTTGGCATCACGGACGAAACAAGCAACGTAGGGGCTTTTGAAGCCTATATAAGAGCTTGTAAACGGACTGTGAAGGGAGGAGATTTCAATGTTAAATGAGAGTTAGAATTTAGAGTTAGAGTTTGGAGAAAAATAGTGAGTGAGTTTGTAGTTAGTTTTTATTTTTTTAGTTCAGTTTTAATTTTGTGTAATTTATTCATCAGTCAGTTTTAGTTTATGGCTCAGTAAATTTTATTTTTGTAAGTCTTTATTTCCATTTTGAGTTTGTTTAGTGAGTAAATTTTCAGTCCTCTTTGCTAAATATTGAGAGTCCATTTTATTTTTGAGAGTTTACTTTAATTGAAAGTTCAGATTTTTGGGTTGGAGAACGCAATCTCCATTTCCAAACATCAAGTTTATTCCTTACAATTCCTGTTTTTATTTAATTTCAAATTTATGTCATTTAATTTTCTCGCACTTTTAATTTTTTGCAATTTAAATTACTGTCATTTAATATTTCCTGTACCTTTAATTTTTGCAATTTACTTTTATGTCATTTAATTTTATTGTTCCTTTACATTTCAGTGATTTAATTTTCAGTAATTTTAATTTACTGTCTTGCATTTTAATTTCTTAATTTAATCATCCACTCAAAACCAACAACATGAATCTAGTCGATGACTAGTAAAATTTCATTTCCATTGCACTCCCATAGTCATTGTACATTTCATCACTTTTATTTTTATTCTCTCATTGTAACTATTTCCACCATTTTATACGAGTTTGATTTTTAAGCACTTTCCCTGAGGAGAACGATTTAGGAATTTATTCCTAATTATTACACGACATGCTCCTGCACTTGGGATAGCCTTTGTGCTGCTCAATTTTGAGTGAGTCAAGTTTTTGGCGCTGTTGCCGGAAAAAGATGCTTGTCGTAAATTTAAACTCGTGATTTTCATCTTTATCTTTATTTTTTTTTATTTGTTGTTCTATTAAAAAAAATAAAAAAAATAACATTTTCACCTACTATAAAGTTGCTTGAATATTCTCTTTTCTATTTTGGACTGATGTTTCATGTATTGGGAGAGAGACAGTTCAAATAGATTTTGTAGAGTTGCATCTAGCACTGATAGTAGTTTACACTGCTTAGAGACAGACACCCTTCTTGTCTCCTCTACAAGCGACAACTCTGAAACCGAACAAGCCATGGCTGCGCTTGCACCACGCACTCTTAAAGAATATTTGCAACCCACTCGCACCACTACACCTTCATGCATTTTGTTACCTAATGATGCACCTAATTTTTCCATAAAGCATGGCGTGATGTCAGTAATACCTCAGTTCCACGGGATGGATTCTGAAAGTCCTTACCAACATCTGACAGACTTTGAGTTGGCTTGCACTACTTTCATCAACAGGACCAATACTAATGAATACATTAGGCTTCGATTATTTCCTCTCTCTGAAGGACAAAGCAAAAATTTGGTTTAACTCTTTGAGATCTAATTCTATTTCTAGCTGGTCTGATATGCAACGTGAATTTTTAAAGAAATTTTTCCCTTTTCAAAGAACTCAATCATTACAAGAGAAAATCAGTCAGTTCAACCAAAAGCCTGACGAAACTTTCCATATCAGCTGGGAAAGGTTTAAGGATTTGATGAACATCTGCCCACATCACGATTTTGAATCCTGGAGACTGGTGAATTATTTTTACACCAGTCTCTCTCTAGAATGCAAGCAATTTGTCCAAACCATGTGCAACGGAGAATTCTTTAGCAAAGAACCTGACGAAGCACTATCATTTTTTGACTATCTTGCTGAGAGTGCCCTACAATGGAACACTTAGACTGATCGAGTTTCATTGACCCCACAACCATTAAGAACCATTACTGGTGGGGGCAAATATGAGATAAAAGAGGACACTGATGTTCAAGCCCGAATAGCTGCATTAACCAGAAGATTGGAGGTCATGGAGACGGAAAAAGTGAAGGTCGTAAAAGCTGTAGAGGCGTGCTCTTTATGCGCTGATTCAAACCACAAGACTCAAGACTGCCCAATCATGCCTGTAATTCAGGAGAATGAACCAGAACAGATGCAATCAGCTAACTGGGTCAACAGAACACAAAATCAACCTTTCTCAAATACATATAATCCTCGGTGGAGGAATCATCCAAATTTCTCATGGAGAAATGATCAGCCTGGACGATCCCTTTCATCTTCCCACCAACCATTTCATCAGGCTGTTCCTCAACCCCAGCAGCCATTTCATCAGATTGTTCCTCAACTCAGCAGTCATTTCATCAGATTGTTCCCCAGCCCCAGCAGCAACCATATCAGACCCTCAGAGCTATCCTTTTGCAGCACTTCCAGGATCTCAGCCTCATGTAGCTGCACAAAATTCTCAACCACAACCACCTGCAAAAAAGTCTTTAGATGACAGTATGACACAGATGGCTAATACACTTCAGCAATTCATGCAGATCTAGGCCACCACAAACAATCAAAATACTCAGGCCATAAATGAATTGCGAGGCACCATGAATAAGATGAATATAGCACTAAGCACTCTGGAGAACGGAAGTTCCCAGCACAGCCTCAACCCAATCCTCAAGTGTACCGGCAACAACCATAACATGTACATAATGTCTTAGAAGATGTTATTGAGACAGCGAAGGCCGTCCTTACTCTGAGAAGTGGAAAGGAAGTTCCCCAACCGAGATGACCATGGATAAACCGGAAGCTACTCCTACACCTAAAAATGTAACGAAACCTGAAGAAGCTGAAAAAGAACCAAAGGTGGTGAGACCGGAGTCGAAAAAGCCTATAATTGCAGAGGCTGAATCAAGTAAGGGGTACCAACCTGTGGTTCCCTATCCTCAGAGATTAGCAGCTAGCCAAAAGAATAAATACCACACTGAGATCCATGAAATCTTCAAGCAAGTGAAGATTAATATTCCACTCTTGGATGCCATACAACAAGTTCCTTCGTATGCAAAATTTCTGAAGGACTTGTGCACATGTGAAGAGGAAGCTGAATATAAAGAAGAAAGCTTTCCTAATGGAGCAGGTCAGCGCATTGATAATGAACGAGACTCCACAAAAGTACGGTGATCCCGACTCTCCCAACATTTCCATTATGATTGGCGAGTCACGAATTGGGAGAGCTCTACTTGACTTAGGGAGCAGTGTGAACTTGCTACCATTCTCGTTATATGAGCAGCTAGGACTGGGAGAGATGAAAAAGACCTCCATCATGCTACAGTTGGCTGATAGATCAGTCAAGGTGCCAAAGGGTATTGTTGAAGATGTGTTGGTTCAGGTAGACAAATTTTACTACCCAGTAGACTTTGTAGTACTTGATATGCAGCAACCAACCTCCACCATTTACCATGCACCTGTCATCCTTGGGCGTCCATTTCTTGCTACCTTCAATGTCTTGATTAATTGTCGAAGTGGAGTACTGAAGCTCACATTCGGCAATATGACATTGGAAATGAATGTGTTCAACGCCTGCAAAATGCCTAGTGGATGCGATGATTCAGAGGTACATGCAGTTGATATGGTATATGATTTTGATATTTCAGAACTGTTATCAGCATTTGATTCTGAGAGTATATTTGGAGATGACCCACAAGAGCAATCTGAGACTCTTGAAACAATTCCTTTGTCATTAGAGTTGGAAAATTCAGAGGAACAGTTGACAGAAGCAGACAGGTCTTCTCAGTTATCAAATATGAGTTACATGAGCAGTTGGCGTAGGCCAGTCTTTGAAGCTCTTAATCTACCAGAAGTCATGAAGACATCAAAAGAAGAAGTCCCCACATTGGAGTTGAAACCACTACCCAAGGACTTGAAATATACTTTTTTGGGCCCAACTGAGGGCACGTTTCCGTAGTCATTTCTTCTCAGCTCACTTCAAAGCAGGAAGCCGAGTTACTAGTAGTGCTGAGACAACATCGAGGAGTGATAGGATGGACTATCGCAGACATCAAGGGCATTGATCCTTCAATATGCACCCATAACATTTTTCTGGAAGAAGATGCGAGACCAACTCGTGATGCACAACGAAGGTTGAATCCCACCATGAAGGAGGTGGTGAAGCAAGAGGTACTAAAATTGCTAGCTGTGGGCATCATCTATCCTATCTCCGATAGCAAGTGGGTAAGTCCAACACAGGTAGTCCAAAAAAAATCTGGTTAAACTGTTATTGAAAATGCCAATGGTGAATTGATTCCAACTAGGAAGGTAACGGGATGGAGAATGTGTATCGACTACCGAAAATTGAATTTGGTTAGTCAAAATATCATTTCCCATTACCCTTCCTAGATCAAATTTTAGAAAAAGTGGCTGGTAATTCTTTTTATTGCTTTCTGGATGGATTTTCTGGCTATTATCAAATTTCCATAGCACCAGAGGATCAAGAGAAGACAACCTTCACTTGCCCCTTTGGTACTTTTGCCTTTAGAAGAATGCCATTTGGTTTATGCAATGCACCTGCTACTTTTCAACGCTGTATGATGAGCATTTTTTCTGACATGCTTGATGACATGTGTGAAGTTTTTTTGGATGATTTTTCTATGTTTGAAAAATCTTTTGATGTCTGTTTAAAAAATCTTGCTGCTGTTTTAAAAAGATGTTAGGAGAAAAACCTGTTGTTGAATTGGGAGAAATGTCAGTTTATGGTAACTAGTGGTTTGGTACTTGGACATTTGGTTTCTAAACACGGCATAGAAGTCGACAAAGCCAAGATAGAATTAATATCTCAACTGCTTATTCCTAAGACAGTGAAGGACATTCGTTCTTTTCTTGGCCACGCTGGCTTCTATCGACGTTTCATTCAGGGCTTTAGTACCATTGCAAAACCACTATGTACCTTATTGCAAAATGATACTGCGTTTGTCTGGACTAATGAGTGCCAACAAGCTTTTGAGACTTTGAAGGAACACTTAACAGTTGCTCCAATTATGCAATCTCCTCGGTGGGACTTGCCATTTGAGATTATGACCGATGCTAGTGACTTCACTCTTGGTGCCGTTCTTGGCCAAAGAGTAGACAACAAGCCTTCGGTCATATATTATGCAAGTCGGACTTTAAATGATGCACAAAAAAATTATACCACCACAGAGAAGGAGTTGCTAGCTATTGTGTTTGCCTTAGATAAATTCCTTTCTTACATTATTGGGTCTCCTGTTATCATTTTTACTGACCATTCTGCTCTCAAGTATTTGTTGGCAAAGAAGGATGCCAAGCCCAGGTTAATTCGTTGGATTCTTTTGCTCCAAGAGTTCAACATCACCATAAAAGACAAGAAATGAGTCGAAAATGTGGTGGCTGACCACCTCTCCAGATTACCACCATCCTCCACTTCAAAAGTCATCATTCCTCTTGATGATAGTTTCCCGGATGAGCAGTTATTTGCAATTCAAAAAGCTCCCTGGTTTGCTGACATAGTCAACTATTTGATGACTGAACAAATGCCTTTTGAATGGTCCATCCAAGATAAGCACCGATTCCTCTCAGAGGTAAGACATTTTTACTTTGATGACCCATACCTTTTTAAATATTGTTCAGACCAACTGATTCGAAGATGCATTCCTGATAATGAGTTTTCTTCTGTACTGAGATTTTGTCATATGGGTGCATGTGGTGGTCATTTTTCAGCAAAGAAAACTGTTGCTAAAATTTTTCAAAGTGGTTTCTACTGGCCTTCCATGTTTAAAGATGCTTACATTTTTTGTAAGGCTTGTGAGCCTTGTCAAAAATTGGGATCCATTAGTAAAAGAGAATATGATGCCTCTTTCCCCTATTCTCATTTTAGAAATTTTGATTGTTGGGGAATAGACTTCATGGGACCTTTCTCGGTTTCCTTTGGAAACACATATATTTTTATTGGCTGTAGAGGCCGTCGCTTGCAAAACTAATGACTATCGTGTTGTCCTAAAATTTTTGCAATCTCTATTTGCTCGCTTTGGCATGCCCAAAGTTATCATTAGTGATGGGGGTTCTCATTTTTACAACAAACCATTTTCTACACTCATGAAGAAATATGGTATCACGCACCGAGTTTCTACCCCTTATCACCCCCAAACAAATGGGCAAGCTGAATTGGCAAACAGAGAAATCAAAATAATTTTGGAGAAAACTGTCAATCCTAACAGGAAAGACTGGTCAGTTAAGCTTCTTGATGCTTTGTGGGCTTATAGGACAGCTTTTAAAACTAATCTAGGGATGTCCCCTTATCGATTAGTCTATGGTAAAGCTTGTCATTTACCTGTTGATATTCAGCATCGAGCTCTTTGGGCAATAAAACATGTTAACATGTCACTTGATGAAGTTTCAGGGTTGAGAAAATTGCAGATCAGCGAATTGGATGAAGCTCGTCGAGATGCTTATGATAATGCCCACCTAGCAAAAGAAAGAATGAAAAATTTGCATGATAAGAAAGTTCATTCCAAGCAATTCACAATCGGCCAGGAAGTACTTCTTTACAACTCTTGTTTACATATTTTTCCTGGTAAATTGAAATCTTGTTGGAATGGTCCCTATGTTGTAACAAAAATTCATTCTCATGGGGCGGTGGACATTCAAAATCCTAATAATGAAGGTACCCCTTTCACTGTGAATGGTCAACGCCTTAAACATTTTATTCCAATGTATGATCCAGGTGAAACTCTTCTTGTCGACACTTGTGATTTTTGAGTGTTGTTTATTTGTTTTATTTATGTTTATTTCTTGTTGTTGTATGGTTGTTTATTTTTCATTTTTTTTCTTTCCGTTTTGCATTATTTTCTCTTTACATTGATTTTTTCTTCATTAAACAGTGAGGGACTGCATTGTTCAGTTGGGGGAGGGAATTGCATTATGTAAAAATGAACTTGCATTTGTCTCCCCACTTTGCGGCTAAAAAAAAAAAACCATGTCAGCATCCAGGATTTCCTGGCATGATGAAGTGATACCGACACGCGATAGCACAATGATCGCAAGTGTCCGCTTTGGTAGAGTAGTTATCTTGCTGGTTATCCCATTTGTTTGACGGTATTTCTTTAGGGATATTGAGTCTTAGAAAACCCCTTTTTGAATGAGTCTTTTCTTTTTCTGATTTTGTTTCATTAAAAAAAAAATGACTTTAATGCTCAAGACTAATTTTATAGAGTTGGAAATAAAGAACAAAACAAGCTTTATAATAAGCAAGCAAAGATTAAACAGCAGACTGACCCCCTGTTTCTTGTAAACGCTGGACCTCTGCTGTTAATTGCTGATGTTGGCTGAGTATTTGTTCCTTCTCTTGTTCCAACTCCTTTATTCGTGGTTGCAGTTTTGAGCATACCAGTCTGCACATTTTTTTAATTGCTTATTTTCTTGTCTTAATATTTTATTTTTCTGCGTTTATTAACAAGTTTTTTGCAGCAAATTAGAAATTTGAGATTTAAGTTGATCAGTTTCACTCACTCGTAACAGTAACCTCCGGGACATGGTTGTAATAGAAGCAGCATATTGGGCACCGAGCATTCTCGATCCTGAAACAACTTCGGCATCGGACCGGTAGAGAAATATATTTATTTGCCCCGACCATGGTGTTGATGGCATCAGGACAGAAGTTTAATTGTTGAGGCGTAATTGGTACCTGATTCAAATCAGGGATATTATTGACGGAATGCTCCTCAGCCATTTGAAGAGAATGAGAGAAGCTGTGAGAACTAAGAGAAAAGAAAAGAAAAGAAAAACGAGAAATATGAGAAATGCAGAGATTATTCTGTGTTTCGAGAGGGTGGAGATGGTCTAAGCATTCAAAGGCTCAACAAAGATCGATCCTGGCAGGACCCAGAGCAGAGCTCGAGGCCATAAAGCAATTGTCCGTTTGCAATTTACAGCATGATCTGGACCCAGGACGGAACTCGAGGCTTAAAGTGTTTGTCGTATCGGTTCCATTGCACGAGATCCAGGGCTCCGTGACTTACGGCAGCTGTCGGACTCTGGGATTTATGACACTTGTTGAATTCCAGGTTTTACTGCAATTGGATGAACGCTCATTTGACTCTCGCTCAGTTGGCAGATCATCTCTGTTTCAAACTTGATCCAACTTGAGTGTTCCATTGCTGAGAACACTTAAACACTTGGCTGGAATGGAGTGTATAAAAATTTTCACAAGAAAAGTTTTCACCCCAAGCATTTCCCACTGATCGAGGAAGTTTTCTCTACTCTCATACTTACTTAAATACTGTTTCTGTTATTGCGTCTTGTTGTTTATTTTGTGTTATTTCTTTTATTGCCTCTCTTTGTTTAGTTTTTTGTTTCTATGTTGTTGTTCGTTTATTTTTACGTGTGTATGATGGATTACATAATTGTTTATTTTCTAAGTTGTTGTTTGTTTCTCTTTCTTTATTTTCTGTGTTAATTTTTCTTTTATTGCTCATCTTTTCTTTATTAGTATGTGTGCATTGGATTACACAATTTTTGCCTTAATGTGATATGCACTGTTATACACATCATTGACACACTCCATTTCTATCAACAAAAAAAAAAAAAAAAATTTGAACATCTTGGTGGAGTAGTTGAGCTGAATTAATTTTGTGAAATTTATTTTCAAACCTGAGCATAGAACATAATTCCTGATGCATCATATTTTGCTTGATGTATGACTTGAAACACTAGGATGCTATATTTATGAGATAGACTTGGCATGATTTATATATAATGAAGGGAAAATCTTGAATGACATTCTGCACATGCTTACACTTGTAGTGTTCTTCATTACTGTTCATTGATTTAACACTAGAGAAGTAAACTGCAGGACTACCGAGCTTTTTGAAAAAAAAAAAGAGAAGAAGAAGAAGCGTGGATCTGTCTCATGGTAAGGGCGAACTTGGGAATGTGTGGGGTTAGGCTCACGGTCCTGGTTTGATTCCCCACTGATCGAATCCATTTGAAAAAAAAAAAGAATAATAATAAAATAAAGGATGAAGCAGTGAGCTTTCCTAAGTAAATGGCTAGAAACAGTTACCCAAATTTTGGGGGTTGAGTGTTTAACCTTTAAAAAGAGCTTGCGTGAAAATTGCTAGTCCCTTAGGCTTTGAGGTAGTTAGAATCAGAAATGATTAATCTTAAGGTTGAAAAATCCTATGATGAATCATGGCTAGTAATGAAGAACAATTTAGCTACACACACATATGAGTTCTGAGATTTTTTCTCCAATTCTTAATGAAAGATTGTTGAGATAGTCTTGGTGAATATAGCTCCTGGAGGTTGATAGTCATGTGTTGCATTTTGTGAGAATTCATTATTATGTTGATTGCTTTGGTTTGGATTTCGAGCTCTATGCAATATTCATCTCAATTACTTTTCAATATTTTGCTTAGAGACTAGCAAAATGCTAGTTGGGGGATGTGATTGAGCTGCATTATTGCATTTTTATACATCTAAAACTAATATATTTTTAAATTGTTTTATTATTGGTTTTAGATAGAAAAATTGATTAAGAGGCATAAATCCAGTTGTGATTTAAATTGATTAAAAGCGTAGTTTATGCTTAATTTTATAACTTACGATTTAATTTTGTAATATTTTTCTCCATGCACAACACATTTTTAATATTTAGTCTAGTTTTTTATTTTATTTTAATTATTTAATTTATTTTTATTTGTAATTAGTTATTTATTTTTATTTTTATTTATAGGTCCTAAACGATATGTCGTTTTTTTCCTCCATAGGAGTCGTAAACACAAGAAGACAAAACGTAAATCGCCTAAACGACATGTCGTTTTGTCAATAAACAAAAACGACATGCCGTTCGCGTCATCTTCAACCTTCGACCACCTGCACAGTGCATCACTTAGCCACCACTGTGAGCCATCCTATACACTCCGCACATGTCCACAGAAACACCATGAGCACGGCCATGAACCGCCTCTCCTTGTCCAGAAGCCTCATGTC